>NW_024121100.1:2541575-2881575 GCF_016745375.1 Pimephales promelas | reverse complement strand
AAGCAGCAGTTTGAGTTTGACAGTCTCGTGCTGACCGTTTCTCTTCCTGCCCAGCTGTCCATCAGAGAGGTGAGTCCCGCCGCCACACGTCAGCCGTTATCATCTACTTTCACCGTAGAAATCTGAACAAAATGTGTTTCTCTGTGCATTTTTAAAGCACTCCTGCTGGCTGCATGTCAGGAAGGAAGTCCGGTATGTAAGCAGCACACATTTCCCATCATTCCTAGCAACAGCATCTGTTTAAAGCAGGGGCTCTCCTCTGTCCCGGGCCACGTTTAACCCCACTTTTGGGTTTCCAGGGAGAAGAGCATGTGTTTGGGGAAAGATGATGTCATCCAGGTGAAGGATGCGTTCAAGTGGGCCGTACAGGGGAAGATCGGCCAGGAACTGGGAGCTGCTGTCCTGGCCAATGTGAGTCCTCCTTCTCCTCCTTCTGGATCGGCTTCCTGAGGAATGGGCTGTTATTTAAAGGGATAGTTCACTTTGAAATTAATGTTTGATATGTTTTATCTTACCTCAAGGGCATCCAAGATGTAGGTGTTTTTGTTTCCACAGTATTTTCAATTTTGATATTTTTAAGTCAAACCGTTTGTCTTTCAGTCATATAATGGAGGTCTATGGTCACCACCTCAAAGAGCATGCACAGAGAAGTCCAAATTAAACATGATTAAATGACTCGTTAATGTAAGCACACATTGATGGCCTAAGACACGAAACGAACAGTATTTATATCGTTTTTACCTCTTGTAACCACAGCCACGTCCATTATACTGTGAGGGCGCGGGCGCTTCGGTCTGCGCATGATTACACGAGGTAAAAACGATATAAATACTGTTCGTTTTCTCACACAAACCGCTCGTTTCGTGTCTTAGGCCATCAATGTGTACTTACATTTACGAGTCATTAAATCATGTTTAATTTGGACTTCTCTGTGTATGCTCTTTGAGGTGGTGACCATAGACCTCCATTATATGACTGATAGACAAACGGTTTGACCTAAAAATATCAAAACACTGCGGAAACAAAGACACCTAGCTAAAACATACCGAAAATTAATTTCAAAGTGAACTATCCTTTAATCTTCGTTCTGTGATCCGCAGAGTCCGTGTGAAGTGGGCGTCGGGTTTATCCACCCAGAAACCGAGGAGGACTGTCATTTCTTGTAAGTGGGTCAGTGACCGAAAGTGTTGGTTTTACGCTAACTTCAGTGGCAGGTTCGAATATTTGAGCTTGACGAATGAAAGCGATACTTGCTTAACACTTTTGAATATGGAATTGGAGTATTTACATAGATGCTTTTTATATGAATGAATAAATGTACATTTAATTGTAGAACGGATCACAATGATGTCACTTTCTGATTAATACGCATATGTGTCTTTCTTTGGGCAGAGCGAACACCTGTCCAGACTGTTTCAAACCTGGCAAAAACAAAGCGGTAAGCAAACACCCATATTGTGATCTCACATCTCAGCATGTTTACGATCGGTGTGCCGGTGTTCTGTCGATTTTTGCTGCCTTGTCGAAAAATGCTACCGTAGCGCGAATTGATCACAGAATGCCGATTAAAGTCGTATGAAATACAATTCTAAGTTATGAGTAGCTACTGTATACTGTAGACTACTGTTTTTATTTTTAAAACGGTGTGAAAAGTAAAAATTATCATAAAATATTCATCTTTGACTTGTCAAAGTACACCTTTCCTCATAGTAACTGAAACTTTCAGTTATTCCTTTTCAGCTGGCTGACCGTACAAATATTCATATGGCAGTAAGCATTTTTTAAAGGGAAATTATACATTATAACAGGAAAATGTACCTTTTGTAAAAAAAAAAAAAAAAACTGTGAGTCTGCACATGCGCATAACCGGTAAGTAGGAAATCTCGATGGGTAGCATGAATTGTCAGAACACCGGTTTGAAATGTAAAAGTAGCGTAACTCCTCTGGGTCTCGGTGTATCCGCAGTCCATCTTCACCAGGATGGCGGTGCTCAAAGCTCTGGAGAAGATCTCCGACGAGACGTTCAGCAGGTCAGTCAGTGTCGTTGGCGCTCATGCTCGCGCGAGGCCGCTTCTAACCCTTCCCTTTAAATGTTGCATGTGTCGTGTGCAGGAATTACCCATGTCCACCGAAGAAACCACACACTCCATGTTCAGCGCGGGACACCTCATGTCTCCACACGTCCGTCTTTATAGCAGGTTCGTCCAAATACTTTCCAAACTGCACATTTATATGAATAGAAAGTTAAAAAGCACAGCATCCGTTTGAAATGTATATATTTTTAGCATTATTGATGTTTGTATGTCACTTTTGAATAAAAGCATTATTTCGAAAGAAAAAACCAAACAAATCTCACCGTGTCGGCAGGTCGGTACAATAAGTTCTCCCGGGAGCTCCCGCAGACGCCGTGGGTGATCGATGGAGAGAGGCGGATGGATGGATCCGTGGAGGAGCTGATCGCCGCCCCGCTCCTGTCCTCCTTTAAAGCTGACGGTGTGTGTGTGTGTGTGTCTTCACGAGACGTATATGATGCACAGGGGTTGATTTCAGACCTGCAATGTTTACTGGCAAGTGTCTCATCCCTGCAGGTTTTAACTTCTCATCTTCAGGACGAGAAGACGTGGACGTGAGGACTCTGGGAAATGGTAAAACACACACTCTACATTTTTTCCACACTAATTATGCCTTATAATGTGACACAATTGAGGTTTGTGTCGAAGCAGCGGTCATGTTTTAGTTTACGCGTCGTTTCTCAGGTCGACCGTTCGCTCTGGAGCTTCTGAACCCACATCGAACCAAATTCAGCCGAACCGAGATCCAACAACTACAGGAGGTGTGTGTTCACTGTTCAGTATTAGTAACAGTCATGAGTACTCGTGAATTTATACGTTTTTTTACTGTTCTGTCCTCTAATAATGTCAATTCCTGATATTTTTAAAGTGTCAATGGTCCTTTTATTGTCAGTCAAATGCATATTTCTGATAAAAAAAAAATATAAATCTTTTTCAAAACTCGCAAGCTGTAATCTGATTGGCTGGCTTTCTCATTTCTGATGTGAATTTTGATTTCTGCTCTCTCCTGTCCTGCAGACGATCAACCAGTCGTCCGACAAAATAAGAGTACGACACCTTCAGATTGTTACCAGGTGAGTGTGTGTGTGTTGTCTATAAGCACAGCTATAAAGATATGAAGTCGATTCAGTTCTGGTTCCCATTCGTTTGGATGTTGATCAGGTACAGTAGTCATTTTTCTGGAGGAAATCTTGTCTCTGAGCATCCTGTAAACCCCACACTATAATATTGAATGTTAAAAATAGAATCGAGAAATCCACCTTTTCACTCCAGCCGTGGTAATTTCGAGTGCATTTCTTCAGGGAAGCAACAAGCCGCATGAAAGAGGGCGAAGAGGAGAAGACCAAGACCTACAGCGCCCTCATCTGGACTCAGAAAGCCATCGACGACTCGGATCTGGACTTCCTGAGAAACATCAAGGTCTTTCTGTGCTGTGAGATCTGTTTGAGCTGTAGGCTTGAGAAGAAACGTCTTGATGAGTGTGTGTGTGTGTTTAGGACCTGAAGATCGCTCAGAAGACTCCGCTGAGAGTCCTGCATCGCCGGCCGCTGGCGGTCCGACAGAGACTCGTCCACTCCATGAGTGCCGTTCACCTGGACACACACCACTTCACCTTGAAGCTGTGCACACAGGCCGGGACGTATCCTTCACAAACACACGTTCACATCTGTAGGTCTCATGTTTGAGGTAATACACAAACATCTACACTACCACTTTAAAGATTTATAAAGGAGTAGGTTACTTTAAAAAAAACTTTTGCTGATAATTTACTCACCCTCATGTCATCCAAGACGTCCACGTCTTTCTTTCTTCAGTCGAAAACAAATTAAGGTTTTTAATGAAAATGATTTTTCTCCATATAATGGACTTCAATGGGAACCAAACGGTTCCGTGACTCTCCTGTTCATCAAAATGAACAAATCTTTTTTCATGTCATTTGGTTCATCCAACGAACAAAATGAATGAGTTGACTCGGGAAAAGATTTGTTCATTTTGATAAACCAGTTCGAAGAGGAGAGTCACGAACGTGCGTCACAGAACAGAGCAAGACGACCATTTGAGCTTATAAAACTTAAACTTTGTTATTTATTTATTAAATTAGTGATTGTTTCACTTGATTGTTTCGTCTGGAATCGTTTAAAGCCCTTTGAACAGTTTGCAGTTTGCACTGAAACTCTCATTTGGACCTTGAACCGTTTGGTTCCCAATGAAGTCCATTATATGGAGAAAATCCTGGAATGTTTTCATCAAAAACCTTAATTTCTTTTCGACTGAAGAAAGAAAGACATGGACATCTTGGGTGACTAAATTATCAGCAAATTTTTTTTAAAAAGTGAACTACTCCTTTAAGTCTCTTTTGCGCATCAAGACTGATCAGTAATGCAATACTAGTAACGCACCGATATGAAGGATTTGCCCGGTACCGATAATTCTTTATATTTGAATGCAGATAAGCGATATATTGGTTGATGAATCTAAATCTTTATACATTTTTAAGAGCCTAGTCACAAAAACAAAAGTCTCACCATTAACAGCACACAATTATATGATTTCATGCGGCTTATATGACAGACTTGCACTGTTTTTTTCCTTTTTTGAAGTGATTTCAATCATATTTCAAGAAATTCAAAACTATCATGTTGAACAGTGCGCATCTGATGCGTCTCAGCTGAAGGAAATCATACATTATTTATATATCAGCCAAGTTTTCTTACCGTGCCGATACCGATATTTCGGGCATCCCTAGTAAAAACAGTAATATTGACAAATACTATTAAAAGTCTTCTTCAGTGTACTGTTAATTGTGGCGGTTTGCCTTCACGGACGTCGCTGCAGTTACATTAAAGAGTTTGTGCACGGAGACTTCGGCCGCACCAAACCCAACCTCTGTGACCTCATGAAAACCGACGCCGATATCCTGGAGCTGGACGTCGAGGTGCGTTTCATTAATGTGCAATATCACGAGTCGCCGCTCATGTGCTCAAATCTCTAATATTCCTCCTCCACGTCTGTGTGTTTCAGTCCGTCGACATCGACTGGCCTCCTGCTATTCCAGATTGACATTCGGGATTTTGAGAATAGTTTTTGTATGTCAGGAGTATATATTTCTGTCATACGGTTTTTTGTTAGTTTGACTGAACTGAAGCTGAAGCACGATACGATATGCATTTTCCTTAATAAACAGCCTAATTTTGTTTTTTGTTTATTGTCATGTTCCTGTTTGTTCAATTTGAATCATTTATGCTTCTCTTTTTTTAAAAAAAAAACTATTATCCTCTGATAAAAATGATATATACATATATAAAACACACACACATATAGAGAAAAATGCCACACGGACCTACTGGGAAATTTGAACATTTTAATATAACTTAAAATAAATACTACCAAATGGCAATGCAAGTCCTCTACATGGCACTTGCCCTAATGTTTTGGTATGAAACAAAACAGGCAAATGACTAAAGGAAAGGTATAAAAAATAATGAGGGAGAGAGAGCACTTAATAAACGCGGCCGACAGTGTCCTTCATCCCAACATACGAAAATAAATACAACTAAATTACATCTATAGTACAAAAATACGCTGAAACCAACCAAAAACAACAAAACAAAACAAAAAAAAAACTCCGTAATCGGAACAACATTAGAAAACCTAATGAGGATTTCTCGTCAGCCTGACCCAATGCGTCACAGCGTGAAAATAACCGAATCACAATCACTCGCACTCATACCATTCGCTAAGAAGAACCGCAACAAACACACACACACACGTGGCAGTTTCCAAAACGTCCACTGGATTGGGTACAAACGGGATGGGATTGAAACCATGGCAACTCGTCGTTCCTCCAGTGATTTTAGCGTCATCACCGTCACGCTGCCTGTCGTCATTGCATATGTACATCACACAGAGAAGGGCTCCGGGGTCAAGGGTCATTCACACTGGTATTGCATGGCTCAGTTGCACATATAATGAGTCTGTGTTCTGACTTGGTATTGATTCCAAACGCAGACGTCACACGTCCATAAGATTTCCACAGCTATGGATGCAAAAAAACAAACCGATGATGCAACAATGACGGTAAAAAGAGAGCGAGGGGTTTGTATTTACATCTTCAGGAATAGTCCAACGTTAGGTTTTTCTCTCTGTGGTGAGAAGTGAGGGTCAGTGGTTGATCGGTCTCTCTCTGTGCTGGTGAGAGAGACACACCTGTTGCTCTGTACAGTAAAGGGGAAACGCCGCCCAAAAGGAGTCTTCACACACGTTTGTCCTCGATGCTTGGAGCGTTTCGAGCGGCCCGTTTCAGCTTGTCGGAGGGGAGCAGGGAAGGACAAAGTGAGGAAAATCACATTTGGGCAGATTTCACCCCGTCTGTGGGTAGATTTATGGGTGAGTCTCACCAAAACATGCGCAGCTCATATTTCACCACCAAAATCGAAATACTAAAATAAGAAATTAAGTCTAATTGTAAGTCTATTTTTTATGATTTTTTTTGCATTGGGACATTATCCATCCATCCATCTTCTTCCGCTTCATTGGGACATTATTTGTATGGAAAATTTTCATTATTGTTTTATTTATTTTGCATTACGGAAATGATATTTTCCATTGGGACATTATTTGTGTGGAAAATATTCATTATTTTTTATTTTATTATTTTATCTATTTATTTCATTTTTTTTTATCTTTTTTTTGTATTACAGTAAAGATATTTTCCATTGGGACATTATTTGTATGGAAAAATTGTCATTTTTTATCATTTTTATATTATTTTTTGCATTACGGTAATGATATTTTCCATTGGAGCATTATTTGCAGTGTTGTAGTACTCGAGACTCGGACTCGTCTCGGACTCGGTCTCGAGACCATATTTTAATGGTCTTGGTCTTGTCATGGACTCGTGTCCATTTGGACTCGGAATTGACTCGTACTCGAACTTTTTTTTTTTTTTAGGACTCGGAATTATTCCCGAGTCCACTCGAGTTCAATTAAAAATATTTTTCATGATTATTAATTTATGTTAATAAAATATTTCTTTAAATTGATTGACACGCCCAGTGATTGGTGATTTTCTAGTGCGCAACTGCGCATGACCAATTGTAATAAAATTACTTTTAACACCACCTACTATGTGGCCTTTTTACCCTAAACTGATCATATTTTTTAAACTCTAAGTAAATTCAGTAAAAAAAAAAAAAAAGGATTTCTCTAACTAAATAAAAGAATTAGGTAATCAACCCTCACTGGTCTCGGTCTCGACTCGGACTCGAGTGAGGTGGTCTCGACTACAACACTGATTATTTGTATGGAAAATATCATTACTGTAATGCAAAAAATAATATAAAAATTAAAAAAATTAAAATTAAAAACTAAATGCATCCAAATGTTTGTAATTCACATTACTTTTTATTTTTATTTCTTTATTTTTTTATTTATTTTATTATTAGGGTAATTATGGATTTTGCATTAATTTTTTTACCGTATTACTATAAAAATAATTTTCACGTTTTTATTTGAATTAGCAAAGTCAGTCAAATAAATACTAACAACACTTTACAATGTGTCAACAGTAGTTAATGCATTAGTTATCATGAACCAACAGTGAACAATAATTTTTTTTACAACATTTAATAATCTTTGTCAATGTTAGTTAATAAAAGTGCAATTGTTCATTGTTTGTTCATGTTAGTTCACAGTGCATTAATGTTAACAACTGTATTAACATTAAGACTAATAAATGCTGTAGAATTTTTAGTTCATGGTAACTAATGCAGTTAATGTTTACAAATTAAACCTTAAAGCGTTAAAATATAATTGTTATGTATTACAGTAATGAAAATGAGATTTCTTCTCATTACGGTAACACGGATTTGGGAGGAAACTCTTAAAAATAACGTCACAATGCAAACCATCTAAGTGATGCTAAAATATGCTTAACTTGTCATCGAGATTTTGCAGTGAAATATGACGCAGACATGTCATGAGAGTCACACTTGTGCTCTGGATCGCCTGAGAGACCTTACAGTAACGGCAGTTTGTTGTGTGGTTGAGTGTTTGAACTGAAACCTTCATATATCAGAGCGTGAGGATCAAAACTAAAAAGAAATATAAATATTAACACTAGTGTCCTGTGACACGTTCCCATCCCCCACCCCCAACTTTCTTAGATTTCACTTTTACAGAAAGCATGAATGAGGAACAAGACTCTTCAAGACAGAGTGTGTGTTTGTGTGTGTGTGTGTGTGTGTGTGTGTGAGAAAAATCAGGAACAAACTTACATTTGTGAGCCTCACAGGAACGGATCTGCTGCTGCGTCTAATATAACCCCAACTACCTGTCTGTCTGTCTGTCTGTCTGATGAGATCCACACACATAAGGCAACATTTTTGGTTTGTTCCCCACAACGGCTCTTTTAAACAAGTGCAAAAAAAAAGAAAAAAAGAAAGAAATGCTGTAGGTCTTCACCAATACTGATCATATTTCCCAAAAAACACTGTCCATGATCTGTAAACAACAAGCTGAAAGTGTACAAGACTTTTTAAACGTGGGTCGACTAGCTCAAGTCTCACCCAACTGTGCAAAACCCCTTTTAAGTCCCACATGAAATAAAAAGAAAAAAAACAAAATCAAAACGAACAGAAAGCAGCAAAAAACCACTCGCTATGACTATCAGCAATTAAACGGAGGGGGAGAGAGAGGGGGGCTCTTTCTAGCATGGCTACGCAGGGCTCCTTAAACGGCGGTTTCTGATGACATCACTCCCGCCCGCTGGCCGAATACGAGAACTGTGGGAAGTGTGGTCTCCGTTCGCTGTCGGCCGAGTCCATCCCGTCCTCGTCATCTGCGGGAGAGCAAGAGAGAGAGAGACGTCACACACACTTCACACCCGACGCAGTTTTCCACCTCGCTCCGAGTGGAAGCGATAAGCGCCACGCAGATTTTCACAGTGATACGCTTGAGGGAAAATCATTGTGTGCCGAATGTAACTTCCTCTTCCTGTGCCGTGAGGAGCCGAGGAAAAGCCACAGGAAGAGAGAGAGAGAGAGAGAGAGAGGAGCAGGGAAACACTCACACTTCTCTGGAGGGGTGATGGTGATGGTCTGCGCCGTGAACTCCTCGTCGAAATACCTGGTGTCGGTTTCAGATGATACCTGTGGCATGAACGGCGGGACCAGCTGGACGAGAGAGAGAGAGAGAGAGACAGCGCTTATTATACATAATCACATACGAATGAATCGGAAGTTGATTTGAAAAAAGTGATTTGCAACATTATAAATGTATTTTACTTTCACTTATTATCAATTTAAAGGTACAATATGCAGGATTTTTGCAGTAAAATATCCAAAAACCACTTGGCCAATGTTATATATTTTGTTTAGTTGATTACTTACAATATCCCAAATGTTTCCAACTATTTGTGAGAAAATTGCGATTTTTAACCAAGGAAACGGGGCGCAGGGGTGAGGAGTCGCCAGTCAATGACGTCATATCAACGTTACATATCAGGTTTGACCTCGTACTGCAATAGTAACCATGGCGACAGACGTGGACAACTGGGTCGCTTATGTCCGTTATGCGTGCTCAACAGCGTGAGAGTCCCTGGCAGGGTTTTGTTTAAACATTCTGGACCATGGCAAGCAGACTTTGAGACAAACAGAGGACTAAAACGAAGATCAACATCTTTCTTCGACTAACTTCGACTTGACAGAGACGCGAGTGTTGCATGTTACTTGAGCAAACAGGTGAGCAAATCAATGTAACTTATATAAAAGTAATCAATGTTATATAGTTCAACATGATGAAAAGTTAGAATATGATCTGTATGTTAATATCTAATGTTAATCTAGCTTAGTCTCATAGATACAGCCAACAAACAACCTAACTAACAACATTCAACACACACAGATACCGTGAAACTGTTAGAGCAAGTGAAGCAGCGCTGTTAGCGCAAGTTTAATTCCTCTAATAAACTAACCTGTGTGAGTAATTCAGCGTGTAGTTTGGTAGAATGAAATGTCCTTATTCCTTTATATCCGCGGGACTCGCGTTGCGTGTGGCGCTGGTTTACGTGTAGCAATCGCGCACTGGTTCATACTACAGTCATGTTAAAAACATCACTGTATTCACTCACACATAAAAGATCCATCAGCTTGACGACAAGATCCATGCAGAATATACGTCATTAATCTACGCCTTTGTTATTGTAAGAGGTTAGCGACCCCTGGTGGCGAAACAATCTTGCATATTGTACCTTTAACTACATATACTTACTATAGGGTTAGTGTGGGATTTGGTTGAGGGTTAGTTGCATGTAATAGAGTGCCAAAGTTATGACGTCACTCTGTAGTCCAAAACGCGGAAGTGAGTTAGCATTTTAGCACTCCCGGTTCCCTCGCTCTAAAGTCTGTGGGATTTTTCGAATGGGTTTTTGCTAAATCGCCTGAAATAAGGTCTGTGGTGAACAAAGCCTTTAAATATTTTCACGTTTTGATCTATGACATAGAACACACAGTTATAACC
The DNA here is from genome assembly GCF_016745375.1 of Pimephales promelas. The sequence goes on along the minus strand of NW_024121100.1, from coordinate 2,870,986 downwards.
TGCTTGTGTTTTTTTTTAAACTTTATTTAGCCTTCAAAATGTAAAAAAAAATTGAATTAACTTTTAAAGATTATCTTGATAGACAAAACGTGTAAGGGTCACAACTCTTTGTTGAACACAGATCTTATTTTTTTGTGATTTTCCAATAGTCTATGGGGAAAGTGCATAGCTTTTCGATGGAGGGAACCCATGCGCCGCTAACTTCCGAGTTGTCCTACAAAGTGACATCATCACTTCGCCACTCCATAATGCCTAATTTATTGTTATTACTATGGTAAGTACATGTAACAAGGACACTGCAATAAGTGTTAGCAATAAAAGTTACATTTCTTTCAAAAACTCTTTTGAATTGTAGGGAAGCAAGTCACGTTTCTGCTTTTAAACCCTCTTAACATGTTGCGAATGCACTTGTACCTTTTTGTCATAGACGTCCTGCCAGTCCAGCGATGTGAAGAAACTGTGTCTCATGATTTCCTTCGCATCATCTGGACCTCCTCCGAGCCTTCGGAGAATAAACTGCAGATTAATACTCACGTGATGCAGAGTAAGCCTGGCGTGCTCATTATGAAATTATGATTTTACATCTGAATGCTAATAATTAGTAAAAACCTTTCAAGCACAACCGGATCACACACACTGGACACAACCGGAAAGTTGACACACTGACCTCTTATTGGGGTCTTTGATGAGTAATCCAGACAGTAAAGACTTGGCGTCTGCAGAGAGGGTTCTGGGAAACTTGATCTCCTCCATCAGAATCAGCTCAAACAGCTTCTCATGGTCCTGAGGGAAGACGCACGTCAGCATGTGCAAGAGCAATCACGTGTGCTGTGGTGTGACGCTTACTGTACCTGATTATAAAAGGGAAGGCGTCCACACATCATCTCATACATGACGACTCCCAGACCCCACCAGTCCACCGCTCGCCCGTAATCATTGTCCTCCAATACCTGATCAATAACATCACATGACCCATCAGACAATCCACCACACCTCATCCTTCAATAGTCTTACGTTCAAATGCCTGATCAATAATGGGGAAAAACATGATGCAGTCCTGTGAACACTTGTGGCAACAAATAAAGTGATTGGATTAACTATAATCATTATAATCTATCCTCCCACAAATGATTCATATTCAATAACACACGCAAAATATGATAGAATACCTCAACAAAAATCACATCATATCTTCCAATCTTCCTTAATAATCCATCAAAAACACATTCATCTATTTCAGATCTTTATAAATGAGTATATTAGCCACCAATAACGGATCAATATTCCGTTCATATCTTTCAGATCTTCATTAACAATTAAATTGGCCTCCAACAACCAATCAAAAAATCATTCATATCTTCCAATTCTTCATTAATGATTATATTATCATCCAATAATCGATCAAAAACACATTTCAGATTTTTTCAAAAAAAATTATATAAAATACTGCTCAAAAACATCTTCCAATTCTGCATTAATAATTATATTTGCCTCCAATAACCAATCAAAAACTCATTCATATTTTCCAATTCTTTATTAATGACTAATATTAGTCTCCAATAATCGATCAAAAACATCTCCTAATTCTGCATTAATAATTATATTAGCCTCATTCTTTATCAAGAATTGTATTATACTCAATAACTGATCAAAAATGACAATTCAATTCTCCAATAATAATTATATCAGCTACCAATAACTGAATCAAAAACTCAATATATTTATTAGTAATTATTTCAGCCTCCAAAATACTGATCAAAACAACTTCCAATACTGCATTAATAATCATATTTGCCTCCAATAACCAATCAAAAACTCATTCATATTTTCCAAATGTTTATTAATAACTATCGATCATCTTCCAATTCTTTAATAATAATTATATTAGCCTCATTCTTTATCAAGAATTGCATTACACTCAATAACTGATTAAAAAAAAAAAAATCACATTAATATCTCCCAATTCTTCAATAATAGTTATATTAGCTACCAATAACTGAATCAAAAACTCAATATATTTATTAGTTATTATATCAGCCTTCAATAACAGATCAAAAACTGATTCTTATCTTCATCAACAATCACATTGTGCTCCAATACCTGAGCAAAAATCAAATATGGACATTATCCTGATATCTGATCCATGACCATGACCATGACTCAGATTCCCGGTCAATAATATAGTAAATACTCCAATGGCAAGTATATAATCTTTCAAAACTGAATCATATCAAATTGCCTTCAAGTACTTGATTAGTTACTACTGACAGTCATTTTGAAATCATATTAATATCAATAATTATTGATCATTTCTGATATCATCCAACCCAGATAAATGACTCAACTGATGGAAAAACAGCCTGACACGTAATTACATCATACAGTTATGATTCTGACATCAGCTTTAGAATGAGTCATCACCGTCACAGCATCCATGTTTACCAGCTCCGTTTATTATAAATGCTGCACTCCTTGTTCATCATTAAAGTGGATCTTGGAAACGGCCAGCAGATCACGGTCTGATCGCTCTATTTTTACCCGTGAGCCGCTCAGTCTCGTCGACAACCTGCTGTTTGTCTATTCCTGTACGGACGTTAAACACACAGCTCAAGTGTGACCCTGTTCCGGCAGTGACAGACAGAGATTAAACACTCGTTTATATTCAATTTACCCCAGTAAAGAGGGCTTCCTGTGTGGAGGTGCGGTGTGAGATTTTTTAGCGGCATCTAGTGGTGAGGTTGCGAATTGCAAGCAACAGAAGTTACGGTGGCAGACAGGAAGTGATGTCGTCGTCCGAGACAGCAGCCAGTTAAACTGGGCCTGAGACGAGAGTTCAAGAGATTTCCACGACGCATGCGTGAGAATTGCGTTATTTTTCTACAACTTCTTGGGCAATTCGTCGTGGAAATCTCTTCTAGGCCTGAGACGAGATTTCAAGAGATTTCCACGACGCATGCGCGAGAACTGAAGTAGTTGAAGGAGATCGCAATTCTCGCGCACGTGTCATGGAAATCTCGTCTCAGGCCCAGAAAGAAGAAAAGGAATAGTCGAATAAAATCGTTATTTTTGTTTGTTTTTTCGCACAAAAAGTATTTTCGTCGCTTGATAAACTTTGAGCAACTGTTGTCACATCATAGAATATTTAAACATTTTCTTGAATGAGTTTCTAGGCCGTCAAGTTTCGATCCCTTAGGCAGCCTATGTAGCAGACAGTGATCCAGCTCTCAAATTTAATCAAATATATCTTCACTTGTGTTCCGAAGACGAACGAAGGTCTTACGGGGTTGGTACAGCATGGGGGTGAGTAATTAATTACTTAATTTTCATTTTTGGGTGAACTAACCCTTTAATGGCAAATTTAGTATGTGCTACAGACTACACTTTGATGTACCCCTATAATTTTAACACTGACGAACCCGACATCCAGTATGTGGAACCATTGGTGTTTTAGCCTATATGTAAACATGTGATAGTGGATTCTGTCTGTTTTTGGTTTTATTGTTTGAGTCCTGAATAAAGCTTTGATGAGGATGATGATGGTGCATTTCTGTCAACAGATCCTCCTAAGTATGACACAATGCACCTTTAAAGAGATAAAACGATACGCTTGCGTCCCGTACCTCAGGGGCCAGATATTCTGGAGTCCCGCAGAAGGTCTTCATGGTAGCAGCGTCTGTGATGCCCTCCTTACACAACCCGAAATCAGTGATCTTTATGTGCCCGTCCTTATCCAACATCAAGTTTTCCAGCTGGAAAAACACACACACAAGTGGATCTGTGTGAATATCTTACGTTCAGCTGATAATGCTGAACTTTACAGGATGAAAATTAAGGCCTGTTCACACCGGGACAAATTTCAAGTGCAATAATCGCCGACGTTTAACGCCTCAAGACTAAACAAAGGGCGCCAATGTGAGTGTGCACACATTAAAACGTAAAACGGCACGCATAAAAGCGTCATTTTAAAAAAAAAAAACGCCTCGGGTTCGTATTTTTAGTTTGACGCGCTACATCAAAAACTATCCAACCAATGAGATTGACGTGTTTGGAGCTTCTTAAGTTACAGTAAAACACAACTTGGGGTCGTTAAAACACAAAGCGATCTTGCCGAGCACACATACGTAACAACGAAGAAGTTATACGCCAAGTAGCGTCGCCGTCTACACAGCCAGGAAGAAATAAGACGAGGAAGATGCAAAGTAAGATGAATATAGAGCTGCTGGTCTCGTTGGTGTTAGAACATAAAGAACTATATGACAAACGCGACTGCGACAACAAATACAAACATTTTGAAAAAAGAGAACTGATATGGAGTGGTATTGCAGAGCAAATGGGCGCCATCTAATGTCAGGGAATGAATTTGCATGTTCACTCGGCTCATCGTCAACGAAAATCGCTTTGAAAAACGCTGGCAAATAACGCGCGCTGATATTCGTCCCGGTGTGTTCGGGCCTTTAGTCTGTGTTTTGTTCACCTTTAGGTCGCGGTAAACAATCTTGGCAGAGTGCAAGTAATCCAACGCAGAAACGATCTCAGCTCCGTAGAAACGGGTTCGGTCCTCCGAAAACACACGTTCTCTCGACAAATGAAAAAACAACTGCAACAACAATTAAAAAAAAATAAAATAAAAATCACAAATACAAATGTGCATCACATTGACATACATGAACAGTAAACATTTGAAATTGAGCAAGAAAGAAGACAATTAAAAAAAAACTTGAATGTGGAACATTTTTAAAATAACAGTTGAAAATCTTCAAAAGCAATCTTCCAGAGAAAGTTCAAAAGAAGGTTTGTAAGGTTGGTAGGAAATTGAGTTCGAAAGAAAAATAAAAAGAGGGAAAGACAAGTTGAAATTGGTCTAAAGGAAGTTACAAACTGTATTTTGGAAAAATAAATTGAAAATGTTCAGGTAAAAATTTTAAATTTCTTTCGTAAATTGTTTGAATGTTTAAAAAATTTATTTGAAAAAGTTCAAAAGATTAGAGAGAAAGTTCAAAAGAAGATAAGAGTTTGACAGAAAGAACAAAAGTTTGAAAATGTTCCAAAGGGAGTTTAAAATTTGGAGGGAAAAATACAAATAAAATCCAAAGTTCAAAGGCTAGAGAGAAAAAGTTCAAAGGCAGTTTAAACATTTGAACTTTATCTCTAGCCTTTGAAGTTCTGGAAAAAAGCACTTTTAAAATAACTGAAAACATTTACCTCTCCTCCATTCACATATTCCATAACAAAACATAAACGATCCTTCGTCTGAAATGAGTACTTCAGCGACTGCAGGCAAGACAAGACAATTAATCACTCATCTCGTGTGTATTTTAAAATACAATTAATAACATGAGGATTGTTTATTTTAAATGTCTGAGGAGAGTGTGTGATATCTATATATTTTATGGCATCACTCACAGTTAGAAACGGATGCCTAGTGTTCTTCAAAACTCTGCTCTCTGTGAGCGTGTGCGCCACTTCATCCTGAGAGAGAGAGAGAGAGAGAGAGAGAGAGAGAGAGATGTTGATTTCAGGCTGACGCCCATCACTTCTCAGTTCAGTGTGTTCTCAGAGCACCAGGTTTCATACCTTGGCAATAATAACCTCCTTTTTCAGGATCTTCATTGCATAATATGTGCCGCTGGCTTTCTCTCGCACTAGAATCACCTTCCCGAACGTGCCTTTCCCCAGCAGCTTCAGATAGTCAAAGTCATTCATTGTCTGTCCAGGAAGAGAGAGAGAGGGTTAGTTTGAGCACATGCACGTGGATCCACCGGGCCGGCACCATCCCTAACCTTTCGTTTGTGATGACTGGTTGACGTGTCCATCTCCTCCTCGTTGACGTTCTCGATCTGAGAGATGGGGCTGCACAGGATTCCTTCCTCTTCCTGTTTGGCCAGCTTGTCTGCCACCATCTGAATGGCCTCGACCCACTCATCCCTTGTTAGCGAGGAAACACGAGCAGTCAGTCGGGATAAAGCCAGGCCGATTATCAATCAGCTGATTTCTGACTATACTGAGATCAACTGCCAGTGCTGGTTTCCTACATTGCAAATATTTTTAACATCCTTAAAACAAGATCAATTTCCTTGAGAAGTTGAGATTAGCTTTGTTTTCAGAGAATCACTTTTCGAATGCAATTTTATTGGTAAATAGTTTTTTTTAAATTTAATAACAGTGTTTTAATTTTTGGATGAACTACACCTTTAAGTCTCCATTCGCTTGAGTTTGGGGTCGTTAAGATTTTTGAATGTCTGTTCACAACGGGACGAATTTCGCGCGCGATAATCGCCGACGTTTAACGCCTCGTGACTAAACAAAGGGCGCCAATGTGAGTGTGCACACCGACGCGTAAAACGGCACACGTAAAAGCGTAATAAAAAAAAAAAACGCCTCGGGTTCATTTTTTTAGTTTGACGTGCCGCATCAAAAACTATCCAACCAATGAGATTAGCGCTTTTGCTCACGTATCTAGAGCTTCTGCAGTTACAGTAAAACACAACTTGGGGGCGCTCAAACACAAAACGGTCTTGCCGAGCACACATACGTAACGGTGAAGAAGCTATACGCTAAGTAGCGTCGCCGTCTACACAGCCAGGAAGATGTGAGGCGAGATGAATGTAGAGCTGCTGTTCTCGTTAGCGTTAAAACATAAAGAACTATATGACAAACGCGACAGCGACTACAAAATACAAACATCTTGATAAAAAATAACTGTTATGGAGTGGTATTGCAGAGCAAATGGGCGCCATCTAATGTCAGGGAATGATTTTGCATGTTCACTCGGCTCATCGTCAGTGAAAACTGCTTGGGTGTGAACACAACAAATGCGTTGAAAAACGCTGGCGAATAACGTGCGCTGATATTCGTCCCGGTGCCTTTATGTTCACCAAAGCTGCATTTATTTGATTAAAAATACAATAAAATCAGTAATATTGTGTAATATTATTACGGTTTAAAATTGGTGTTTTCTATGTGAATACATATTAAAATGTAATTTATTCCGGTGATCAAAGCTGAATTTATCAGCATCATCATCACTCCAGTCTTCAGTGTCACATGATCCTTCATAAATTACTCTAATATGCTGATTTGATGCTCAAGAAACATTTATGATTATTATAAATAGCTATGTTTCCTAGTAACTTCATTTGACTTGTGCATATTTGCGAAGAGTGACGTTTCCATCTCATGTGACCAAAATTACCACTTCCTGGGAAATCAGGCTCTTTCATCCTCCATCATAAATGACTTGCGACTCATAATTGACGAAACGCAATAAACGCTGTCATGTTATCTTGCTTTCGTACGGAAAGCAATCATGTGTCATTATACCGAATAATTCTGATGACAGACTTTGACTCCGACATTTCAGAATGATCAAACCAACATCTGAGATGCTGTGATGTGATTGGTCCGCAGGGTAATGTTGGCAAATGTTGCGCACCAAGGGATTTATTCAGTAAATGTGAATTTTTTTGAATTTTTCATCCTTAATTGAGCGCTTATGCGTTTTATGCACGTTTTTCAAATGCATGAGCATCTTGGTGTTTTCATCCAGATTTATTTTATATGATTTACATAAAAACACAGCGAATTTTGAAAACGGTTGTGTTGCTTTATATTTTTGAGTAAACCCTGATACATTTTTTTCTGGATTCTTTGATAAACAGAACATTCATTTGAAATACAAATCTTTTGTAACATGTAAATTGTCGCTTTGGATCAATTTAATGCATCCTTGCTGAATAAAAGTATTCATTTCTTTCAAAAAAACAAAGACTTTTGAGCGTTAAAGGTGATGTGGTACCTCTCCTCGGGCGAGTCCACATGGAAGGTGCGCTCGATCACAGTGGTCCACTGCAGACACCTGATGATGAAGGTGTTGGACTTCGGCCTCTCCGTCTTCATCAGCTGACACTCTGACCAGACACAGGAGGAGAGAGGAGTTTACATGTGGAATGATGACGTCATCGACTCAAAACACGGACTCATGATGTCATGTTGATGACATCAGCACGTGACGCTCATTGATCTTGAAGGGTTTGCCAGAAACATGACACACTGAGATCACAAATTAAAAACAGCAAGCACGTTTATTTAGCTAGTTCATTTTTTAAGTTATTGAATTAATAAAAAAAAAAAAGAAATGTATTAAAAAATAAGAGATACTTTATTTAATTTAGCTGTCATTGAGTTTCCAGATAATACATTACACATCTTTATATGTTTATTGATCACTGTATAAATGGGTCATTAATTCATATTTTTGGAAAACACCTGCGGCATAGTCAAAAAGACATAATGTAAGTTTGATAATGAGAGACTCACTGGCGACAGAGAAGTTGTTGAGTGGATACGCCAAATCAGCATCTTGCGGCTTCTCTTTATATCCAATGAACGAGCCATCCGTCTTTAACAGGAAGTACCGCGGCCTCCAGTTCTTAATGTATTCACCTGTCGAGCCAAGAAAAATCATCAAGCGTGCCTAAATACACACACATTTGAGAGAACGTGCGACTGCAGTGTATTTCTCACCTCTCTTTTGCACCCATCCCTCTTTCACTACGTTCTGGTCGTTCATTTTGGGCCTGAGGTCAGAGTTCAAGGGTCAGTCCAGCGCTCGATGTCTTGCTCGTGGATCTGTCCTGTTCCCTCACTCTCCCTTAGCCCGTCTCGCTCTCTGCCCTCCTGTTCTCTCACACTCTTCCTCTCACTTTCTTTGCCACGTTGTGATGTAACGTCTCAGCCTCCTCCTTCACTTTCACTCTCTCTCTCTCGACCCTTCAGACACTCCAACGGTGACTCAGCCTGGAAGGAAACAACAAAATAGAGAAAACACACACACACACACAAGGGTCATTCTCTTCCGCTTCTCCCCCTCTCCCACACACACACTTCCATGTGAAATAAAGTCATTGTTAAGACCAGGGAAACATTTCCCGCCCCTTCCCGTGGCCTTCTCTTCCTCTCTCACACTGGATGCTGATGGGATACGTGCTTCTTTACTCTTTAGAACCAGCTCAGACACGTTACAACCAATAAAATAACCCTATAATGAACCCAATGACATTAGAATCAACACTGAAACCTCTTAGAACCCTCTGAGAATCAATGTAAGGAATTTAGAACTTTAGAATTTAGAATTTTATAAGCAAACTTACTGTAGAACCCCAGAGTAGAGTAATATCACTACCTCAGAATGAATAATAGAATCATCTCAGAATCATCTGTTGAACCTTGGAATGATAAACCCAATTAGGAATGGATATAAATAACAAAATCAATAGAACTCCCATTCAAAAAAATAATCTGAAATTCCACTGAAAAACAACCTCAGAATCAACCTGGGATTTCTACAATTAATCTTAGAACCTTAAAATCAACATCATAAGCTCAGAACTTATAGTTATAGCCCTCAAAGAACATGCAGAATTTTACAATCAATTTCAGAAGGTCATAACGAATCATTTTATTTCAATTTTAAGAAGTAGTTTCTTTCTTCAGTTGAAAAAGAAATTAAGGTTTTTGATGAAAACATTCCAGGATTTTTCTCCATATAATGGACTTCAATGGGAACCAAACGGTTCAAGGTCTAAAAGAGTTTTAGTGCAGCTTCAAAGGGCTTTAGACGACACCAGACGATGAATGAATTTGCACTGAAACTGTCTTTTGGACCTTGAACCGTTTGGTTCCCATTGAAGTCCATTATATGGAGAAAAATCCTGGAATGTTTTCATCAAAAACCTTAATTTCTTTTCGACTGAAGAAAGAAAGACATGGACATCTTGGATGACATGGTGGTGAGTAAATTATCAGCAAGTTTTTTAAAAGTGAACTACTCCTTTTTCATTTTGTCAGAACCTCTAATAAAGCACGTTATTTTGTTTAGTTTTCAGTTAAGAATCGTGATCTTTATTTGAAACAAGAAAATCATTTTATCCAGAATTGTGCAGCTCTATAACTTTGTAAAGAAACACTACGCGTCAATAGACTGAACACATAACACACACGTGCATGATGTCACCATTTCCAATCCACATATTCATGTTTTTTTGGTATTTTACATAACGATAATGGTATAGTTTTCAAAGGTTTGCGTTTTCAGGCCCACATAACACTGTTGTGTAAATGAACGGCCAAAAAACAAATATAAAGTTTTCCGGTTTCAGTTGAAACATGTCCTAAAATAAAACTTAAAGTCCCCCTGTAGTGAAAATGAAGCTTTTAATGTTGTTTCTATGTGGTGTTTTAATATGCTTTAAAACAAACCATGTGTAAATTCATAAGACAACACCATATAGCTGAGTATTTTCTCTCAAAAACATGTTTTGAAAACGTTTTGATATCTGATCGTCTACGAGCTGGTGTGAGTGAGTGGAGGCGGGGCTCATTTGCATATTCACAGATTCACATATACTAAATGAGGCAAGGGTGTAGAGTTACATTCAAACTTTAAAATCTTAGAACTTAATACTTTTTTATTGTTATTTTAGAATCAAAATAGAACCCGTCAAAAATTCAGATTCGCATTTAAACAACATGTGGACCTTGGAATAAACCTCAGACAATAAATCTTCGAACATTACAACCAGTCCTTACAACGTCTCACACTTCTGTTTAAGCTCATCTACAACAAAGTAAATCTGCCACATATGGGAACACAGGCACCTCACACTCATTTTGTGTTTCAACATCTCTGCACAGTTGATGCTGTAAATTCATGCACTTCCCATAATCCTCTCCTTTATCAAATCACACTGTACCATGAAGAAACAGGCGCAGCATCATTGCCAAAGTAACTTTACACAGGCATTTGGGATGCCAAGAACAGAATAATTCAGACATGATGCATGTTTAAAATTAGAATTTGCAATCATCTCTTAATACATTTCAAATACAGTATTTTTTTAAATACTTTCCTTGTACCCAAAATATTTTAAGGCTATGCTGCTTGATCATTATTTTAGTGGTGCTACATTTTCAAGGTAATGGATATTCTTTACAAACATAAATATTTTTTTATTCAAAACATTGAGACAAATTCATATGGTTTATCTTTAAGCATTTCATAAAAAGGTCAGATGTGATGTTTAATGACTCTGAGTGGCCCTCTGTTTTTATGTTTTTACTGTCACATGACAACAAAATGGCTTCCTGCACATTGATCACATCACAATCACATAAATTTAGTTTTCTTCCAAATGTTACATTTTGAAAGAAAACAGAAGTGATTAAGAAGTGATCATAAAATATTAAAATAAAAAATGTTTTGTTTTTTTCAGTTTAACCGTTTTTACTTCTGATCTCACAAAAAAACAAAACATAAAACGGCTTTAAAATCTGAAAATAAAAACATATTCTTAATAGAAGAGGCTCGTTTTGATATGCATTTAATTGTAATGTAAATATTAGGAAAAATGAGAGGTCTGAACAACAGAAGCCATCCAAACCAATGTCAACAAAAACAATGGCGGACACGGTTGGGTATCACACACACGGATGTGACAGCAATTAACACGACAAACCCTAATAAACACAATGAAGCATCTACTTTTGTGCAATATTGAGCTGCTGTTATATAATCCATATCGGCATGATAATAAATACACCAGACTGACAGATCGGCACGAACAAGAACAAGCGTGTATATGAACACACACGAGTGTGTGTGCACACAAACACTGCTGTGTGATAACAATACAAACACACAAGCATTTAGGCTGGAGGATGAGAAATGTGCGCGCTCTTGTTTTCCATTTGGCCGAAATGCGTAAAATGGTGGACGCGCATCAATAATAACACGCAGGATGCAGTTTAAATGAGCTTGTAATGCAAAATCTGAGTGATTTATATAAAAACAGTGCGCGATATATAAATAAGCGCTTCGTGTGTCCGGCAGCATCTACGGGCAACGGGTTGAGGCCGAGGAAACATCCCCACCCGGCGGCCAGTGATGCTCCAGCGCGGATGCTCGGCCCGGCCCGTGATGCTGCTCGGTGATGGAGGAAAAACAAACAACACGAAGCACGCAATACCTGGCAGACGCTCCGCCAGACGGTGGTATCGGTTCCGCGCCAGCCCGGTGTGAGACAAACCCAAACCCGCAAGCAGATGATGCTGCCGCCGCTGGTCGGTCATAAGGAAAACGGAGGCACGCGCGCCCGTGAAGTGGCCATCATGTTCGTTACACCGGTGAACTGAATGACCCTGGATGAATGGCGTAACCCGATGCAGAAAGCGCGGTGACGGCGCACCCCGTCTCCAGCACTCGAATTTCCCCGAATCCTAGCACGACGAAGGCCTGCTGCTCAATATTCATGAGATAAGCGTCGCCATTGGATGGTTAGCAGGCAACGTCAGCGAGAACTCATGAATATTCAGATTAAAAGCCGTTGGAAGAATACCAGAGCCAGAAAACTAAACAACTTTGGCGAGAGCTGAATTCAAGATGGGACATTCATTGTATTTTATGAAATTCAGGATATTATTTTACAATACATGTATTATTTTGTCCATATTACTATAAAGTACTATGGTTTCTGCCACAGAATAAAAAATAAAACAGCTAATTGTAATTCCGAGAAAAAAAGTAGTCCCCCTTAAGCTAGCACTTTACACATCGTTTCAAAGCAGCTTTACAGAAAATGTACAGAATACAATTTAGAGTGATCTGTTATCTGAGGTAAATGTCTAAGTAATGTATTTCAGAAATTTACATTGTACAGTTAGCTAAAAATGTATTAATTTAAAACATTGTAATGATTTAAGGCAGAAACACTGAGCTGAAGTAATGAATACTTGTATGTTAGCAAATGATTATGACATTTAGAAAAATGTAGCATTGGTGCATCTTGATTCAGCAATTGTGTGGTTATATCACGCAATTATGAGAAAATAAGTATAAATTGCAAAGAAATAGCAGCTTTACAGTGATAGAAAAAGAATGCAAAGTTTGTTTCTGCTGTACAGCAGATCTAGAAGAAAAGTGTCATTTAGAAATGTAGAAATTAAAAAAAATACTTACAATTAAAACAAGGAAAAGGTGGTGCTTCACTTATGTCAATATTGTATTAATAATAAAAATAATAATACATGTTAAATAAATATGATAATCATGAAAAATTAATAAAATGGTTTGTAGCCAGAACATTTGGTTTTATGCAATACACAATGTTTAAAATATTTTTTTTTCTTTTTCTACCCCAATGGCCATTGAAATATCCCAATACATAAAAAACAAGAACGGTACGGCTCATTAATATTAAAAGCCCATGATTTAGCAAGGTGCTAATTAATATTCAGAACCAAAACCTCTGCCATTGGCTGGTTGGAAAGCAACGTCAGCCTGAGCTTATCATCAGTGAGCTGATCCTTCGCAATAGTAGCATTAGTAATTTGGTCTTCAGCACCAGCCATTCAGCCGCTGCCAGTGGGACGGAGGAGGAAACCTCTCGACGTCACACCGGGACCCGTTTTTACCGGACACCCCCACCCCCCCTCGCCCTCCTCTCCTCCCCCTCCTCCTCCTCCTCCTCTTCCTGGCTTTGTCGTTCTTCAGGCTTTTGTTGGTCTCGCTACATATGCATGATAAATGCTTTATGTAGCCAACCGAAAAAAAGCCCTCTTATAAACAGACAGCAGCAGAACTCACTTATTATAGACCTAATGATGTAGACAATAACAAATGCACCAACAATGAGTTTCCCGGGGCAGAGTGAAGATCTGGGACCCTTTGTCTTATTTAATGAATGCATAATATACAGTAAACAAAGGACACGGATGATGATGAATACTAATAATATTAATGAGACTAAAACTACTCTTTGAGTAATCGATTGAAGTCACAAACTTGGGGATTGATTTCCATAAACTATTCCATCCATACACATTTTGCTTTGAACTACACGTGTAGTGCATATTTTATGAGGACTTCACATGTAAAGTTGCAGGATGTCTCCCTCTAGTGTTCAACACATGCATCTCAAGCTTATCCACTTATTCATTTTTTTTGTTTGCTTCAATAAAAATAGTTTACACGTTTATCTTCAATTTTTAAAAAATAAATTTAAATGATATTCATTTTTTAAAATCACTCCAATTTGTTATTGTTATTATTAATAGTTTAGCTTAGCATTGAAATTCAGATCCTGACTTAAAGAGTCTATTCTGTAAAAATGCATATGCTTTATCTAATCAATAGAATTGTGGTAACAGATTACAAGCAATATTATTAATTAAATAAAAAAAATTAGAATTGAGCAATAATTAATCAAATTATTCCTTAAAAGTTACCAATTTAAAATGAGTAAAGTTTACACCAAAAAATGTAACAAAAATATATCACTAACAGACACACGTCAAAGATTAAATAAGAACTCTTTATTTTATATCGCCAACATTGAAGACACCTGATGTTAATCACTGAAGGAGAAAACCGTCATTTTAAAACAAACATCGATCACCATAATGGTGACTTCAATTTATGTTTTTTTGGTTGTTGTTGTTGTTGTAAGTTTTGCTCATTTTCAACGGTTAACTTTTAAGGAATTAATTCGATTAATTATTACTCAATTCTAATTTGTTAAATTTAATTAATAATATTGCTTGTAATCTGTTGCCACAATTTTTTTGATTAGATGAAGCATATTCATTTTTACAGAGTAGACGTATCACTAATGTTACAATGAAATGATTTTAAGATAGTCTCTGAGGTTTTTGAAAAACTTCCACACATTGTTTAATTTCCAGGTAATGGCACTATCAATTATAAAATTACATACAAACATATTGTTATATTACATGCAAATGTATTCCTTTGCAAAGGATACTTCTAGTAAACTTAAAGTCCCCCTGTAGTCAATAATTTTATCCTTTAAAACTCATCTTTGATCACCAAAATGACATATTTAAGCGAAATATCCTTGGGGAAAAAAAACTGAATATGAATATGCAAATTGGCCCCGCCTCCACTCACTCGCTCCAGAACTTGTACATGGTTTGTCTTAAAGCATAAAAACACCACATAGACTAGACATATAAACAACATTAAAAGCTCGATTTTCACCACTTTAATTGCTCTTAATCCGTTTGCTCTTATTGCATTTGTTCACTTCCAGGTCAGAGACAGCTTGTTAAATTAGCTGTGTTGCTATGAATCATAAGTAATTCTCGCTTACTTCATAAGTAACGTCTCGCTGATATTGAATCCATTCAGCATATCTGCACCTAGAGCATTTTTATGTCATGACGTGCCACAACTATTCAAAAACTGGAACTTTTCTATTTCTAAACAAGTGCATGATTTTGTATTGAGGCGTGTCCCAGACAACAACATTGTGTCGGCCCAGATCCGGCCCACATCTGGTACGCATTGAATCCAAATGTACCAGATGTGGGCCGGATCTGGGCCGAGGTTGCAATGCAATGCCCCATTCGCGTTGACGTGTTCATGACCTGTTAAATCTTTATCATCGTGGGCGTTTAAAGTGCAGCGCAAGTACATTTTTGTTCTACCAAATTAAAAGCCAGTTGAAAAACATGGGGTGATGCGAATTTTTCCAGCCCACTCACACTTTCAGCGGCCCACCATTCAACACTATTCTAGATTAGAGCCCAGTGGAGACTTTAGACATGCTCGGTTGAAGTAGACCCAGAATGCATCAGATCCTGATCTCTCTAGAATGGATATCAGTGTCTCTGTCTCAGCTCAGGTGACAGAAGCGCTGCTGTCCTTTACCCTCACGTTGACTTTCAGCCATGCAAAGTGCAAATCTACATCGCTGACCGAACACAAGGTAAGGTGACCCACGTTTGTCTTTCAAAGCAGGTTTGGTTTGGTTTTCAGATGAAGATTTGGCATTTGAATGTGTGATTTGGTTGTGACCTGTAAACAAGAGTCTCAGCAAACACAACAAGACACAAGGAGCCACAATCGCAGAATGGCAACAATGAAATGATTCTGGAGATCGGTTTGTAATTATATTTCTGGAGCTGCATAACACAGTGTTTATCTTTATATTATCATGTTAAAAAATAAAACAACAGTTCAATTGGTCTCCCTAGCTAACAACGCAAAACCTCTTTGAATCCGGTTGGGAGACGAGCAAACCAGCTTAGGCTTGGATGAGCTGTATTATGTCTTATGGTTTAGTTCCCTATATTGGCTCCATTATATTTATGTAGGCTTCCCATTAATGAGTGCAGGATGGCCGGGTCAGGCATTGCTCTGAGGTTACATGAGTTTAAGGAAAGCCAGGACACCAAACATCAACCAGCACATGTGTAAGTATAAATGATTTTTAACCCCTTAGCTGTCACCCGCCTTTTTGATAATGGGGGTTAAAATGCACTATTCACACTTAAATGGTTGCAATTCAAGAATGCTTCGAAATATATACCCAGGTTTGGTCTTGTTTTAAAGGAAACACTCAGCAGAGTATTGCTGAAGTGAAAACACTCCAAAAACAGTTTAAATTTACAGTAAATCAAATATACTGCACTATATATATTTTTATTTTATATAAAATATATATTTTACAACATATGTTTTACTCTGAAATTACTATAAAATCAAACCAAGTTATGTTCCAAATTTGAAGTTGATATCACAAAAATTGAAGTTCCCATGAGATTTTGTTTAGGCGTAGTACCAAAAATAGCCACCGGGTGCCATTGAATTCCATTGAATTTAGTTGTATACATTCTGCCTTAACAAATTAATAGATTTCTGTCCGAATATCAATTTTGTCACAAAATTTGGAACCTTGAGACTCAGACCTTTCTGACAATACGTGTTTTGTCAAGATTAGAAAAGGTTTTTATCATAAAATTATGAAATATAATGATGCCCAAAAGGGGAGGAGCCTGATAAAATAAGTGCCGTTTCTATGTTAACGCAACGTTCCATATATATATTTTTATTTTATATAAAATATATATTTTACAACATATGTTTTACTCTGAAATTACTATAAAATCAAACCAAGTTATGTTCCAAATTTGAAGTTGATATCACAAAAATTGAAGTTCTCATGAGATTTTGTTTAGGCGTTGTACCAAAAATAGCCACCGGGTGCCATTGAATTCCATTGAATTTAGTTGTATACATTCTGCCTTAACAAATTAATAGATTTCTGTCCGAATATCAAATTTGTCACAAAATTTGGAACCTTGAGACTCAGACCTTTCTGACAATACGTGTTTTGTCAAGATTAGAAAAGGTTTTTATCATAAAATTATGAAATATAATGATGCCCAAAAGGGGAGGAGCCTGATAAAATAAGTGCCATTTCTATGTTAACGCAACGTTCAATATATATATTTTTATTTTATATAAAATATATATTTTACAACATATGTTTTACTCTGAAATTACTATAAAATCAAACCAAGTTATGTTCCAAATTTGAAGTTGATATCACAAAAATTGAAGTTCTCATGAGATTTTGTTTAGGCGTTGTACCAAAAATAGCCACCGGGTGCCATTGAATTCCATTGAATTTAGTTGTATACATTCTGCCTTAACAAATTAATAGATTTCTGTCCGAATATCAAATTTGTCACAAAATTTGGAACCTTGAGACTCAGACCTTTCTGACAATATGTGTTTTGTCAAGATTAGAAAAGGTTTTTATCATAAAATTATGAAATATAATGATGCCCAAAAGGGGAGGAGCCTGATAAAATAAGTGCCGTTTCTATGTTAACGCAACGTTCAATATATATATTTTTATTTTATATAAAATGTATATTTTACAACATATGTTTTACTCTGAAATTACTATAAAATCAAACCAAGTTATGTTCCAAATTTGAAGTTGATATCACAAAAATTGAAGTTCCCATGAGATTTTGTTTAGGCGTAGTACCAAAAATAGCCATTGAATTCCATTGAATTTAGTTGTATACATTCTGCCTTAACAAATTAATAGATTTCTGTCCGAATATCAAATTTGTCACAAAATTTGGAACCTTGAGACTCAGACCTTTCTGACAATACGTGTTTTGTCAAGATTAGAAAAGGTTTTTATCATAAAATTATGAAATATAATGATGCCCAAAAGGGGAGGAGCCTGATAAAATAAGTGCCATTTCTATGTTAACGCAACGTTCAATATATATATTTTTATTTTATATAAAATATATATTTTACAACATATGTTTTACTCTGAAATTACTATAAAATCAAACCAAGTTATGTTCCAAATTTGAAGTTGATATCACAAAAATTGAAGTTCTCATGAGATTTTGTTTAGGCGTTGTACCAAAAATAGCCACCGGGTGCCATTGAATTCCATTGAATTTAGTTGTATACATTCTGCCTTAACAAATTAATAGATTTCTGTCCGAATATCAAATTTGTCACAAAATTTGGAACCTTGAGACTCAGACCTTTCTGACAATACGTGTTTTGTCAAGATTAGAAAAGGTTTTTATCATAAAATTATGAAATATAATGATGCCCAAAAGGGGAGGAGCCTGATAAAATAAGTGCCATTTCTATGTTA
This sequence comes from Pimephales promelas, assembly GCF_016745375.1. The sequence goes on along the minus strand of NW_024121100.1, from coordinate 2,852,492 downwards.
ACGCAACGTTCAATATATATATTTTTATTTTATATAAAATATATATTTTACAACATATGTTTTACTCTGAAATTACTATAAAATCAAACCAAGTTATGTTCCAAATTTGAAGTTGATATCACAAAAATTGAAGTTCTCATGAGATTTTGTTTAGGCGTTGTACCAAAAATAGCCACCGGGTGCCATTGAATTCCATTGAATTTAGTTGTATACATTCTGCCTTAACAAATTAATAGATTTCTGTCCGAATATCAAATTTGTCACAAAATTTGGAACCTTGAGACTCAGACCTTTCTGACAATATGTGTTTTGTCAAGATTAGAAAAGGTTTTTATCATAAAATTATGAAATATAATGATGCCCAAAAGGGGAGGAGCCTGATAAAATAAGTGCCGTTTCTATGTTAACGCAACGTTCAATATATATATTTTTATTTTATATAAAATGTATATTTTACAACATATGTTTTACTCTGAAATTACTATAAAATCAAACCAAGTTATGTTCCAAATTTGAAGTTGATATCACAAAAATTGAAGTTCCCATGAGATTTTGTTTAGGCGTAGTACCAAAAATAGCCATTGAATTCCATTGAATTTAGTTGTATACATTCTGCCTTAACAAATTAATAGATTTCTGTCCGAATATCAAATTTGTCACAAAATTTGGAACCTTGAGACTCAGACCTTTCTGACAATACGTGTTTTGTCAAGATTAGAAAAGGTTTTTATCATAAAATTATGAAATATAATGATGCCCAAAAGGGGAGGAGCCTGATAAAATAAGTGCCATTTCTATGTTAACGCAACGTTCAAAACAGTTTACACATGATGAATTCTGAGTTTATAAGCTTTTAAATAATACCTAATTAATGATAATTACAAAAATAGGTGATATAATAAAAAAGGCGATAAAAAAATATATTTTAGAAGATAAAATATTTATATATATTATAATTTTTCAGATGATAATATTATACTATAATTTTTTAGTTTTTTATTGAAAAATACTAGATTATAGGTTTTTTTATGAAATTTTAGCATAAAAAGAAGTTTCAATGATTAAAAGTGGGTGCATTGGTGCATTATGATGCAGATTTTTTGAGGTGCACTCTTGTCATAAATTCATCAATTACTCTTCCAACATAATTTGAAACAGGGGTAGAGTATCTATTTAGAAGTCTTAAACCTTTCCAACGCTATTTAATTTGTCATAATTAGATTAAGATTTAATAGAAATATAGTGAAGCAAATTTAGGCGCCCCAGGACTGGGACGGGGACGAAGCCTTTGACTGTTAATAACTCAAAGTAAAAGCGTTTAGCTCCAGTTGTGGATGTTGACCTGGTAATAAAGTGTGTGTTGACCTGGTAATCTTTAATTGCTGTGTTTCAGACTAAATTTGGCAGGTTTGTTGCTTTAATACACATTGATTTGAAGCATGTTGGTGTGTTTTACTGTGTGCATCCGTTGTGTTCCTCCAGCGCTCGTCGCACGGGTCAAGATGTTCTGGGACTGTATCCCGGTCAGATCGCGAGAGTTCACACCGTCAGCTCACATCTGCACAGGTGAGTAAAAACGAAACATTTAGTCCTTATTTATAACCTCTAGGCCACACCAAACTGAACAGATGTCTGCTTTTTCTTCCTCAGATCGACACCGAAGAGTCCAGACCTGCTACATAATGAATCTAGAGCAGATTATCAGAGAGGAAAGTTCGATCTGCTGAGTCTGCAGGCCTCGGTTCTGTCCGGACAACACACACCCCAAGGCTCCTCTCAGCCGTCTATAGGTCTGTGTTAGACAAGATTCATCCGATATCTCCGCCTTCACTTGCATGTGAACCTCTGTGGAGGAATGAAACAAAAGCTTAAAAGCCTTTTCTTCAGAGGACTTAATAGAAGATTATATTAAATCCCATTTTCTTGATATTTGGCAACACTCACCTTTTAGTCTCTTAAGCTCTTAAAGCTGGTCTCCCACCCTGGATAACCAGGAGTGGTGTTGTTGGAAGGCTTATTTCTTCATCGTTTTTTTGTCTGGCACCTTACAAAATCATGATTAGCAAAAACAAATGTCATGTAGATGTAGACACAGTCTGAGCAACTGCAGACTAGTTGTCCTTCACACATCAGGATGTCCTTGACCTCTAGGTGGAGAAACAGGGGGTAAAGGTAAACGTGGTCATGTGAACATCACATGCTGGAATATGAATGTACATTGGTTTGAAAACAGCAGTGAATATTCTGAATCCATAAATGTACACTCTTAGAAGAAATGGTTCTATTTTGAACCAGAAATGGTTCCATCCCCCGCTTCATATATGGAACTCCAAAATGGTTCTATATAGAACCATTTTTCTATTGACCAAGTATGGAACCCCAGGGTTCTATATAGAACCTTTTAGGGGTTCTAAATACATAGCGCTGATAGAACCTTTTAAGGTTCTATATAGAACCGTTTACTTCCAAGTCTTCAGTGCGAGACGCCCATAAAAACCGAGCGTTTTTCAGATAGGCTCAAAACTAGGGTACAAAATAGCCTATTACTTGTTCATTTTAAGGTTTTTGAATGTAAAAACCAAGCGAACGTCATAAGTTGACCTCAGACAACAATATAATAAAGTTTAAAAAGCCAGGTCATGCTGACAACTAAACAAAACCAACACATTTCATATAAACTAAAATACTAAAAACCTTATTTCAGATCGTTGCATTTGTTGTTGCATATTTACAACAACAAAAAATGAGTAAAAAAGAATAACTAAAACTTTAACTACAAAATTGAAAAAAACAAAAAAAACAAATTTAAAATGTTAATGAAACTATATTAGTATCTCTGTGATAGCCTACTAAAATAACACTGATTTGAAATCTGCATAATACTTAGATTTTAGTTAATACCAAGATGATTTTTCTTTAGACTTTAGGCATTTTTTTTTTCTCTGTTTTTGAGCTAGACAGCTTTAAGGAAAACTCTCCTTTTGTGTACAATAGAATAAAATATTTGGAAAAACATTACCAATTTCGCAATGAACATTTTATTTTTAGGGTGAATTATTTCTTTAACAAATTGTTTATTTTCACAGACACTGATAGAGATGGTTGCGCTTATGAAACACACATGCCATAAAATCACTGTACCTGCAAGTGTGCCGATCTCCATCAACATGACAAGCCAAGAATGCACGAGCGCTCTGAAACATAATCATTTTAGAGCAAATGACATGACAAAACGACATGCCATTATAAAGGGCACACTGTGAGCTTTATGGTGATGTTTTGTGCTGTTTTTACACAGGCACTGATGTCCAGAAGTTCACGCTGAGTTCGCATCCAGCCCCACTGGAGACACACAGAGATGATCAGCACCTCTATTAGACACAAAACACACGAAGCTGCAATCAAAACCATAATCGAAACCTTACGAATCTTCCTGGTGGAATGTAATCACACAATCACACAGCAGATCTGTCAGAGCCGTCATGTAAAACATGCGTTTTTCACTGGCACGCACCCACAACCTGAAAGACACAAAGATGCACATCTTCAAAATGATCAGCCTTGAAACCAGCGAAAGTACATGCTGGGTTGTTTTAACCCAATTTTGGGTCAAATATGGACAAACCCAAACGTTGGATTAAACATGTGGTCCATATTTGACCCCAAAACGGGTTAAAACATGAATGAAAACGTGAATGATATTAAAGACTTGTGTGATTACGTTAAGGTGACTGATCCGTGCTGTTGTGTGTCTAGACTTACTTCAAAGTATGACATTAGAATGGCATAATCTCAGTCACACATTGGTTAAATACGGTAACTGTAAATATTTAAATATACCAAAGCAATTCGGTAGATGATCAAACAAATGAGGACTAACAGGCGAGCAATAATCTCCACCTGCATTTGAACCTTTATTTGACAAAGGACATTGTGTGGGAAATATATCTAATCATATTGAACTGTTAGATATCAGATAATCACAGCCGTGAGACACTGACGTCCTTGTTGGCAAGTGTGTCAACATCGAAATGCCTGAGTCATGCTGACATTCACCTTGTGTTCACATCAAAAATAGCTCAAGCTCTTCTGACCTCTCTTCACTTCCTGTAAAATGATCCCTCGCCATAGAGACACTGAACAATTCAGGTTTATCGGTTTCAGACTATTGTCAAAAGGATCCAGACTGATATTCGATACTTGCCTTGTAACTGGTGATCATGGTCCTCAACTGTACGTTCATTGTTGGTTGTTCTCTCATATGGTGCGATGAGGGTGTGCGTGATGCTGAACCTGGATCATTTCTGCATAATTAAATATATTTAAGCAATTTAATAACTGATCCAATTGAATATATTGTGGATGCAAACGTATTTGGATGCTTAAGTCACTCAAAATGTGGTAATGTCAATGTATTAGATAAAAGTGTCATTTATTTTAAAGAAGCACAAGCATGTTTTTCAAGGAAAATTCTCATTTGTATATATATAAAAAAGTTCAAATTATGCACGGTTCGGTTTATCATGGTTTCGGTATGGTTCGGTATGTGCTATGTTCAGGGTAAAAAGGACTACGGTCAAATAAAAATATTCAAACTACAAGCAACAGCACAAATAAAAACAATAGAGCAAAGATACAAATGAAATAAACAGTGCTTTTGGGGTTATTTAGGTGTCTAACAGTAGTTTTCAGGTACAGAAATTAAATAATCAAATGAATGATTTTCTTGTCTTTTGTTGTTTGGTTAAAATTGCATGGATCTAATTTACTGATAATGTACACATGCATTTATTACTCTACACACACACACACACACACACATATATGCATTAAAAACAAGTGGTATTTTAAAAATATAGCACAAGTACAATTTTCTATATAAAATAGTTTGTAAGATCTCAAAATATAAAACAATATATATATATATATATAAAATTAACATAAGTTTTGTGAAACATTGATATGCTAATATGATGACCTTTATGCATTCACAAAAAAATGAGCTCAGACCAGCTGGTTAAAAATAACAGAGCAAGTGGCTGAGATATTGTGTATCTAATGCAGTGAAGTTAGGTGTTGATCATTTAAGGGCCACTTTGTACACAATTTAAAATACTTTTCACTTCAAAAATATATGTTTGGGACATTTACATGGTCTGCATCTACAAGTATCTCACACAACTGAACAAAGATTGCCAGTCTTTTCAGAGAAATTAATCATAGTATTGTGTTTTTGAAAACTCCAGACAAAACCGCTCTGTCTGTTTTGACACAAGACAAGATGCATCTTTTCAAGTATTAATTACTGCCGAAACTATGTGGCAGTCCAGCAGAAATTACATAATAGAAATCCAACCACGGGGGTGTGTGTGATACTAGTCCACCCACCATACATGTCAGGACTTTCCCAGTTCATTACCACTACAGTACATTTTCGTAAATTAGAAAAGATGAATAAATTAATTCTGTGGCTTGTCATCTTTCTGACATCATATTTAAGTGTATAATCATAAAAGCATGTTTGACTTTGTTTCTTTTGGAGCAAATATCTTTATGCGTATTTTATTATTTTTATACTTTTTGTTATTTCAAATAATTAAATAGCTTTTATTTTACAGATTTCGGTTTTGTGAAGTACAAGAATATGGACTGTGAATAATGTGTTAAAGCTGCAGTCTGTAACTTTTTTGGGGTTTAAAATTATCCAAAATACATATCTGAGAAAAAACATAACCAGCCAGTGTTCAACACTCTCTGCTTGCTTTTGTTTTTAATTCCAGTGAAACCGGTGGATCTCCGCGGGAGATTCGAGCATGTGTTTACGACACATCTGTACACACACATCTGAACACACACATCTGTACACATAAAGTAGAGTCTCGGCTAGTCTACTCTCCTCAAACATTGTGTTCATCCACGCTGTGCCGCGTCGAAGGTGCCGAGGCACAACTCACGTAAAGTCGATAATTCAGGCACTGCAATTGCAGATTTCGAACAGAGATGGCGACAAAGAGGAAAAACTGTGGACTGCAGCTTTACGTTTAGTTAAATTTAAGTTATTTTAAGCCATTAGACCTTTTTTAATTAATATTCAACCTACAACTTTAAACCTTGAAACATTTTTAATATCGTCGCAAAAAACACAAACAATTTTTAAATTCATATTATTATAAAGCACCAAAATAAACACAATATAAATCCATTAAAATTAAGTATATTAAATGTGTTTTTGTTTTTCATATAACCTTTTAGATGGGATCATTTTATGGATTTATTTGTAATTCATTCATTTTGTTTTATTCATTTTTAATTTGAATAAAATTTTATAAATTAAACAGCTCATGAACATACTTTTTTATAACACTGTACAAATTGAAATAACCCATTAAACATGAATGTTTTATGCTATCAGTTAAAACGATTCTCCTTATATAGAACCGTTTTTGCATGAAGGGTTCTTTAAAATTGAGTCCAGATCCCAAGAGTTCTATTTAGAACCCAAATGAACTGAAATAAAACTAGTGTATTAGGGTTAGTGATGATAAACTTTAATAATACAATGTAGGTTTATATAATGGTAACAGCTCTGATACTTTGGACCTGAATAATTCAAAAGGGATTCAATGGATTCAATGATTGCCTTTTTTAAAATTAAAATGTAAAATAAAAATTGCTTGTTTATTTGCAGGGCGGCTGGTCAAAGGCTGAAAGAACATGTGTGTATATATAGCACAACAAAGACCTTAAAATCCCATAGTCACAGTTTAACAATGGTTGAAATGGTGAGAGGAAAACCTGACTCACCTCCACCTGAGTGTAATGTTACATCACACGCTGGATTTCTAAATCATGAAGCAATACATGACATTTGTTTTTGGAATCCAAGTGATGCAGTGGTTTTTCAACAGGTTTAGTGAGTTTTCGAAGCAGTGAGCTCATCACGTCAGTTTAGTATAAAAAACCCCACACTCATGTATTCAGCACACAGCGGACGGTGGAAACAAACACCAGACTGAAGCAAGACTGAAGACTAGATCTACATCTACAACAGACAATAACCTCTCAGGTAAAAATCACTTCTGAACTCTCATTTAAAATGCTTCATGTTTTATAACTGCGTTAAAATATGCACCATTAATAATTTAATGAAGATTTAATGCAAAGTGTTTAGTTGCATGAGCGTCCCTCTAGTCGACCAACCAGTTGCCTTGCTAAAGTGCAGAATTATTAGAAAAAACAGTATTTAAATAGCCTAATGGGATTGACCAAGCAAGGTTGAAACATTGTCAGAAAAAAAGGCAAAAACGGGACCATGTTTTACCTTATCTACCCTAAATAATACAGTACGCATTATACCAAAGTACGTGTTATTAAGGTACTAACCTTTTAGGGGTAAAGATGTCCCAGTGAGTGACAACCTAAGGGTACAATTTTTGCAAATTTTTTCTGATTCCTTCAATGCAAGCATTTGATTGACACAGTTTAAAGACACTGCAGATTGGGATTGTTTCTTCGGACTTATTCATTGTTCAACCTCTGTGTTTATCAGAGATGAAGAGTGTTCTCCCAGTGAAGATGTTGGCGGCGTTGGCGCTGGTTCTGCTGGTGTCCAGTGCGACTGAGGGACGGATTCTCAGTAAATGTGAGCTGAAGGCTCAACTCGAGGCGGCTCTGGGAGGAAATCAGGGAGAAAGTGGGCCTGGAAATGTCACTCCTGGGATTGAAAGCGTGACCGGAGATGTTGTTGGAAATGGGACTGCGCCTGGAAATGCAACTGTAGACTTGGACCTCATCGCCAAAAGTAAGTCTATGAGAGTAAACACTGCGAGTTGAATTCTAGCAATGGTACAAATGTAAGCCAAGGGTGTTTCTGTCTCTCTTTCAGTCGTCTGTTCTGCTGAACGTCTGTCAAAGTTCAACACCAACCTGGTCAACGCCATTGGATCTCCAGCAGATTCCCGTCCCAGACCAGGACAACGACCCAATGGAAGACCAGTGGGAAGACCTGGTCAGGGCCGTCCCGGTGGAAGAGGAAAGAGATCCCCCGGTGGGGGGCGGGACAGGAATCCACCTAGCATCTTTGGAGACAGTTCAGAGGAGGATTCCAGCGAAACCTTAGGAGTTACCACAAAACTGTTTGGGATCTTCCAGCTGAACGATCGCGTGGCGTGCGACTCCGGATCCGGACAGAGTCTGAACATCTGCCAGATTAACTGCAGTGGTGAGTCACATGACACATTATTTCGCATGAGACAACGTAACTATTTTAGAAGGTAGCGATTGTGCGTGAATACGCACATGATTTGAACGAAAACACCCCCAGTGGTGAAAAATGAAGATTTGAATGTTGTTATTCAGCCCAATAGTGGAAACACAACACAATTTCAGAATGTCAAGTTTGAGTGACGTCTCATGTGACTGGTCACAAATGTAGTTGAAACCAATTAGATTCAATCTTGTACACTTGTGTAATGTGATTTGTACAAGTGTACAACTTTTTTAGACAAAAGTGAGCGTGACGCTCCACCCTAAACCTAACTGGGGCGTAGGCAGATTGTGGAAACATTAGAGAGTGGGATTGTGCGAATTCATTCAATACAAACAATACACCGAAACTTTGATTGACCCAATATACACAATAGCCTAGTTTGATCACAATCTCAGAATCATTGTAGATCATGTTTTAATGACGTCTGGTAAATTGTGTCTTCTAAAGCTCTGATTGATGATGACATCAGGGATGACATCACCTGCCTGAAGACTCTGTTGGACAGCGTGACCAATGCGTAAGTTGTCAACCTATCAAATCTACAAATCAGTAGTCAATTATAACAGGGTTGCAGGTTCTCGCTAATCACATGATCACAGTCAAGGCTCCCATTAGTAGTCACCACTCATTTGCATGACTCAATTTTAGAGCATTGCTAATTGTCGATGTTGCTTCAAATCTGCTAAATTAATTTGAATAGCAATGCATTTTAATTGTAAATCGTCAAATGTTTAGATTGTGGAACATTCTAATATAGGTAAAATAAAATAAAACTAAAATGATTTTTTTTTCCACGATTACCCAACATCTAAATAATTTAACAAGTAATAAAAGCATATTCTTGAAGCATATTTATTAATATTCCTGGTCCTGTTTTACAGCGCTGCTCCAGTCTTCGCTCCTCGGCCCAAAAAGAAGTAAGTCAAGCAACTGAAAAATTGCACGAGAAATACTGACTATAAATATATTTATATTTTATTCAATAGCTTAAATATCGCCTGTGTGTGTGTGTAATTTTTTTAAATATATTCTGGGAAAAATATATAAATATATGTAAAACGTACCTAAAACAAATATATTTTCATCAATATTGGCAATATATTTGGACCTTTTGGTTCTGAAATGTAAAAACTAGGGCTGTCAAACGATTAATCGCGATTAATCGCATCCAAAATAAAAGCTTGTGTTTACATAATATTTGTGTGTGCACTGTGTATAATTATTTTGAGTGTATATATATATATATATATATATAAATACACACACATGCATGTATATTTAAGAAAAAAATATTTATATATAAAATATTTATATTTATATATAATATAAATTATATATAAACCTATATACAGTATACATGAAAATATTTCTTAAATATATACAAGCATGTGTGTGTATTTATATAAAATATTTATACACAGCACACACATATATTATGTAAACACAAACTTTTAGTTTGGATGCGATTAATCGTTTGACAGACAGCCCTAATAAAAACATAAAAACATATCTGAAAATATGCATTTTTGCTATTTGGTTTGTAATATTTATAAGAGTATCTCATTAAGCAACATGATAAAGTTAAACTGAACTGGAGTCAATTGTTAGTCACGTAGGTTAGAAGGCAATTGCTTATGTAAATTACATTAACTGCGTGCTCCTATGTTAAAAGTAGCATATATTACATTAAGATAAGCAACAGCAATAAGGTATACAAGATGTAAAGCTTGTTTTACAAGTTTGTGTTCATTGTTTTTCAGGAAGCACATGTTGTGCGTGAAGGAGTGCCGCAATGTCAACCCGTTGCAGTACTTTGCTGTGTGTGTCTAACACTCTCATTAAGTGTTTCTTCTGTCCAGCTTCATCCTGATGCATTACTGTAATAAACCCAACATGGTTACAACCACCTCTTTGGTGTTTGTTAATCAGCTGTTTGTTCAAAGTCTTTCACAGAGGAACTACTGTACATACACATTACGTTCTCACAGATTTCTACATGTGTTGTACTGTATTTCACTCTTCCTTGTCAAAATGTGCTTAGAAAAAGTTCTCAAATAGCCACAATTAAGTACAATAGCATACCTCAGAATGCAAATAAAACAATATTCATAAAAGAGTTCCTTGTCTAAGTCTGTCTTCACAATAAATTTAAACAAAAACAAAAAATAAACAAAGTTTGCATGAGTGAAAGGTTGAAAGCCTTTCAAATTTCTCATTGGTGTTTTACATAAACGTTTTGTTCATTACAAAGCAAGTGTATACCATTCAAAAAGTCAGGATTTGGTTTTTGCATGGTCTAGTTAACTGGTAGACGTCGTAACTACACTCATCTTTTTACAGCATTTAAATCCCCCGAACAATTTTAGTAGATGTTTCGTTAATTTTTTGGCGGGCGCAAAACATTTATTTTTGTGTTGCCTCTGTTTTATGTGCATGTGTCTGATTTTCCCACTGTCTGAGCACCTGCCTCAAGCTTCATAATGACTCACAATAAAAATAAACTCTATTTAACCAAATCCATTGTGCAACGCCCGTTCCTCCCATTAGCAGAGACATATTACATTACATATATTACATAAGCAAATTAGTGGCATTGATCATGTTAACTACTTTGTACATAGTATGCTCTTTGGATTCAGGCAGCAATGCAGGTCAGAAGTCAGTCCTTATAGAGCATCACAGTCCCGCCCACAGCCGGTGCCGGAAGTAAAAATTCAATACAATTTTAAAAGCATCCCCAATTTAAAAGCATCAGTAAAGCTGCTTTGGCACTGAATCTGTATTGTAAAAAAGTGCAATATAAATCGAGGTGACTTGACTTGGATCATTCTCAATTCCAGTGTTGCCAAGTCCACAGACTACTTTTAAATTGTTGCCACTGGTTTATTTTTATTTTGTGGCTCGATTTCTCCCAACATATTAATTCGGCCCCTGACAGGGACACCCGTATTGGACTGTATTTGATTGCTCATTGGGTTGGTGTCATTATGGAGAACTGGCAACCCCGCTCAGATCAGAGCTGAATAACACAGTCATCAGGTGCAATTGAATTAATTCTGTGTTTATATAATAAAATTACATTTTAAAAGGAGGCAAAATTTTGAAATTTTACTTGCAAAAATTGTTTATTCTTTTATCACGTTTATTGTTTGTCCTGTGCCACGTGGAATTCATATTTACATGCTGGAAAAAGGTCAACGCAAGCCTCACAGTATTTGTGCACCATTTGAATACACTCAAATAACCCTCCCAGCGCAGCTCAGAGATTTGGATTGAGATGCTGATACTGATAGGGTGACAATTCCCACCTAAAGTTGGTCATAATGAACCAGTAAAGCATCTGAAGTAAAAAAAAAACACAAGATATTATTCTATCTTAAACACAAGTGTTTGAAATGTAATGATCAGCATGCCATTAAGTAAAATTGCATGGAAAAAGAGAAAAATATATCCAAGTTTCCTGAGATCGAGCTCTGGATGACGAAACCCATCTGTTGTGACAATGCAGAAGATGAAAACTTTTAAATTATTTTAAATTAAATGATCCTTTAATTTGACCAAAACCATTGTCAGCACATTGAACCACCCAAACTAAACAGAGTAAAGATGCAGGGCTTTAGAGAGACACACTGTCCTCTATAGTGTGTGTGTGGCTGTACGCTCATTATCCAAAGACAAACAGCTCAAAGGCTCAAGCAACAAAACATCAGCTTCAAAACTTCACTGAAATCACGGGGGGAAATAGTGCAAACAAATAAATAAAAATGACAAAGCTGACAACCTGAAAATCCTAGCAAGCATTTGTGATTTTCTTCCAATCTGTTTATGAATGACATCACAATAGTACGATCTCTCCGTGATGATGGGACGGACCAACCGCCCAGATGGAGGTCACTCAAACATATATAAGATGGACAACAGTACAGAAAAACACTGACGCTTGAGCAGAAGATCCTCAAACAAGCATCATTTCAACAGCACGTCTGGTAAGATGCTTGACAATTCGGTTCTTCACGATACTTTACTACATGTTTTTCGCTCAAATTAATAATTAGATGTTCCGAGTTGATTATTGAAAAAAAAAAACTAAATTGTTTTGACTGACTTTGGTGATAACATAAATTATGTATTTTTTTAATAAAAATATATATTGAAAAAAATTTATCGTCACCTTGGATGAAAGCTTCTGCTGAATTATTATTATATGGAGGGCTTGACATTATGAATTATTAACAAATCAAACCTGTACGCACTGAATGACTGTGATACGAATGATGTAAACTGTGAATTAATGAGTTAAAGATTCTTGTAGTGGAGAGTGTTATAGCCTATGATATGAGTAAAGTGATGCTTCTGTGTTCGAATCAACTGTGTATTATAATTTTGTATATAATTTTTAATTGTTGTAAGTATACCATCAACCTGTCCAGGGACTGCAGGCGGAAACTAGCATTTTTTTGCTATAACCTGGCACATGTCATCTCTTCTTTCTTAGATTAATGATTTTTTCTGCATTGTCCCTGATCAAATAAATAAATTCATTCATTCATTCATTCATTAACTTTTTTTGCTCACCAGCCACTGTGGCTATTGGTTTTTCAAAGTTACTAGCCACTCCGCATTTTCACTGGTCACAATTTTTTACATCGATACCATAGGGAGAATCTGCCATATTTTATTTGGCAGCCGGTATATTAGGCTGCTGTTGCTTTAAGACATGACGCACAGACCCATTATACTGTTTTAAATAGCCAATATACCTGTCTTTATGTGCATCCACTTTGGGTGTGAGCCCAAAATCTGCAGGAATGAGTTTTATTATCAATATGCGCAATCCCTCACCCTGTAACCAACAATATTCATCCAGAGCCAATTATACGAGTGAGTAAAGGGACGCAGGTTTGTGTGTCAACCATAGACTGTAAAGGGTGTCTCGCTGTTGGACAATAGCCTGGCTACTGTATAAATATACAAATATTTCCCCCAATTAAAAAATAATTGAATACTATTCGGCCCTACAAAAGCAAAAGACCTTAACTCGCTCGAGTGTGGAACTGAGAAAAATGACTTTGAAGATTTGTAGTTGTCCCGCCAAATTAATTATAGGTAGAACGCTGGAAATCTGGCAGTTAGATGTTTTAGTAATGCAAATGATCTACATTATTTCGACTTTTGACCACTATTTTAAAATTACTCTGCCTTTGTATTGTCAGCAAAAAGTGAGAAGTCATGCCAAGGCAAAAGGCATTGACAACCCATTATTTTCTCAAAAAAAACAATGGAATTGACTCAAGATACTAATCCACATGATAAAGGAGGTCTTGAATGTGCCAAAAATTTTCTAATTTTCAAAAACTAATTTTCGACCAAACACAAAGTTAAGGTCTTTTGCCTTTCCACGGCAATCTTGATCTGTTGTCTTTACTTGAAGATGTTATCAGAGTTCTCTGGATCTATCAAAAGTGTTTAACCTCCAGATATCAGAGATGAAGAGCGTTCTCCCAGTGAAGATGTTGGCGGCATTGGCTCTGGTGCTGCTGGTGTCCAGCGCGACTCAGGGACGTATCCTCGGGAAATGCGAGCTGAAGGCTCAGCTGGAAGCTGCTCAGTTTCAGGAGATTACCAACATGGGAGAGAAAATAACCGTGAAAAATCTCATCGCTAGACGTGAGTCATTTTCTTCCAGCTTTTCTCTCTGTCTCCAGAATGCCAAACTGCCATGTTTTATGTCAATTCCGTCTTTCTTTCTTCCTTTCTGTGGCAGTTGTCTGCAAGGCCAACAGCACGGGCTTCAACACCAGCTTTGTCAAAGCCATCGTGGTCGACAATAAGGAGAATAAACCAGCTCAAGCTCCACCTCAGGCAAAATCTGGAAGCCCAGCCACAAATCACACACAAGCCCCACCAAAGCCTCACGTACAGGCCTCACCCAAGCCTCACGCACGGGACCCACCCAAGCCTCACGTACAGGACCACCACACTAAAGGACCACAGGAGTCCGGCCATGAGACCAAGCATCCACACCTGAACTCTACAGCCAAAGTTTTCGGGCGGCTGTACGGCATGTTTCAGCTCAGTGATCAGGTGGCCTGTGATTCTGGCATGATCCCGTCGCTCAATGTCTGCAACATGAGCTGCACTGGTGAGTTTAAGGCCTGTTTACACATTTAAGATGCGGTTGGGTTGATCGGCTCACAAGTAGACGAGGGAGACACATTCCCGCTCACACTGGTCTTTGAAGGCACAATATGTACGTTTTTTCGCCACAAGAGGGCGCAGTTTCCAACAATAACTAAGGCGTAGGTTGATGACGCAGTGATGAGCTGAATGATGGGACTTGAAGCTAATAATGTTTATGGATGAGTGCAAACATTCATCTTTTTAACATTACAGTGGTATAAAGCAGGTCGCGATTGCTAAAGAGACAGATATCACACGCGAGTCCCACGGATATGAAGGAATAAGGACATTTAATTCTCCCGAACTACCGGCAAGTGCTGGATTACTCACACAGGTCAGTTTATTCAACAAATTAAACTTGTGAGGTAACGCAGCGCTGTTTCACTTGGTCTAATGTTACACTATCACACTAAACGACATTTAAATGTGTGTTATACAGTAATGTTATACTACGTGTTAGTTTGTTTGCTAGTAGTAAGCATTAGAATAACATACTGACCATATTCTAACATTTCATCATGTTGAGCTAACGTTTTATAACATTGATTTGTTTTATGTACATTTGCTCAGCAGTCAATTCGTGACTTGTGAAGCTCTGTCAAGTTTAAGTTAGTCGCGTAAGCTAACTCTCAGCATTTTAAAAAATACCGCGCTGATGTTGATCCTCATTTTAGTTCTCCTTGTTCGTCCCAAAGTCTGCATGCCATGGTCTATGTAAGAGACAAGAAATGCTTTACACTAAAGTTTTCCACTAAACGTTACGCGCTACGCAGTAGTCCACGTCTGTCGTAATGGTTTCATCATGGCTATGGCAGTATGAACGGAAAGCGAGGATAGCGCGGATATTACATCACTGACATATTTCAATGCCACTTATTTAAAATTGGAATTTCTTTTGGGATATTATAGGTACACAACTGCGGGAAATATGTCACTGTGAAAGTGATTTTTGGAAATTTTACAACAAAATTTGTACATCTTGTACATTTAATCCATTTCTTTTATCCACTTTCAACCACTTTTGTCCTGATTCCTCAAGGGAAGGGTAAATGTCTGGGTTTTCTTTCGAGCTATTGGACGAAATAAGCTCTCGCTATTAACATATGAACGCGACCAGAGAGACGGAAAAACACAAAGAGCATCAGCTTTAGTTTCTGCTCTGACAGACGCAAGATCAGCCGAACACTGCGAGCGTGTGTTAGAAATCAGGAGTGATGAGAGAACATTCTGCTTGGTATGTTTTTCATCTTCAAACCAAACTTGAGTCTCCAGCCGATAGTTTAAACCCCGTCTGGCAAGAGCTCTTCATAATGTTACGCATTAAATCAGTAGACCGAGAGAAGACAGTCTTTTGTGGCTGTTTTTGAACACACTCGACCACATGAGCTTTACACGACTACAGCAAACCGGTCTAAGTTTTCAACTTCCGAGCTGGACAAGCTCAAAACGTTTTAGACCCTGTTTACACCTGTAAGTAGTGTCGTCCACTTGTGAGCCGATCGACCGAAACGCATCGAGAGCCAAAACTGCATATCAAATGTAGTACTAAAGACCTGCATTTATCATGAACCACACTGTGTTTTAAATTTCTGCATTGAAAATCTGAAAGAGAGTGAATACTGCAAACGTTTAAAATCTAATCAAACCGCCAATTAAGCACTGTTTTGAATCATTTTTCTTCTTTTATTGCACAAAAGCTTTGACTGATGATGATATCAGCAATGACATCGCCTGCCTGAAGACCCTGATGAACAGCATGTAAGTTCACACAAGCTCAAAAACAGGCTTGCTTTAGTTACCAACGGTGTTTAAATTAATACATTTAAATTTATAGTAATTTATATAAATAAATTTAAAGCAGGACATGTTTTTCTTCATGTTGGTTTGGTATAATAAGAATCACATAGTAAAAAAAATGTGTTTAAAGAACTAAAACTGTAAATATCATGTGTGTTATTTCTTAACAGGAAATCCAAACCCAAAGAGAAACCCACTAATGTTAATAAGATGTAAGTTTAGATATTTTTACTGGTTAAACTACAGTTGTACAAATCATAAATTTAGTTATCGTATTTAAATGCATTGCCATATCAGCTTCACAGGCTTTTACATGGCAGATGCATATTCAAAAAAACAGAATAATACAAAATAGAAATGCGTTTGAGGCTTGAACAATATAACAGGCCTGAATGTTTGATTGTTTATATTGTGTTACAGTTTGAAGATGCTGATGGTGAAGGAGTGCCGCTCTGTCGTTACCTCAAAGTACTTCGCAGACTGTGCTTAAAATAACAGACGGACCAACAGACTCGCCCTCGCTTACCCCTAATGCATTACTTACAAACACAGCAGTCTGGTGGTTTCCATACCTCTGGTAATGAGGTCAATATGATGGTGGCGGTATCTGTGTGAGTTTATTAAATGTCCAATGACCTTTAGAGCCCGACCGATAAATGATTTTGAAGGCCGATACCGATACAAATATTTTTGGGTTTTAAAATCCGATATTCCGATATATCGGCCGATATTTTTTTTTATTAAATATTGTTGGATTTCACACACGTGTAAAAGAAAAGCTAACCTTTCTGCAAAAGATACATTTGCTAGTTTTTCTCTATGTCTAAATGTTCACTCCTCGCAAGTATAACTTACATTTTACAATGCAGGGACTGTAACTAGAGATATGCTAGTTATAAATACAGTAACAATTACTTTATTTAGGCAGAAAAAGTTCATTGTGGTTTCCAAGCTCATTAGCGTTCTTCCACTGATGATAGTGGCATTAGCTAGCTTTGTGGTTAGCTAGTCTATGATGAGCCATAATTTAGCAATAGACATACGTTTTCAATGTAACAGGCCAAGGAGAGATGATTAAAGCGTTTTTCATCCGTTTTTATTTTATTTTTTAAATATTAATTTATCGGCCATTATAACTGCCGATACCGATATTATGGAAAATGTCTAATATCGGCCGATAATATCGGCCGGACGATATATCGGTCTGGCTCTATAATATAGGGAGTTTGTGCATTCAGATACTTTAGTTTATTTCTGTAATACTGTGAATATTTATGTTCTGTCTAAATATATATTACTGTGCCTAATATCATTGTGTTGCTCCTGCTGAGGGCTTTTAAATAATGTCACTTTATCATAAACATTAAAATCAAAAACTGGAGTGCTTTTGTTTTCCTTGTTATATTAAATCAAGTGAACACAGGTTTATCAAGGGAAGGCAAAAGTTGTGCAAGTGAATGCAAAGTGTCTTGGGGTAAGACAAACATTTTGCAAGGATGCAAAAGCTTTGTGAGCAAAATGCAAAGTTTCACGGGCGAACACAAAAAATTTTTGGGAGAGAATGCAAATGCATTTACATATTTTTTTTTCATCACCATGTCCCTTTAAAGGATTCCAGAATACTTAACAATACTTATGAACATAATTATGGGGGATTGTTTTGTGTCTTCATAAATCTAGTTGCTGATACGTTGATATGGAGTAGAATGAGGAAATGTAATAAGCATTAAAATGTCATTATTTTAGATCATGCAAACAACAAAACTAATAATTAAATACATTTTTATTTTATTTTAGACAGAATTAAAAAAAATGAACATTGCAAATTGCTTGGATTTTTTTTATAAATGTATTCACAATATACATTTTATTTAAACAATATAAATATTTTATTTTTACAATGCACAATGCATTTTGTGAAACATTTAATTTCTTACCAGACGTCCTGTTGGAGATACAGATGAATGAGGGTCTTTAACTGTTCCTCAGTCTTCACTGTCTGTGACCCATCACACTTATAAATGCTAGAGTCGCCTCCACCTGCAGCTGCACCTGTGCTTTTGGTTCATCCCAACATTAATACTGAGATTAATATTTGATGCTCCTCTCAGAGAAAGATTGTCTCTCCCTGGAGAGTTTTGGTTCCTCCCAAGGTTTCTTCTTCATCCACTTAAACCAACCAATCACCTTTTAGGCACTATATTCTACAAAGAAGCTTTGGATCAAAATGTGTTGTGAAAAGCATTATTCCAATAAAACTTAAAGTGAATTACTTTTACTTTATAAAGAACTGAATTATTATATACCGGGCGATCTTTCCAAGTAAAGCATCACTAGTCTGTTCCAACATAAATTTGCAGATTGCATGAGCATTTGAAACTCTAACGTAAGCTGCAAATCATTTACTGTGACAATGCTGAAGAACAAGTGAATTGCATCGGATAATTATTAAGTACTAAATTATCCTTAAATTAGGTTGGTTTAAATAATTTCTTGACTAAACCCATTGTGAGTTTCTAGAAACTGCTATTTTAGATGACCACGCCTTGCCCATAAAGTACTTTTGCACAAAAGCATTAAGTCTTTACAAGGAATCATCAGGTTCACGCCTCAAACAGATAAACCCAAGAAAAATCCTTTTCTTAAAGCTTTAAAAAGTGACTTCTGTCCTTGATTAAATGTGCAACATCAGCTCCAGAAACACTCACAGCTGGAAATTATATGAAAGATACCAACTAAAACGACCTGCCTGTCACATCACAGCAATTTTCTTTACTTAGGGAACAATGAGGGTACAAGACTGGTTTGGGTGGATGGAAAAACCTTGGGAGGAACCAAAAACTCAACAGGGCGAGACCATCTTCCCCTTACACACATTCAGACCAAAAACGTTTAATTGTTAAATGAATTAAAAGTATTAATGTTGGGATGAACTGAAAGCACAGGTGCAGCTGAGGTGGAGACGACTCTGGCATATATAAGTCTGATGGGTCACAGTACAGAAGGACAGTGAAGACTACAAAACATCCAAGAACAAATCATCTGGTAAGAGTAATTTTAATACGGTTCTTCCAGCAGTTTGATTGCAGGTTCTTTGATTAAACTGGTAGGGAATGCTTGCTGGTCATTGTGACTGCAACAAATATACAGTATATTTCATTTGGGGTTGGTAAGATGTTTAAATATTTTTAAAAGTAGTCTCTACTGCTCACCGAGGCTGAATTTATTTAATAAAAAATACAGTAAAAACAGTAATATTGTGAAATATTATTACAATTTGAAATGGATGTTTTCCATGTGAATACATTGTAAAATGTAATTTATTCATGTGATCAAAGCTGAACTTTCAGCATCATTACTCCAGCAGTCTTCAGTGTGAAATCAGTCTAATATGATGATTTGATGCTCAATAAACATTTCTGATTATCATCAGTGTTGCATATTCTTGTGTGTTGTACTTTTATACTTCTCAGATTCTCAGAATTAAAGCCCAAAAGAACAGTATTAATTTAAAATAGATTTTTTTTCAGAATATAAATGTCTTTACTGTTGCTTTAATTGATATAATCAGCTGTGATGCATTGTTTAAAGCACTTTTTTTTGGATGATCAGCATAAAATGAGTCGTTTTAATGCGCTTCTGTGCAACTGAATTAACAAATCTGAATGAAAAGAAGCTATCTCTGCTTTCACTCGTCTCTGTGTTTAACCTCCAGATATCAGAGATGAAGAGCGTTCTCCTAGTGAAGATGTTGGCGGCGTTGGCTCTGGTTCTGCTGGTGTCCAGTGCAACTGAGGGACGTATCCTCAGAAAATGTGAGCTGAAAAAGCAGCTCGAGGCGGCTCAGATTCGGGTGATTAGAGCCATGGGAGACAAAATGACCGTGGATGATCTCATCGCAAAACGTGAGTAACAGATTCCCTTCTCTATCCATATATTTATGTCACATGGGCCTCTATCTAAACGCAAGTATCAAGCGCGAAGGAAGTGCAAGTATCTTTGAGGGCGGGTCTTGGGCGCTGTTGCTATTTTACCGGCAGGATAAATGATTATTGTGCCCGACGCAAGTTTTGGTCTGAAGTAGCTTCATTATTCATAGGTGAGGTTTGGGCGTAACGTGAAATAAACCAATAAGAGCGTCATGGCGCGCTTCACAATCGGTTCACAGCCGAGGAGATCGATGTTCTCGTCAGGGCCGTAAAAGAAAGAGAAGTGACATTGGGGATGGGACAAACCCACCCAAATTAGCTTTGGTTAAACATGCCTATGATAATTTGGGTAAATGTGTAAGCTTTATGCCCATTTTTTCCCCGTCGTCATGGACACAACAATGATTTCCCTCGAGTTTAAATATTTTTCCTTATAATAATGTGTCATTTGCAAAAAGTAAAATGCATCTGTGTGGATGAGAGAATCATCTACAGTGTATGCGCGTTCTTCACACTGTAATATGGCCAATCATGCGCGCTTAAAATAGCATCTGAATGTACGCGAAACAAGTCACTGACTTTAGACTACGTTTTTTCTGGTCAGTGGCGCAATTGTTTTCTGGAACTGCAACATAGCACCACTTCAATCCCTAGTTTACTGGCGTGCGTCTGTGGAGGGGAAAGTCCGCTTTGCGCAGGTGCAAAATAGGAATGATACATGCGTCAGTGTACAAAGTCATTTGCGCCGGGTGCAAGATAGGGCTCTAGATGTGCAGATAAAAGGTTCACACCCTTTATTCCTTTCTGTGGCAGTTGTCTGCAAGGCCAATGGTTCAGGCTTCAACACCAGCTTTGTCAAAACCATCGCCCCCAAGCCTAAAGAGAATGAGATCCACTCTTTTGGACATCACAAGCCGCGGCCCGTCTGGCGGCTGTACGGCGTGTTTCAGCTCAGTGATCAGGTGGCCTGTGATTCTGGCATGGTGCCGTCGCTCAATGTCTGCAACATGAGCTGCTCTGGTGAGAAAATACCACACCAATCATAACACTAGGGCTGGGTATTGAGACAAATTTCACAATTCGATTCGATTTCGATTCACAAGCTTGCAATTCGATTCGATTTCGAAATTATGATTATTTTGGATATCAGTTACAATAAATGCCATTTTTTTCTCAAGGAAATCAAATCTCTTAACTAATGCTGTAAACTATGGGAGTCTAGTTGTAGCCTATAGGCTTCATTAGCCTAATATGAAGGTAATAATGAATGAATCACTTAAATTACACTTTTATTTATTTTTATAATAAGAAGATTATATGAAATATAAACATTTAAATGGTGGCTGTCATAAAAACTTGCCAGATTTATTCAAATATGCTTTAATTATTGAAGAACATTAAGATTATAACGCATATGTAATATGATGTGTATATTTATCAAAATGCTCCTCTCAAGAGTTATTTTTTCTAGCTGACTAACGAGTTGATGTGGGTTTTCTGAGGTAAATATGACGATGACATTGATTACAAGCTGTTTAACTGACGTCTTTCCTCGGTTGAAACGCTGATTGAGCGAATCAATGTGACATGATACGGATTTCGATAAGTTGTACTCTATCTTTAACACACTTTCAGATGCTCATTCATGTTTATTTGGCGCTGTGACTGGTATTATTAACCCGGAAGTGAGATCAGCGCTGCTGCTTCTCTAGAGCTGCGCCAGAGCGATCTCACGCCAAAACACTATTTATGTTTTTGAATTTCTAAAGAAAATGGACGTAATTTGAAAATTGAGACTTTGTTTCATATCAATATTAACAAAGGACAAAGATTTGGATGCGCGCAGCCGTGATACAATGTCCCATTCATTCAAATGAAACAGGATGACTAATCGATTCTTGAGATTTAAGAATCGATATCGGTTCGTAAAAATGAGAATCGATTAATTTCGAGAAATCGATATTTATTACCCAGCCCTACATAACACTATCCTAAACAATGATTTGTGAATTTCTGGACTCATAAACTGCCAGATTCCTATGGCTCTCTAAGCATTTACAGTGAGCCAGTTTGATTAAGGTTTTGACTCTTTTCTGTTTCCTCCAATAGCTTTGATTGATGATGACATCACAGATGACATCGCCTGCCTGAAGACCATGATTAACAGCATGTAAGTAGCACACACACTATGATCTCATTTCATGCGCTGAAAAACATTTTGTGTAGGATTTACTTTGAAACTGATTTCACTAAGTTATTACACATATTTACAAAGAAATGGTAACTAACACATTCTGCAGTAGAAAGACTGAAATGGTATTTTCTGGTAAAACAACTGCAATAATCTTTGTTTTATTTACAACTACAAATAAAAAGCATTTTTGGCAGTGTAGTTACTGGATGGCAATTGGGCAAAAGCGCATGCTAAGAAAAAGTTATGTCTAAAAGGCCTCTATGAAAATGCACTCTCAGAGAAAAAATGTACAAAAGCTGTCACTGGGGCAGTAGGTACACTTTTGTACCTATAGGGTGCATTTTGGTATCTTAATGGTACATATTAGTACCTAAAAGGGACAAAAGTGTACCTTTTGAAAAGGTACAGCACCAGTGACAGCTTTCGTACTTTTTTTTTCTGGGAGTGTATAATATATAAATATTCAATATAAGTTTCATTACATAACATGTTTTCTTTCTTCACAGTAAACCTAAACCCAAAAATGCCTCTGATATCACTCTTCCACTTGTAACGTAAGTTGAAAATAATCAAATTTCTTATTCTTTATATATGCAAAAAGAAGTCTGCAGAAGTCTCTTTTTTCACAATAGTCTGCGAGATTATTTTTGCATATAGGCTTATATATATATATATATATATAATTATTTACCTCAAGTATAAAGGCTTAAGAAGTAAAATCTGTTTTTTGTGTTACAGGTTGAACACTATTTTGGTGAGGGAGTGTCGCTTTGTGGTTCCCTCTCATTATTTCGCCGAGTGTCTGAAAGCAACAACACCAATGCTGACTGATTTCTAAGTGAAACAACAGTGTGATTACTCTTCTGACCTGCTGTAAAACTGTAGATTTGTACCAATGATTTACAGAATCAATATATGTATATACTGACTACCATTACCTACAATATCGCTGCATTATTTCTGTCAATCTAAAAACACAACAGTCTGATGTTCCCATGGCAACTGTAAAACTGGAGTTTTGAGTTTTTCGAGTCCTGCCCGTTCCACAGATGATTAAATTGCTTAATTTTCATTTCAGTGCTCTGTAAGTAGGTTAGGAAAAGGATTTCAAGTGATTTTGAAAAAAATGGTCAAAAAAGAAAATCACATACCCCACCTTTAACTTACCGAAAAAAACCCTCAAAAATCGGTCAGACATGCTTGATCGGTTAACACATTCTACTGCAGAACAACCAATTATTTATGTCGGTGTGAAATAATCAATTACAGAAATTTAGATATTAAATTTAAAGCTCCAATCTCCTCAGTCCTCCGAAGATCCCGAAAAAAGTTTCAGTGACTACTTAACTCAGAGAACCTGTCAATCACACCTGTCAATCATGACGTCACACCACCGCATCAAATAACTAGCTAAAAACAAACTTATTTTAAAAAAAACAAAACAATAAATGACAGAAACTGTCTTTGGAAAAAAGATGAAGTGTAATTTAATTGTTTAGTTGGTCTCACGTGCCGTTGAATAACATGGGGAGGCGGGGTTTATGACCTATACTAGGACCGGCCACCGGGGGGCGATCGAGATGTTTTGGCTTTACTGGGCTTGTGCGGCACGCTTGGTTTAAACCATACACTATAAAAAAATATGGACGTAGTGTCCGTGACGTCATCCCTAGGTTTCTGAAGAGCGTTTTTGAAGCATAAAGGGGGGCGGGGCCGGCCGTCGCCATCTTGGCAGTGCGTCACCTCTCGTCACTTGTCATATAAAATAAAATGGGCAAAGAGGCAGGACGTGGGTGGAGCTGAGGTGCTAATGCTATGCTACTGGCCTCATGCTAAAGTGACAGCTGATTGAAGATGTAAAACCAATAAAAAAAAATGACGGACACGAATGGTTCATGTTATGTTAATTGCAAACACCATGATAGTACTGAAGTACAACATGACAACTACTATGAAAGAGTCCAGAATCTTCTGATCAAAACACAGGCGAAGAAGCATAACCTTAAGACCCTTAATAATAGTGTAATAGTAATGTTACACTGTCTGCGTTCGCTCAAAGAGTTGTAAAACGCAGACTATAATGGTTGCTAATGTGATGGAATTTTTAAATGAATCATAACCAACATTTCTTTTTCTTGCAGGATTAACATTTATATGTTTTATATGTTATAAGTGTCACAAAATAACAAAAGGGGATGTAAAACTTGACAGACGTCTAAATACATAAACTTGTGACTTTGAGTAACAAAGTGAAGTAAAGAGTTTGCTGAATTATTTAAAGATCCAATCATATTGTAGAAAATGTATGTAATGTATCATGTCACCTTTGCCATGCTCTTATTCAATAAAAACTGTAGTACTCTTTATGTTGGCGGGATTCTCTCTGAAATTGGTTTTATGCACAGTTGCAGCCAGCTCCTTGTTTCCTGTTTGCCATTATTGGACAAACTGATTAATCCAGGTGTGTCTGAACTCAGTAGTCACAAAAACAATAATCAGACACACCTGAATTAATCAAGTTTGTCCAATAATGGCAGACAGGAAACAAGGAGCTGGCTGAAGTTCAAGAAGTAGTGCAGCCGTGCATAAAGCCAATTGGCCTGAGGTCGTCTGGCCATGACTGAAATATATTGAAAGGTGTTGTCTGGAGTCTATCTGGTTACTGCTGCAGGTTAAATACAAGAGATCTTAATACCAAATGCGGTAATACAGGGGACGATACGTCATCCGACTCAGATGACGTCAATTAGGAGACACGCCAGAGTATAACGTGATAGATGGGTGGGTGTGGATTAAGCCAAGGTGGGCCTGAATGTAGGGTGTCCCGAATCCAGGAAATTATACAAGAGCAGCAGAGTCTTGAGTTTCCTGATGAAACATTAAAAACTCCTCCTTCTGACCTCCATGATAACAAAGCTAGACACATCTCTTCCCCTGAAACAAGAAGCTAATAAATGCATGATATCAAGAATATGTGGTTTGTGTGAGATTTTCGTGCAATTTGGGGTATTTTCATATGAATAAAGAAGGTTTACAGTATACATCCTCAGTAAAGTGTAGCACTTAAGGGCATATAAAATACTAAAATTAACATTTCAACATCTTTTTTTTAAATGTAAAACCATTTTAAACTGCAACCGAAATATGATCTAAACACTCAATGGTGTTTTAAAGTGAGCTTTAAGTAAAAGTGTAATATTAATTTAGCATCCGTTGTCGTTGGTTCATCTCCGCTCAATTCTCAGAGCCAGCAGTTTTTCCATTACGATCCACAGACTGGTCCTCCAAACCCTATTTGTTCTCAATACAAGGTTTTTGCAACGTGGTCCGGAGAGGGTGTGTAAACGGGTAAAGAAATGAACCATAGCAAGACTCATGTTTATGTTCTACTGCTCTATGGTTATTATATTATTATGTTTTCAATACCATTTTGCACATTTTATTTATGTTCAGTATCTCTTTCTAGCTCAAGAAAATCCACAATTGAATTATTTTTTATAAGGTTGTCTGTTGTCTGCTGTATATAAAACCCCTTCAATATAGGGAGTCAACAAAATAAATAAATAATAACAATAATAGAGTACCGGGATCTCTTTGGCCACTAAAGCACTTTGTGATTTGATTTGATGCAGACTTGGGTGGGACAGAGTATTAGGTTCTTTCCAAATTTGGATTTTAATACCTCTATCTCTTGTTGTCGGCAGGATTTGGGCAATGGGGGCAGACGAGTGACCTTTGGGTGGTGGTGTGTCACTGACATTAGTCGATATGTGTGGACTGTAATTGTAGTGATTTCCTTATTTAAGGGTGTTTATTCTATCTGAGACTACTCCTGTTGGTATGATGTTAATGCCTTTTCTTTTTATTTAATTTTCAATAAAGTGTTTTGTATGATTGCCTGTCTCTGGCTCTCATGGTGATTAGAACCTGTGCGTGCCTTTAGGGGGCGTGTTTAATTCTTTGGGTGGATTTCCCAAGGTGGCGTAGTCGGAAACATCAACTTGATTATTGTAGCATGACACACAGTGAAGGACATACCACCAACCAAAGGTCACTCATCTGATCCAGATTATGCAGCAGATTTTTTTTGTGTGTGTCATTTTAGTTATCAATTTGTTTTGCGTAATATAGTGTGTCAAGTTTAAAGCTGCAGAAAAGTGTCTAGATATTAAAAGTGTTATGCCATCACTGCTAATTAGCACATCATTATACAAGATTACTGGTCATATTCAAAAAATATCTTGAAATCATTTTAATGAATGTGTGGAGATTGCCGAGTGATACTTGATTGTCTAAAGTCTTAGTAAAGGTGGAAATCTGAATACTGAAAAAAAAAAAATGAAATTCTGTAAGTTGGCCCTAAATTTTTCCATTAATATGGATGAAGTCAAAGTTTATCCTTCACCTACTATACACAATCTTGAGGTAGTATTTGATTCCAAATGAACCCCCCTTGTTAATCACGTTTCTTCCATCTCCGTAATATCACCCGTATACAACCTTAGTTAAATCTCGAAGATGCTGAAACTGTTGTCCATGCTTTTATTAACTCATGTCTGGACTATTGTAACTCTGTGTTCTATGGCCTTCCCACTAAAACCGTTAATCACCACAAAGTGTTCTTAAAAGGCGCTATGTAAATAAAATCTGTATTATTATTATTATTAGAATAATTCCTTGACCCAGTAAAAATTACTTAAAAAATAATCCTAAACAAATTGGTATCAAATTAATCATTATTTACTCAGCCTCATGTTGTTGATTGAGTTTATTTCTTCTGTTCAACACAAAAGAAGATAGTTTAAACAACGTTGGTGACCAGTTTGGGTGCCCATTGACTTCAATTGTATAGATAAAAAATTAAATAAAATTCTACTTTTATGTTCAACAAAAGAAAGCCATAAGAGTGAATGATGGCAGAATCATTTTTTGTAGTTGACCTATAACATTAAGATAAATATTAAAGTGTAAAAAAGTACAAGTGTCCCTCCACCTGGCAACCTGTTATCGTGGTCTAGAAGACCCCATTTACACCTGGTATTAAAATGCGATCTGTATCCAGATAAGTTATCCGGATAATAAAAAACGCATGTTAATGCAAGGTGTAAATGCGTTGTGATCGGATCATGATCGGATCTGCCTGACCACATCTGGAGGTAGTCTGGCTCGCATTGTGTCCGGATCTTTACTAGGTGTAAACGCAATCTGGTTGTTGAAACCACATATGTATATTTTACTCCTCCCAAAAATGCTAAAAAATAAACGAGTGAGAGCTTGTTATATAGGCAATATATGTCATGTTATAGTCAGATATGATGGCAGTGTTCAGGGCTATCATGGTTGTCAACAAATGCAAGTGCATCTAGGATGACAGTTTAGGACAGTAGTAGAGGACAATACTGTTTCCCAACTGTAGGGGGACCCCGAGAGCAAAAGTTATCTGGTGTTACTTTAAACCAACCAATCACCTTTTAGGCACTATATTCTACAAAGCAGCTTTGGATCAAAATGTATTGTGAAAAGCATTATGCCAATAAAACTTAAAAAAGTAAATTAGTTTTACTTTATAAAGAACTGAATTACTATGTACCGGGCATATTCTTCCCAACTAAAGCATCACTGTACCTAAATACATTTGCAAGTTGCATGAGCCTTTGACACTCTAACGTAAGCTGCAAATCTTTACTGTGACAATGCTGAAGAACAATTCTGAATTGCATCGGATAATTAAGTCCTAAATTATCCTTAAATTAGGTTGGTTTAAATAATTCCTTGACTAAACCCATTGTGAGTTTCTAGAAACGGTTATTTTAGATGAAAACGCCTTGCCCATAAAGTACTTTTGCACAAAAGCATTACAAGGAAGTCTTTACAAGGAATCATCAGGTTCACGCCTCAAACAGATAAACCCAAGAAAAAGACAATGAGGATTTAAAGCTTTAAAAAGTAACTTCTGTCCTCAATTATATGACTGTTGCAGTTATGCAACAACAGCTCCGGAAACATTCACAGCTGGAAGTTAGGGATGGCCGATATGGACTTAAAACTATATCACAATATTTTCTGGTATTTATTGCGAAAACGATATCAATGACGGTATAAAAATATAGTACCATTCACCACTGTTTTTGGCTACAAGTGATGGCTGCATGCATTCTTGAGAGCCTCATAAACACAAACATCTAAAGTAAAACGTAGCCATCAACATAATGGCTCCTATAATATACCAATTACATAAAAGAATAAAAATAAAAAACAGTAAAAATCAAAATACCAGCCCTTGCAGAAATGGAAAATGTATAAAGTTAAAAAGTTAGATAGCAGATATATACGTTTCTTCTGTAAAAGTGCAGATAATGTTTAAATAGTGCCACTGTACTGAAAAACATTACACAATAATAATTACACACATTAATAATTAAAATCAATTACAAGTTTGAAATGTAAAAATCTAATAAATATTACTGATAAGATAATACTACTACTATGAATTGTACTACTAATAACAATATGCGTTTGCACATTAGTTTCTGCTTGCTCATAAAGGCTGAACAATTCGGCTTACATTTCCACCGCCAACAGTACCATACTTGATAGATTCGGCGTAGCCTATGTCAAAATAAAGCGATCAACGTCATTTTCGCGCGAAGAAAGCGACATAGCAAACAACAATGGATGGATCTTTCTTGTTCTTGCTTCTCGGCAAGATAGGGGCATAACATGAAGTGGGTGTAACTTTAAGGGGGTGTATTTGGAATATGTCGAAATGGCGGACATGAATCTAAACCGAAGTGGGTGTAATTTCAAGTGGGTGTAACTTGATGTGGGTGAAACTTGAAGGGGCGTAACTTGAAGGGGCTTAACTTGAAGGAGTAAAACTTAGGCCCCGTCCACACTACTGCGTTTTCGTTTAAAAACGAAGAACTAAAACGAATACGATCTCCGTCCACACCAGCGTTTTGTCTGCGTATTAGAATTGATCTCCGTCCACATTAAAACGACAGAAAACGCGGATCACGTGAAAATATAACCCATACTGGGTTCATAACAATTCACCAACACTGGCCATGTGCGCGCCGGTGTAAACAGTGGTTGGCGAATCAGGGAAGGACACGTCATGACTGATGACACCCAATCATAGAGCCGAGCGTGCGCCTCTGCGTCATTGTTTGTAAACGCCTCCGTTTCATCTCGTCCACACTAAAACGCCCTCCGGAGATTCAAAACGCAAAATGCAGCTGCAGCGTTTCTAAACTTCTTCGTTTTAGGTCTTCGTTTTTCCCGTTTTAGTGTGGACGGGAGGTGCAAACATAGCAAAAGGTCTCCGTTTTTAAAAGAAAATGCAGAAGTGTGGACGGGTCCTTAAAGTGGGCATAATTTGAAGTGGGGCTAACTTGAAGTGGGTGTAACTTGAAGTGCGTATAACTTGAAGGGGCGTAACTTAAAGTGGGCATATTTTGAAGTGGGGAAACTTAAAGTGGCCGTAACTTGAAAAGGGCAAAACTGTAAGTGGGCGTTATTTGAAATGGCCGTAACTTGAAGTGGGTGAAACTTTAAAAGGGCGTAACTTGAAGGGGCATAAATTGAAGTGGGTGTATCAGTTTTCTTAATTTATATAGGAACAAGGATATACAAAACTGTTCTTCCCCAAGACAGTTGGTTTGGGTGGATGGAGAAACGTTGGGAGGAACCAAAAACTCAACAGGGCGAAACCATCTTCCCCTGACAAAAAATCTTAATTGTTCAATTAATTAAAAGTATTAATGTTGGGATGAACCAAAAGCACAGGTGCAGCTGAGGTGGAGACGACTCTGGCATATATAAGTCTGATGGGTCACAGTACAGAAGGACAGTGAAGACTACAAAACATCCAAGAACAAAACATCTGGTAAGAGTCATTTTAATACGGTTCTTCCAGCAGTTTGATTGCAGGTTCTTTGATTAAACTGGTAGGGAATGCTTGCTGGTCATTGTGACACAAATATACAGTATATTTCATTTGGGGTTGGTAAGGTGTTTAAATGTTTTTAAAAGAAGTCTCTTCTGCTCACCGAGGCTGAATTTATTTAATAAAAAAATACAAAAAGTAATTTTGTGAAATATTATTACAATTTGAAATAATTTCGATATTAATACATTCCTGTCATTAAAGCTGAATTTTCATCATCATTACTCCAGTCTTCAGTGTCACATGATCCTTCAGAAATGGTTCTAATAGGATGATTTGATGCTCAAGAAACATTTCTGATTATTATCAGTGTTGAAAACAGTTACACTTTTGAAGTATATATAAAATCAGATATTTTGGTTTGCTTGTTTGCATGATCATACTTTAATAATAAGCCATTTAAATAGACTACTTTGCAATACACCTGTGCAACCAAATTAATATAAATATAACTAAAAATAAATTCCCATTTATCTATGCATTCACTTTTCTCTGTTTAACCTCCAGATATCAGAGATGAAGAGTGTTCTCCCAGTGAAGATGTTGGCGGCGTTGGCTCTGGTTCTGCTGGTGTCCAGTGCGACTGAGGGACGGATTCTCAGAAAATGTGAGCTGAAGAAGCAGCTCGAGGCGGCTCAGATTCAGGTGCCTGAAGCCATGGGAGACAAAATGACCGTGGATGATCTCATCGCTAGACGTGAGTAACAGATTCCCTTCTCTATCCATATATTTATGTCACATGGTGTGCAGATAAAAGGTTGATCAGCCTCACACTCTTTATCCCTTTGTTCTCTGGCAGTTGTCTGCAAGGCCAATGCTTCAGGCTTCAACACCAGCTTTGTCAAAACCATCGGCGCCAAGCCTAGAGAGATCAAGCCCTTAATTAATATCCACTCTCGGCAGCTGTACGGCGTGTTTCAGCTCAGTGATCAGGTGGCCTGTGATTCTGGCATGATGCCGTCGCTCAATGTCTGCAACCTGAGCTGCTCTGGTGAGAAAATACCACACCAATCATAACACTATCCTAAACAATGATTTGTGAATTTCTGGACTCATAAACTGCCAGATTCCTATGGCTCTCTAAGCATTCACAGTGAGCCGTTTTGATTAAGGTTTTGACTCTTTTCTTTTTCCTCCAATAGCTTTGATTGATGATGACATCACAGATGACATAGCCTGCCTGAAGAAGACCATAAATGACAGCAAGTAAGTAGCACACACTATACAGTAGACACTGCATTGAATGATCTAGATGTCATTTCATCAAACGCTGAAAAATATTTTATGTAGGATTTACTTTGAAACTGATTTCACTCAGAAATTGCTAAGTTTCACACATAATTACAAAGAAATGGCAACTAATAAATTTTGCAGGAGAAAGACTGAAAACTACTCCAATAATATTTGTTTTATTTACAACTACAAATAAAATGCATTTTTGACAGTGTAGTTACTGGATGCCATTTGGGCAAAAGTGCATGCGAGTCTAATAGGCCTCTATGAAAATGTCCACGATATATAAACATTCAATTATTATTCAAGTATTACATTCATAACATTTTTTAAATATGCAAAATGTGCAATTTTCCTTTAAATATGCAAAAAGAAGTCTTCAGAAGTCTCTTATTTCCACAATAGTGTGTGAGAATATTTTTTACATATATATATATATAATTTTGAAATCATGTAAACCCAGTGCTGTTTAAATTTGTTGCATCATCGCAAACTTATAAATTTGTAAATATATAAAAATAAGTGTGTTTTTAGACATATATACTGTATAGTATACACACACACACACATATATATATATTTATATATAATTATTTACCTAAAATATAAAGGCTTAAGAAGTAGCTAAAATCCGCCCTGAACAATCAAAGTGTGACTGTTTTTTTTGTGTGTTACAGGTTGAACTCTATTTTGATGAAGGAGTGTGACTCTGTGGTCCCCGCTCGTTATTTCGCCGAGTGTCTGAATGAAGAAGAATCATTAATGGCTTTAAAAAGAGTGTGTATTGGTATTAGTTGGGATTAGGTGAAACAACTGTGTGTACTCTTCTGACCTGCTGTAAAACTGTAGATTTGCAACAGTGATTTACAAAATCAGTATCTGAACTGACTACCGTTACCTAACAATACCGCTTCTGACCAGCGGCATGATTTCTGTCAATCTAAAAACACAACTGTCGGATGTTCCCATGGCAACTGCTTTGATTGAATGTCACTATGATGGTGGTGGGACTAGTGTGAGTTTAAACATATCAAGGATCTGAACAGAGAGTGCTTGAGCATGAATAAACTTTATATTATCGCTGTGATGCTGTAAATGTTTGGTGGCGTTTTACATTTCTGTCGACAATTGAAATAAAACTCCATTCCTTGAATCATGCTGTGCTGATGCTGAGTGCGTTTATGGTATATGATAAAGATGACAAAGAGCATGCTTTTAAAAATGATGGGCGCGAACGTTTCAAGTTGTTTATTGCAGACTCAGTATGCTGAAGAACAACATGACAACAAGCACTATGATCATCCGTCACTGTCCAGACAAAAAGCCACTTAAAGGAGAACTCCGGCGCAAAATGAACCTTTGGTCTAATTACACATTGTTACCTAGTCAACCGTTATCTGAGATTTGTTTTCATGATTGCCGAATGTAAATAGTTTTATCTCTAAAAACAGTTTAGCCTATAACACTAGTATAATGCTAGTATATAGGGCATAGAGTAATGACAAATAAAAATCGCTTGTTATTACCACCAACAAGGCTCAAAATAGCCCCATACCAACACGACAGCATAACAAGGGTCCCTACATTCAAACCGAAGCATTGAGAACTTTGTCAGTGTCCAAACAGTTTAATAAGAAGATATTTTATACACACAGTCAACTTCGCGAATACAGGAAGAAGCCATCTTTGAAAAATAGTCTCTACCAGTCGATCTACGAGCGCCGATCCAAGTGCGCTGAACTGTGCAGAATCTCATATGGTCCGTTGTTTCCAGAAGAAACACAAACACAAACCGTTTATTTGTCTTCAATATGTACACGTAGCCTACTGTTCGCGCTCACTTTATCACCTTATTCACATCTCACCAGCGCACTTGGATCGGCGTTCGTAGATCTACTGGTAGAGACTATTTTTCCAAGATGGCTTCTTCCTGTATTCGCGAAATTTACTGTGTGTATAAAATATCTTCTTATTAAACTGTATGGACACTGACAAAGTTCTCAATGCTTCGTTTTGAATGTAGGGACCCTTATTATGGTGTCGTGTTGGTATGGGGCTATTTTGAGCCTTTTTAGGGGTAATAACAAGCGATTTTTATTTGTCATTACTCTATGCCCTATATACTAGCATTATACTAGCGTTATAGGCTAAACTGTTTTTAGAGATAAAACTATTTACATTCGGCAATCATGAAAACAAATCTCAGATAACGGTTGACTAGGTAACAATGTGTAATTAGACTAAAGGTTCATTTTGCGCCGGAGTTGTCCTTTAATAGAATAGGGGACATTTTTAGTCATATTATATAAAAATTTAGCCGGGATGCCAGCCCGAACTCCGCCCACAACATTTTTTGGTCGGGAAGTTCTGTCTGGACTCGATCCATTGAGGAGTAATTATGATCAGTTAAAAAATGATCGGGCCAATCAAATTGCCAGGGCGGGTTTTATACGATGATGGACAGGTGATCTTCAGGGACGTAATCATCACGTTATCAAAGAGCACTTAACTCGTTTCCCTCAAAGATGACTGCAGCTGGAGAATTGAGATGTATAGATTACGCTGCCGCGTCTGTTATAAAATGAATCAACAGTGCATTAATTTTAATAGATAAACAGAAAACTGGAATCAAGGTAGGGGTGGGCGATATGACCAAAATTGTGTTTCACGATATGACTAATTTTATTTCACGATAACGATATAGTTATTTATATAGTTATCCTCAAAAAAAGGGCTTTGTGTAATAAATTACACCCAAATACGTATGTCACCTTGTTTTATTTTTATTTTATTTGGTAAATTATTTATTTGGTAAACTATTTTTAAGGCAAAATATAGTAAACAAAAAACACTCATCAACTTTTAGATGAACTTCCCACAACAGATTGATATTAAATACAACTCATAGGTGCATTTCATGCATTGCTTTACTTCATCAATCAGTTTATAATATAATTATAATATATTTTTACCACATGTGCTTATTATACTGCGTTTTTAAGGGGCTTGTTTTGCTCTTTTTGTGATATCTGGCAACCCGTCACCCTGAGCTTTAATCAAGAGGAGTTCAGAAGTGTCAAGTTCAGAAGTGACTAGAAGGAGAGCAGCAATATGAAAACCAAACAGCAGCTACTGTTAGTGTTAAATAAGTAGTTTAAATTATACACACCTTATAACAGTGCGTCATTATTAGTCCATAGCCCGGTGAACGCTGCACGCTCCCTCTCAGTGCATGTGCACGCGCCTGTCTTTTGCATCAACAAAATGCGATCGATTAATTTGTGAGTCAAGTTGTAATCACGGATCGAATCAAAGGAAGATTTTATCAACTGGTTCACTAGACAAAAATATATAACTCACGCTGCATATTTAGGAATTTGGCCTCAGAAACAGGATTATACATTCGTTTTAACAAGCAGGAATGTGATTTTCATGTTTAAAAAGTAACTATACATAAGAGAAGGAAAGATGCGGATAACTATACATTATTTAAGGTTATTTCTATTCGTAATGATATTGCCTATGAAATGTTGTTATCAAGTAAACTTCATGCTTTCCCCGTTGCGAACGTGCACTCCTCTAAACTGTAGCCTGGGTGCTGCTGCTCTGCTCTAGTTGACGGCTGCCTTTCCCCCCGAACATATCACGTTAACAACAACCCTTTAGAAAACGTAATTCCTTTGTGGATCCTCTTGATCTGCTTTCTCCATGTTTCTTTGACAAATCTCAGCATCAATCTCACGCGCGCTGCACGGGAGTTAACCACGCCCACTTATTTACATTTCGCGGTATACACAGAATAAAAAAATCTGTTACGACTGATGTTTTCTACCGCGGTAACGATATATATCGTCATATCCCTAAATCAAGGCATTTGTTGATCGGAAAGATATTTTTGTCGTCCTTCCTACATGATTCGGCAAAAGTGTAATTCGTCAACTGGCTCTGACGGTTGCTAAGAAGATGAGACGTAATGAAAAGCCTGTGGTCGTTGTGGTTTCTCCTTTGGTCGCACTCATGGAGGATCAAGTAAAAAAAGCAACACTCGTTATTTTACTTCTAAAATAAATAAGTTTTGTAGTTGACAACTGTGCTATGCAAAGGAGTTGACTTACTGCATTGCTCTGATTGGTTGTAGGTCTACCGACTATCCAATTAAGTGCAGAGTTGTTTTTTTCCTGGTTCGGTTAAGACACGCCTCATAATCAAAGCTCTATGGAGCAGTTTCAGACTCACATTCTGACTAGAATATGAGTATGACGAAGTCAGGCTAATAAAAATTGGATGTACTTAAACAACACAGAACATGAGACATCCTCACTGATTAACCTAATAAAGTTAACCTGAGATAGCAATAAAAAACTACAGTATTTTCCCCACAAAAACACTCTTTTGTCTGTGGTCATTTTTTGACAAATTTTTTTTGTAACTTTTTTTAGTGCAATTTTTTTTTTTACTTCATATAATACGAAACTTCATCAGAATGGTACAAAATGTTTTGGCAATTGCTGTGTGAACAAAAAAAAATCTACCATAAAAAAATAGTCACACTTGTATTATCAATAATGACCGCATCGGAAATGAATGGGAGACGAATTTCATCTAGTGGAAACGTTTGGTACTGCGGCCAAACAAAATCTTACTGAAAGCTCATTTTATGAGATATTAGCCTGAAATTTGGAACACAACTTGTTTAGATTTATTGCTTTTGTTTTTCTTGCAGATTTAAAGTAAAAAGTGTTTTTGAAAATATATATTTCACATAAAAAAATAGAATATTTACATAACAATAAACAAAATTCAGTAACTTTTTTAAAGTTCGCTTTTTAAACTTTATTCACTTCACCAATAATCTGCCAACTGTCGTCTTTGAAAAGAGATCAAACTTTAGTCTGTGCTCTAGTCTAAAGCATTCAATATTTATGACCTACCAAAACTCTACAAAACTCTCTTTTTTACCAAAACTCTACAGTAGGTTACTATACCAAAACTCTGCAAGAATAAATGACTTGATGACCAAGGCAGAGAAGCAAAACCGCATGAAGAGGCTGCGGCGTGCAAGTAATAGTGATGAATGATTCGTCATTCTGTCTGCGTTCGCTCAAAGAGATACTCAGAAACTCAGACTATAATGATTGCTACTGTGATGAACTTTTTTCATTAATCATAACTAATTTTCAGGATTAACATGTAATGATTTTGAAACCTAAATGTCCCCAAGACCTGGACCAAAGTGTCTGAATCATGTCTGAACATAACAAAAAGGGGAAGTGAAACTAGACAGATGTCTAAATATATAAACTTGTGACTGAGTAACAGTAAAAGTGGAATAATCAAGAAATCCACATCCAGATTTGCTTCTACCTAGTAACAGAAGGGTTTGCTGAATTATACATATGAAGAACCAAACATATTGTAGAAAATATATGTAATGAATCGTCACCTTTGCCATGGTCTTATTCTATAAAAACTGTTGCACTTTTTTATGTGGCGGGATTGTCTCTGAAATGAAAGGGGAATAAGGGGAAATAATGAAAGGGGTTGTCTGGTGTCTGTCTGGTTACTTTGGACACTAGAGATCTTAATCCCAAATGATAGTGTCATTTAGTGGACAAGACATCGTCCGACTTAGTCGACATAAATTAGGAGAAATAAAGTGACGACTGGAGACAGGCATACTTAAGTCAGGTGCGTAGGGAGATTTCTACCACACTACGCACTCTCTTTATACAAGTTATACAAATTGTGCTGTGAGAAATTTTAACCAGAAGCAGCCGTGATAGATCAGATCATGTTACGGACTGTATTTGAAGACTTTGAATTTCAGCAAAATTAAATAATGTTTAAATCATTTTGTTTATTGAGTTGAAGCTAATTCCTCCGAACACGTCTACATACACGTCTACATATGATCATATTCTGAATTAGGACGTCATTATAATGCAGCCAAAGATAAATTAGGCAAACTTGAGAACGCAAACTTGAAATAGGTTCAAAGATGAAAGCCTTGAAAATAAAAAAAGTTTTCTCTACACAAACTTCAAAAACGCAAGCCGGTGAAAACGCTGATGCCGTGCACATGCAAATTAATGTTTGGTCTATAGGTATGCATGTTTGAATATAAATGTGTGCAGGCGTGTAGTCTTTCTTTACAAATTGGTTATGGTTATGGTTATTTTATATATAAAGCACTTTGCAACTGCACCTGCAGACCAAAGTGCTGTACAATCAACCACATAAAACAAGCAACACATAAAAACAACAGGGAACTCACAAATATAAAATACTAGCCCAACCTCTCAAAGGCTAAAGACATGAAATAATTTTTAACACTGCTTTTAAATACATTTAAAGAAGTGATCTCTCTTAATTCAAGAGGCAGACTATTCCAAAGCCTCGGACCCGCAACAGCAAATTGACCTCAACAAATTACTTGTCTGGCCTATAATATGGAATTATTTATAGCTTCCACAGCCCTGTTAACTGGAATTATTTTGAGAATGATTTATCTATACAGAGGTAGTGTTATGAAGTCTTATGTCATCAGTGCTAATTATCACACTACAATACAAGATTACTTGTCAAATAAAAAGATGATTTTGAAATCATTTTAATTCATGAGTAGAGATTGCAGAGTGATACTTGACCCAGTAAAAATTACTTCCAACCAATTCTGAAAATAGGTTAAAGGGAAAGTTCAAACAAAATGAAGATTTTGTCACCATTTACTCACCCTTTGGTAGTTTCTTTCTTCTGCTGAACACAAAAGAAGATATTTTAAACAATGTTGGTAACCAGACCGTTTCGGTCCCCATTGACTTCAATTGTATGAATGACAAAAACATTTCTCAGAATATCTTCAGTTCAACAAAAGAATGTTCAACTTGATGTTCAACAAAAGAATGTCATATTTGTAATGGCATGAGAGTGAGTGAATGATGTTTTTATTTTTAAGATAAATGTTAAGGTGTCGCGCCCAGGTTAGTGTCCCTACCTGGACCCGTCATCGTGGTCTTGAACTGCCACTGATATACATATACAAAATAGTGCGATCACTAACATTACTTAATGAAATAGGACACAGTGTTTCCCCAACCATTGTTTTAGGGGGGCGGCCTGCCCCCTGAAAACGACTCCTCGCCCCCCTAAAACGCTGGCGAAATCCAGTCATAAAAAAGGATTTTACTGTATATTTGAGGAATAAATAGAAAGCGGTTCAGTACACTTGAAATAAAAATCGCGATATAGACTATTGTGTGTGAATATTTAACCACAAATACTATTTAAATACGAATCCTGTTCGTATGAATCGTATGTTCCGTGTGAATGAATAGTGCAGCCCAGAGCTGTTAAATATGAATATGTTTTTCAACGGCTCTGGTGCAGCCGACGCGCAGTTTTATTTACCACACACACACATACACTGAAGACACACGTGTGATGAATTGGCGCCTATATGAATTGGCAAAAAAAACTTCCTCTCCAGGCTCTAGATCCACTCTGAAAGTCACTTTGTGATCATTTAACCGCTTCATTTGTGAAACTATCATCATGAAGATCATGATAAACACACAGAAACTCCAAAGGGCTTCACGGCAACCCGTCAAAATAAAAGTTCGGTTTAACTTGACAGAAATATATTACTATTGTACAGTAGAAATAGGAAATTACCAGATGTAATAATACATTAACACTAATACGAATAAATTATGCATTTTTTAAACAAAACTGAATTTAAGGAATAATCCATGTTTTCATTTTAACAGTAAAGCTCATTGTGCAGCACATTATTTGACTATAAAAGTTTATGATAAAATTAAGTGTTTTATGGCTTAATTTTATTACCAGCAAAAACACAGAATTACTGTGAATTTTTTCATATATCTATATATTTAAAATAATAATAATAATACATGATTTGGATTATTATACATTCTTCTTGATGTCTAATAATAAAAAAAATTACAGGCCCGCTCCGCTACAGTAGCAGGTAGTGTAGTGTACTTATACCCTTTCAAGTGACATTTCCAGACAGGTACAAGCCACCAAAAACAGGACCTGTCCCTGGAAATCTAGACGTTTGGTCACTCTAATATAGACTGGCCTGTGTTCCCATGAGAACCGCATGATAACGTGAAATAAGGTTTTGTATGAGAGTTGGAAGGCCGTTTTCCGACACTGTTCTGAGTATATAACAATAATGGTTTTGTCCAGTCGAGAACACATCTAAAGAGTCCGTTTTGTCTCAGCTGGGATCAAATGTCATGCAAAGGTTATGTGACACCTCAGAGAACCAGATTTGACATGTAATTGCTAATATTATATGGTAAATAATAATAATAATAATAAACTCAAGTAAGTTTTTTTTAAATTAAAATTGCAGTACATGCTTCCAAACATCGACCTATATTTTAGTATATATAAATAAATATATAATATTTTTTAAGAAATAAAACCAAATGTACTCATTTAAAAGTGCTAATATTTCTATAACTATTGTTCGTCCAGAATATTCTGACTGTTTACATGAATAAAAGTCTCCATAGTTCATATTTATTTATTTAATAAAGATAATATGTAATATTCAAGAATAAATTATAGTAACTTCAAATTTAATCATATATAATATTTACAAATCCAAATAGTTTGGTATTATCAATTACTTTTGACTTTGAGTGTACTCAAAAATCATATGTTTAAAGTATTTTTGTTAAATTATGTCACCACCACGTTTTCATTGCTTTGTCCTAATAATTTTTTTTTTTAAATCTACATTAATTGAATACTTGCTTCCAGTCAACATGGTATCTAAGGTTGCACAACTTGTTCTAAATATAAAACAATGATCTAGGGCTGGTTCTGGTTATGATTGTGAATTATGTAAATTTTTTAATCAGGTCATTTAAAAAAAGGACTGCATTGTTTTAAACTGGCTTAACGGAGAAGTCGGTCCATTCTGAATACTGATCCTCCCAAAGAAAAAACAATGAAAACCTGGACAATTATTTTAATTTTATAGGAACAATGATGTCAAGATAGCCCAGAACTAAATTTAATTAAACTCAATTAAAATTCAATTAAAAAATTGTAATAATACAATTTGCTATGAGGTAACTGAAAACAGAAAATAGTGTTTTAAAATGTTTGGTTAGGGAAGATGACGATGAATCCTAAGGAGGAACCAAAACTCACCAGGGAGAGAACATCATTTTTTGGTTGATTCATGAAAAAATGAATAAATAAACATTGATAAAATATCAATAATGGTGGGATGAATCAACAGCAAAGGTGCAGCTGCAGGTGGAGGCGAAGCTACCATATATAAGTCTGATGGATCACAGACAGTGAACACTGACAAGAACTCTCATTCATCTGTATCTCCAATAACAGAACAACTGGTAAGAGATTTAAATATAATTATACTATTGTATTGATTGAAAAAAAATTTGTATTCAGCTTAAGGGTGGGCGATATGGCAAAAATATCATATCACGACTTTTTTTTAGGAAAATCACGATCACAAATTTTTATCACGATTCTTTTTCAAGTTGGTTTTAATATTTTGCAAGTGGCTGTTCATTACAGCCAAACTAATGTCCCTATGTTATAAACAAAGACTTAGGTAACAAAAGAAAAAAGAAAGGCATACATTTAGGCCAGTGGCGAAGATAAAAATCTTTGTCATTATTTTATTTGTTATTAAAAAAATAAGACAAGATAAACATTACACAAATTAATATTCAAATTAAATAAATAGTGCTTTATTTTTTCAGATGCAGTAGGTGTATTTAGCAGTAGCATTGAAGTAATTAAATGAACAAATATGAAATTAAAACACTACATAGACCTAACTGAATAAATTATTGATTCTGAATAGATTCTTATTAAAGCTATTAAAGTTCTCAGTCAGTGAGTGATTTTCTCCTTGTGTTTTTTTGTTTTATTAACACTAAA
This sequence comes from Pimephales promelas, assembly GCF_016745375.1. The sequence continues at coordinate 2,810,988 of NW_024121100.1, read as the reverse complement.
GGGATAGTTCCCTCAAAAATGAAAATGGTCTTAATTTACTCTCTCTCAAGATGTTTTAAACCCGAATAAGTTTCTTTCTTCTGTTGAAAATAAAAGTTATTTTGAATAATGTGGGTAACCGAACAGTTGCTGGTCCCTCTATAGTTTTTTTTAGGTTCTCTCCTGGAAGTTAATGGGGACAAGCAACTGTTTGGTTACCCACATTAAAAAAAATCGTCTTTTGTGTTCAGCACAAGAAAGAAATGAATACAGGTTTGGAACAACATTAGAGTGAATAAATAATGACAGATTTTTTTTTTGTGAACTATCCCTTTAAGGACAAGCGGCAGTAGGCTACTATTTATTCCTGTCGCTTTTAGACCAGCACACGACACATTTAATATAGACGCATATTACACCAGATATTCTCTCAAATGTTTGCTTTCACTTTAGACATAGCCTGTTTATGTAAACATAGTGTGTATTTAACAGTATTAGCATAATAAGACTCGAAAGATAACTTAGTCCAGTATTCAGGCGCTGTTTGACAGGCTTCTAGTTCCTGTGAGCGTCGGGGGTTATGCGGTCAGGAAAGCGCACGTTAGAACGGCGCATCAGCACGTGAATTAAATGTTTAAACAGCAAGGCTTATGCAAATGATGAACTTTTGTGAATTGCAGTGTCCCGTACCTATTCATTAACATGTGATGTGTAGGCTATGTCGCGTAACTTGTACAGTTGAGACGGAGGCGCCAGAACTGAACTGATAGAATGCACTGTAACACGATACTACAATATTTCTTTAAAAGCAGATCATTGAGACGTCCACGATTAAAAATCGTCATATCGCACACCCCTAGTTCAGCTTTGGAGTTTTGGTGGTTATTTCTGAAATGATTATCAAATTCTTTCTAATGTACATTTATTAATGAAGTAAAAATGTCATAAAATTAAATATACATAAATATTATTTGCTTGTTTGCATAGACTTAAAATGGTGATTTGTTGTTGATTTAGTTTCAAGAGATACACAGTAATTCGACACCCTATTTTCATCTGGAATCTAAAAGAAGTTCACAGAAAAAGTGTGTTTAATCTCCAGATCATCAGAGATGAAGAGTGTTATTCCAGTGAAAATATTGGTGGTTTTGCCTGTGGTTCTCTTGGTGTTCAGCATGAGTGAGGCCCACCAGCCACGCATAAATCCACGATTCAATTTCTTCACCATGACAACGTCAACCTCAAAATCTACCACAATATCCACCTCAAAGCCAACATGGACCACAACCTCCACTGCAACCCCCACCTCAAGCTCCACTGCAACCTCAAACGAAACCCCCAGTGCAACCTCCACCGAAATCCTCACTGAAACCTCCACTGAAACCCCCAGTGCAACCTCCACAGAAATCCTCACTGAAACCTCCACCGAAACCCCCACTGCAACCTCCACCTCAAGCCCCACTGCAACCTCCAACGAAACCCTCACTGAAACCTCCACCAAAATCCTCACAGAAACCTCCACCGAAACCCCCACTGCAACCTCCACCTCAAGCCCCACTGCAACCTCCAACGAAACCCTCACTGAAACCTCCACCAAAATCCTCACGGAAACCTCCACCGAAATCCTCACTGAAACCTCCACCGAAACCCCCACTGCAACCTCCACCTCAAGCCCCACTGCAACCTCCTCTGAAACCCTCACTGAAACCTCCACCGAAATCCTCACTGAAACCTCCACCGAAACCCCCACTGCAACCTCCACCTCAAGCCCCACTGCAACCTCCAACAAAACCCTCACTGAAACCTCCACCAAAATCCTCACGGAAACCTCCACCGAAATCCTCACTGAAACCTCCACCGAAACCCCCACTGCAACCTCCACCTCAAGCCCCACTGCAACCTCCTCTGAAACCCTCACTGAAACCTCCACCGAAATCCTCACTGAAACCTCCACCGAAACCCCCACTGCAACCTCCACCTCAAGCCCCACTGCAACCTCCAACGAAACCCTCACTGAAACCTCCACCAAAATCCTCACGGAAACCTCCACCGAAAGGCTCACTGAAACCTCCACCGAAACCCCCACTGCAACCTCCACCTCAAGCCCCACTGCAACCTCCTCTGAAACCCTCACTGAAACCTCCACCGAAATCCTCACTGAAACCTCCACCGAAACCCCCACTGCAACCTCCACCTCAAGCCCCACTGCAACCTCCAACGAAACCCTCACTGAAACCTCCACCAAAATCCTCACGGAAACCTCCACCGAAATCCTCACTGAAACCTCCACCGAAACCCCCACTGCAACCTCCACCTCAAGCCCCACTGCAACCTCCTCTGAAACCCCCACTGCAACCTCCACCTCAAGCCCCACTGCAACCTCCAACGAAACCCTCACTGAAACCTCCACCGAAATCCTCACTGAAACCTCCACCAAAATCCTCACTGAAACCTCCACCGAAACCCCCACTGCAACCTCCACCTCAAGCCCCACTGCAACCTCCTCTGAAACCCTCACTGAAACCTCCACCGAAATCCTCACTGAAACCTCCACCGAAACCTTCACTGCAACCTCCACCTCAAGCCCCACTGCAACCTCCAACAAAATCCTCACTGAAACCTCCACCGAAATCCTCACTGAGACCTCCACCGAAACCCCCACTGCAACCTCCACCTCAAGCCCCACTGCAACCTCCTCTGAAACCCCCACTGCAACCTCCACCTCAAGCCCCACTGCAACCTCCAACGAAACCCTCACCGAAACCTCCACCGAAATTCTCACTGAAACCTCCACCGAAATCCTCACCGAAACCTCCACCGAAACCCCCAGTGCAACCTCCACCTCAAGCCCCACTGTAACCTCCTCTGAAACCCCCACTGCAACCTCCACCTCAAGCCCCACTGCAACCTCCAACAAAATCCTCACTGAAACCTCCACCGAAATCCTCACTGAGACCTCCACCGAAACCCCCACTGCAACCTCCACCTCAAGCCCACTGCAACCTCCTCTGAAACCCCCACTGCAACCTCCACCTCAAGCCCCACTGCAACCTCCAACGAAACCCTCACCGAAACCTCCACCGAAATTCTCACTGAAACCTCCACCGAAATCCTCACCGAAACCCCCAGTGCAACCTCCACCTCAAGCCCCACTGTAACCTCCTCTGAAACCCCAACTGCAACCTTCACCTCAAGCCCCACTGTGACCTCCACCGAAACCCCCACTCCAACCTCCACCTCAACCCCCACTGCAAACTCCACCGAAACTCTGACTGCAATCTTCACCTCAAGCCTCACTGCAAACTCCACCAAAACCCCAACTGCAACCTCCACCCCAAGCCCCACTGCAACCTCCTCCGAAACCCCAGCTGCAACCTTCACCTCAAGCCCCACTGCGACCTCCACCGAAACCCTCACTGAAACCTCCACCGAAACCTCCACTCCAACCTCCACCTCAAGCCCCACTGCAAACTCCACTGAAACCCCAACTGCAACAATCACCTCAAACCCCATTGCCACCTCCACCGAAACCCTCACTGCAACTTCCACTGCAACCTCCACCTCAAGCCCCACTGCAACCTCCACCGAAACCCCAACTGCGACCTTCACCTCAAGCCCCACTGCAACCTCCACCGAAACCGTCACTGAAACCTCCACCGAACCCCAACTGCAACAATCACCTCAAACCCCATTGCCACCTCCACCGAAACCCTCACTGAAACCTCCAACTCAAGCTCCACAGCAACCTCCACCTCAAACCCCACTGCAACCTCCAACAAAACCCCCATTGCAACCTCCACCTCAAGCCCCACTACAACCTACACATCAAACCCTACTGCAACCTCCACCTCAAGCTCCACTGCAACATCCACCTCAAGCTCCATAGCAACCTCCACCTTAAGCTCCACTACAACCTCAACTTAATGTTAGTAAACTGCTCTTGTTTGTTTTGGGTTCTTCTCTGACATAATTATACAGTTTGTTCAAATCTTCTGAATGTATATTGGGTTGTTTCATGTTTCATTCCATTTCAATAAATGCAAAGCAACATCAAAACATTTGCCTTTTTCTATAAAAGAATAAAACTTTTACAATTGATAACAAAAAAAATGAAAACATATCTGCACAACATGAGAAGGGAGGGTCTAATGTGAATTACAACCCAAAACCTCTGACCCGCTTGGCAAAATTTCTGCCACTGGACCATTAAAGTTCATGGGGATAATAGTCGGACCTATGTATTTTATCACGTGAAAATTCTCACCACTAACAACATATATTAGATCTCATTAAACAACAAATTAAACATGATGTACTATTGTACATCATGTAACACGTCACGCCATGTCACGCTCTCCGTGAGTGGTATTTCCGACAGTAACGTTAAATACAAGTCCTCCACAGCGACTCTAGGGGTCCCTGTTTGACAAAAACGAAATTCCTACATAGTGTCACTTTAACATAAAATTGGAGAAAGTGACTCGACTAAACTATTAAGGCTATAAGAAAACAATTTATTACATAACAAAATGTAGCCTGTATATCTGTCTGCAAATACCGGACAAACGAGATCTCCAAGACAGGATCGCATATAGTCTAGGGCTATATAAAACTGTTTCTTGAGTTTTAACCATTTGTGAGAATAACACACTTTACGTGACATGAAGATCATAATGCGCGTGTTCGGATTGGAAAGCCTGCACGTGTGTACTATGTACTAAAACGTGTACTAATTTTAATCTCAACGTATTTGACCTGAAATGCATTGCCACAATTTCCATCCCGCATGGTAACAAACCAACTAGCCTTTTTTCATCCAAAACAAAGCAAAATATTGCTTGCATCATTCTGTTCGGGTTTTCGAATCGAAGTAGACCCATGAAAACCTCTAATATAGGCCTATGTTTCCTACGTGACAAACTCAGTTCTCCTCCCACCATTGTCCCACGTACCAGTCAGTCTGTCCAGATCTTTTTATGCTGTCGTCTAGAGGCATCACATAACCTGTTCATGACATTTGATCCATTCTGAGACAAAAAAAACTTTTTCTGATGTTACCATCTACACAAATCTTCATTGTCTTGTTTCATTTCTTGAATCTGTGCACTGAAACCTAACCGTAACACTACATACAGAACATAAAGTGTCACAAAACCGCCTACACACTGACACACAACCCTTCAAAATCTTACTTCACAAGCAACCGACGCATTTGTGGTGTAATAGACGGACCATCTCAGGGGAACATGTGGGGCTATATCTACACACTCGGCTCTTCCGCTACTTGCAAATACTCCCAGTAAGAAAAACACAGAGAGATCATGAGTATCCATCCAGGCATGAAGATGTTGGCAGCTGTGGTTGTTTTATTCCTGGCGGTCGGCATGAGTGACAGCGTGATTCTGAATAAATGTGAGCTGAAGCAGCAGCTTCAGACCGGCCTGACACTGCCTCCGAACATGACCGACGTGCTGGCGCAGAGTAAGTGTCCATCTCTAAATCCAGAGCTTAATATCTGACTTGAGATACAGAACACTGATGCTTCTGTATGTATTAATATAGTTACTATTTCACAGTTTGCAGGTGAGCTGAGCATTTAGATTTTTTGGTCACTTACTGTATATGTAAATGAATGGTGGTGATATTCTTTAAAAATGACCTTTCAGGTTTCACCAAATTAAGGCTTATTGCACACCAAGGACAAAAATGACTAAGATATAGTTTTTAGTTCCCAAAAGGGGGTTTTCGCAGTGATGCCAGACACATTTTTGATTCCACAAAGAACCTTTCAGTGAGTCATTCTAAAAAGAACCTTTTTTTCTAGAACAATTTTCAAATCTAAAGAACCTTTTTCCAGAATAAAGAACTTTTTGTGGAATGGAAAGATTCCATGGATGTTAAAGGTTCTTTATGGAATCATTAACTCCGGTTAATAACATTCAAACTCCACAGCTATAACTATAACGGCACTGAGGAATGAAATTGTTGGAATCACTTTTCAAGAACAATTAAAGCACTAATAGGCAAACAAAAATGGTTGAACATTTGAAGCGGCAGGAGAAAAAACTGCAGCGCACGATAAAAATAAACAGAACAATATTGTCCGTTGGTGTGGATGCTAGTCATCGTTATCATTTATTGTTCTTGTTTTGAACATTATCTGAAACTCTCTTTACAGTTGTGTGCCATGTCCAGCTGACCTCTAACTTCAACACCAGCGCCATTAAGACGATCGCTGAGCCACAAAATTCAGGTGAACTTCACGGTCCTCGTAAGGGCAGGTCTGCCAAGAGCCAAGGAAAAAATAAAGGCCGCCCCTCCATTAAAGTCACCTCTCCACCCCATTTGGAAAGTGCAGAGGACAAAAATGAGGTCTGGACCTTGTACGGCTTGTTCCAACTTAGTAACCATGTAGTGTGCAACTCCACCCAAAGTCATTCCCTGAACCTCTGTGGACTGACCTGCGACAGTGAGTATATATATTCACTTTTACTCACGGATACTTTAAATTAATCAAAAGTGACAGTCAAGACATTTCTAATTTACAAAAGGTATATTTCAAATAAATGATGTTCTTTTGAACTTTCTATTCATCAAAGAATTAGAACAGAATGTTTTTTCGTATATATTCAGAATTCAGAAATATATTCAGATTATTATCACAGAAGTACTGGGATGAAAAAAAAGTTTAGGTTCACATATAAACACTAAATCAATTTTTGAAAGCAACTTGGCACTTCAAATAACACTTGTATCGCGTACATTGTTAGGCCAGTAGGTGGCGACAAAAGTGACTGCATATGTAAAAAAGTATATTTGTCAATGATTCATTGATTCAAGAGATTCCTGATCTCTGATCTAATCAATGAAGTGAAGTATTTTGAAAAAGTCTTTGAATTACTCATTCAACTTAAAAGTAATTCATTCAGATTAATTAAACATTTTAAATAGACTGCAGCAATTAACATTTTGTCAGAACCTCTATTAATTACATGTTAATTTGTTTAGTTTGTCTGCTCAGAATCCTGGGAGAATTGTGATCTATGTTTGAAACAAATAAATCAAAATGTAATCCTCAATTTATCTAGAACCGTGCAGTTTTACGAAGAATCCTGAAGAAAAATAATCACGGTTTCCACAAAAATACGAAGCAGCACAACTGTTTACAGCATTGGTATTAATCATAAATGTTTATTGAGCAGCAAATGAGCATGGAAAGATTCCTGAAGGATCATGTGACACTGAAGACTGGCGAAAATGTGAATTTGAAAATGATAAATTAAATTACAATAGCCATAAGTATTTCAATAGGTATTTAAATTGTAATATATTTCACAATATCACTGTATTTTTTACTGTACATTTTTTTTACAGTATTTTTGATTAACTAACTGCCGCCTTGATGAGCAGATTAGACATCAATATGTGTGTGTGCTGATGTGATTTTGTTTTCTTTTTCAGAGCTGCTTGACGATAACATCAGTGATGATATGGCCTGTGTCCAGGTCCTTATAAATAAAATGTGAGTTTAATTTATTTTAATAGTACACATAAACATGAGAACATGCTATCATCATATAAAGCTATTTTCACACTAGGCCTACATCTTAATTTGTAGTTAGTGTAAAAGTTAATTTAGCAGACTGTAGGCCTAGTGTCAACATTAATTCCACATAGAAATGCTATTATAGTGAATCGAGTGCAAGTTTCCTGAAACTGTGTTCATCTGATTATCAGGACTGCAGTGATTCCTGACCCCAAAACTGCTAAACACATCCGTAAAATGTAAGTCAATGAAACCTAAATAAACAACAACCAATTCAATACAGCAATTAATGGAAAACATGAATGCATCTATTGTGTTTGCATGTAAGAATAAACGGATAGAGAGGTCTCTATCCGTTTATTAAAAAAAAAGCATGGTCTTTAATGTTTAATTTTTCCTTTGACAGGATCTCTCTGATCTACCAGCCGGAGTGTGTCAATGCAAAGGCCTCTGTATACTTCGCTGACTGTCCATAATCCTGAGTTTAAGGCCTGAATCCTGAACCTTGATGTCCCCTTCTTAACTTTTACATGTATGCGCATTTATTAACTTAGCTTTAGACATCAAATCACAGTTTGTGTCTTATTCTGAATGAGTCATTAAATCCTTTTGAAACGCAGTGATTTCCTCATGAATTTAATTCACTCCTTCAGTCATGAACATTGTGAACAATTCAAATCAGATGTGTAGTTTGTTGGTTGGTTTAGTGAAATGACAGATTGGTGGTTCTCTAATTCTCTAATCAGTGGTTAAGATGAGTAGCCCAAGTTTTATACGCTATTTTTTTCCCCTTCCCGTTAAGTATTTAGTGGGCAATTTATTAAGTACATAGAACATCCACTAGATGGCAAGCTTGTGTAAGTTAGTAACTTTACTCCCTTTAGTGATAAATGAGAGTGAGAGAGACAAAACTGTTTTATTCCAGTGGTCCTCCTCTCTGTGTTGTTTTATTATTTAATAATAGTTTTAAATACCATGAACTCTCAATAAATAAATAAATAAAAAAACATACTATCAAGCAACAACTATAATAATACTACAATATTTCAGACGCTCTCACAGTTGTTTCACACAGATGACACTCTAACAGACTTTTCTATTGTAATATATAGCAAATATAAATGATCAAATATATATATAGCAAAATCATTCATGAAACAAACACCAAATTGAACTAATATAGTACAAGCATCTGAATACCTGTTGTTTTCTGAAATTTGATCATTTTTACTAACCTTTAGTGATAAATGAGTGGGAGAGACAAAACTGTGTTTCCAGTGGTCCTCTTTGTGTTGTTTGAGGATGCACCACAGTTGTCATGGCAACACTCAAACTCCCAACTGTCACTCAGAATTCAGAAAATGCAACAGTGCAGAGCCTATGGTACAAACTCATAATTAAGGAAATTGAAATAAAACATATATATATACTGAAATAGACATATATAACTACAAAATAAGAGATATACGAATACTTCAATATTTACAAGACCCAAATATGCTGGGTGGTCACACTTGTTTTTATTAAATAAATGGCACCCTTGATTTGAGTAATACTGGGATAATCAAACACAAAATATACAAAACTTTTATAATATGTTCCACATTCATCGCAGAATGCATGTCGGCATTTATCAACACCATTAGTTGTGTCAGATATGTATTATTAAAATCCAGCCTTTACTTCAAAGAATAAACAGGATGGTTTCAAACTTTTTTTCAGCTCAAGTAAGAATATCATACAACCATAATTGTAGTTTCATACAAGTAAATGCAGCAGCCATTTTGATTTTCTGGTGTAGCTGCTAAAAATGAATGGAAAAGAAATGTATGCAACAAAATGTATAACACACACACACACTAATATATAAACTTTTTAACAAATGTTATTGAATGAAATATTAAAAATATCTTTAGTATTTTTTACTGTGGGCTTTGAGATTTAAAAAAATAAGTTCAGTGACACTTAGTGGTCTTTATTGTGGTCTTTATTAGAAATACTTCAGAAGACTACATAACTGATGATGATAATGCAAACCTGTCAGGACAGTGATTTATTTCTGAATACAAACAAGGACTGATGCAGTCAGGCAGATATAAAAAAGTAACATGTTCACTGACTGATCTCTACTAATTGTGCTACAACATAAAGTGTGTCTAACTAGGCAGTATTTCAAAGTAAAACACATGGTGATTACTTCCTGATAACACTTAGCCTACTGCTGTAAATACTGTACAAGCACAAAGATTTACTCTCATGGCAATGTATAACACATTGTTTCAATTCAAAACTAATATGAATATCGAGATATCTTTTTATTCTATGTATGTACATTGCTGTATAAAAGACCCTGCCAAATTCAGTTTTCAAATTCAGAGGACCGGGGCTAATTGTCACACTTTGTACTCAAGTGAATATTTCTCACGTGAGAAAATAGTATATTTCCGGGTTTCTCAGAAGCGTTAGTCATCATGGTTGGATAAACTTCTACAGCGGTGAAAAAAAGACTGCATTAAATATATTTTTGCTCAAATAGCAAAAGAAAAACTCCACAATAGAGTTTTCACAACTTAAAAAAAAAAGATTGATAACGGCAGTCAGAAAGAGAAAGATTTTACCGTTTTAAGTCACGCTTAACTATTTTTTTTTTTGTGTGATTTGATGTAAAGGTAATATAATACAAAGTATAGTGTAATAAATATACATGCATTAAAAAAGAAAATATAAAAAAAACTGCAGGATTTAAGATGTGTGAAAAACGCGTTAACTCAGACACACACCTTAAAGGGGTTGTATAATAAAATAAAAAAAGATGTAAATAAGTATTTGATGTCCCCAGAGTGTGTGTGTGTGTGTGAAGTTTTAGCTCAAAAAGTTTTACCCCACAGATTATTTATATATAGCATGTTAAAATTGTCACTTTTTGAAGGGGAGCAAAAACACACCATTTGTAGATAATTATATATACAGAATATGCTAACTGAAGATAGTTAACTTCACATCAGCAACATAAATTAATCAACTAACCATTCAGAGACGTCCAGTTGCATTCTACATGTTGTCACTTCTTCTTAGTCTCTCCATCTTTGTCTGACTCCGTTTTAACATTAAAGAAAGAACAGCTTCTGTCATTTTAGTGTGTATGCATGAGGAAAGCGCTAACTGCTAACACACACACACGAGCTCTTGAAACCCCGCCCTCTGCAGCAGCTCATTTGCATTTAAAGGGCCAGGCACAAAACGGTGCGTTTTTGTAAATCCTCAAAAATTGACAACTTTAGCATGCTATATAAAAATAAACCTGGGGTATTTTGAGCTAAAACTTCATAAACACACTCTGGAGACATCAGAGACTTGTTTTACATCTTGTGAAAATGGCATTTTACCACCCCTTTAAAAGCACATATCTCCCTTTGCTTTGAACTTTGAGCGTTGTTTGACCTTTTCAGATGTTGTTTATGCTCAGACAGCGGCATTACACACTAACTAAAGTCAGAAACCATAATCAACCACCCCTTTAACGTTTTTTTCACCGTTGTTCAACAGACAACCAGTTCTGGAGAAGATAAGCATGTGTAACTGAGATGAATAGCCCTTGTGTGTGACAACTAGCCCCGGTGTCTCTACAATAGACTTCCCTCAGACAAACTCCCCTCTCGCCTTGAGCTCCGGACACAGTTTGGCCTCGAGGTCTTCGATCTTGATGGACTCGACGTCTTTTCCGCTGCTGGTGCTGGCGGCCCGCGTGATCTTCGTCAGTGTGTCCTCGTAGGGCGGCGGGAGGTAGACCATGAGGAAGACCCCGTCAGACATGTCCGAGCTCGTGCTGTTTAGCCGCTCCGCGTTCCTGGTGAGTGACGACAGAATCTCTGCGTTGCGCTCCGGGTCCTGCAGGTCGAGTGTGATGATGTTGCTCAGTCCGAGCTTGTTCTGTCTGAATCTTCGGTAAAGAAGGACAAATGCGATGCCGAACACGATGACGGTGACGAGCGGGAGAACGACGTACAAGATAAGCTCCGATTTCCCGCTGTTTTCCGTCGAAAGCTCGTTCCAGTGGTAACCCTAAAGGGGCATAAAGGACATGATTTTGAACATTTGGGAAACACACCCCAGGCTGGTATAAAGGCTATAACCAGCAGTTTTTAGTAATAGTAACCAGATAGACATTAAATATGGTGAAAGTGAAGAAAATTCCCAAATTTCATATAAGAAACTTGTACAATTACAAACAAAACATTGTATCATCCAGAACCAGTGTGTACAACCATAACTGGACTGCATCCCAAAATCTGCTTCTTCCACCGTTTTACCAACACTAATCACATAATGCTGCTTTTCAGCCAGATTAGATATTTTGGCACTTTGAACCCCCTCGTGTCACTGTCTCACCTCAAATAAACCCCAATGGAGATCACAACCGAAACTTCAAAACATCCTCACCAGAAATTCAACACAAAACAAAGAGTCTCGAGTTGATTCTCAAATAAACTGAATGACTGAAGCCAGAAGTACTGCAGGTCAGAGTTATTATAATTTTGAAAATTAGTATTTTCAATTTAGCTTTCACTATCACTTAACTATTACTTAAAAATAAAGGATTCAAATTGGGTTTTTTTTTTTTGCAGTGATATCACAGAAGAACCTTTTTTTTTTTGGTTCGCATGCAAAATAATCTTTCAGTGAACTGTTCTTAAAGGGATAGTTCAGCCAAAAATTTTAATTCTGTCATCAAACAGTTGTGCATGCGTACATGCGTGTATATATATGTATATTCCATATCTAAAAAATGCTGGGTTGTTTTAACCCAATTTTGGGTTAAATATGGACAAACTCAAACATTGGGTTAAAAATGTAATTTAAAAATGTAACCCAATGGCTGGGTTTGTCCATATTTGATACATCCCAGCATTTTTTTAGAGTGTACTATGCAAGTCAGTGGGTGCCTCAAAACTCTTTGGCAACAAACATTCTTCAAAATAACAAAAAACAAAGAAATGTATACAGGTATGGAACAACTTTAGCGTGACTAAATTTTCATTTTTGTTTGAACGATCCCTTTAAAAGAACCATTCTTAGTGTGGAGAACATTTTAATAATCTAAATAAAGCTTTTTCTACTATCTAGATCCTTTTGTCCAATGGAATGGCTCTTCAAGGAACCGTTGAGTGTCTCAAAGAACGTTTCTGTGTGTAATCTGTCATTTTCTGTGCTACTTCTCTAATGGGATTGCTCACATACCTGTAGCCGTTGTTCCGCAGTAGGCGGTGAAGGAGACCCCGAAATCCAGTCATCTCTTCCAGCTGGTCCAAACTTTATCCAGCTGCTGTCCAACAATCGTCGCATTCTGCCGTTGACAGAAGAGCTTCGGCTGATGATGGAGATGAGCGCGAGCTCAGCGGATGAGAGAAACAGACCAGCAGCTGGCTAAAGAGCGCAGCGGGATAACAGCTGCATCTTGTGTCTGTGTGAACTCCGAGTGTGTGTGTGTGTGTGTGAGAGAGATGGAGTTTGTGTGTGTGTGTGTGTTAAGTACTGTCTCACATGCTCGCACATGCAGATCAGTGGAAATCAGGCCAGTGGTCAGCCAATGGCGCGGGGCGAAAACACCCGAAAGGCAATCATTCAGAGATTTGTGCTGTGCGCAGCTGGCCTATATTTAAAGTGTAAATTGCAGGTTACATTTTTCACAAAGATAATGCAATAGGCTGATTTCACGCAGCCGCCATTTTAAAATCGAAAGCGAGGAAATTGAAATTGAAATCGAATCCCGGAAGTACAGATAGACAACAATGTCTTGGACTACCAACCTGAAGCTGCTGCCGCGATTTACACTATTGAACGTTAATATCCAATATAGGATATGTATATAGTTCATTCCTGCTTCTTTTTGTACGTTCTACATTTTATACATGTATAAATTGTAAAAGAAATGTATGTACATTTTTAGAATAACACATTTCTACATTAAACACAACAATACGCCATCGCATTCGCGACTCTCCTATGATAAAAGGCGACACTTCCGGTTTTCTTCCCACCAGAGCCATTTCAAAATGGCGGCTGCGTGAAATCAGTGTATGTGCTTAGTAAACATAAACATAAGAACCGCCCACAATTGTTTATGTTTTATTTATACAAAAATGCTGCATATAAAATGAAAAGTTGGTACTTTCAAAAATGTATTAGTTTTTATGTTTTAAATATATAAATATAATTTGTCACTGCATAAATGATATTTGAATGCTTAGTTTTATGATTAAAGCTCTATAGTTTTAATTGTACGGATAAAGTAATTGCAATAAAATGATGATTGAATGATGAACAAGTAAATGTTACTCAAAAGCCTGATGGATCATAATTGATAATAAAAGGTAAATGATGGATAATCAAAATGCTTCAGTCCAGGAAGTGTTCATTATGAAATGCTACTAAAAAAATAAAAGTTATTTTTGTGTTTATAGAAATGATTAAAGATTTCACAGCAAAAAGACACAACTTAAAGATGGACATTTTACAATACAAAATATAAAACATATAAACTATGAATATGATGACATAGTGTATGTTCAGATGACAGAAGGCTTTTCAGCAAAGTTTTGATCATTTGAATGTAATATTTCTGTATCAAATATGCAAATAAATTTGCATATCAAATATGATTCAGTAAAGGGGTTCAGATAAAAGCAGGAGAAACTCAACAGAAACATGCAGATGTGATGTCTGGTTGGTTGACGATGAGAAATGAGCTAAGCCACAGTCAGTAAGAGAGATAAAACTCTGTCTAAGCCGGCATCACTGCGATAGTTTAATTAGGACTAAAGCTCATTACTGATGTGCCGTGGATCACTGTCAGTACATTTGCTTTATTAATGTCTGTGATCCTGTCCTAAAACAACAAAATAACAACATTTTCACGTGAACACCAGAGTTTGTTTTTTCCTAGGTTGGCGTTAAAATGATTTGAAATTTAATCTCTACTCATTGACATGTTATGTCCCTGATATTATAATGTTAGAAAGTTCACAACGTGAAAATGTGCAATTGTGATCTTAGGAGGTACTAGCTTATCTGACCTATGTTTGTTGATGTAACCTGAAGCACATTTGACTGTATGATTTTTTCCTTTAAAATGCAAAAATGTGTGCGCTGATGCTTTATATAAATGCAAACTGTTTTTACGGATGAATTTCAGAAGCAGAACAATCCTACTATCTGGGTTTGTAGGGGACGGCTGGGATTGAGCATTTCACGTTAAGCAGAGGCCATGTTTTTAATTAGAGATATGGACATTGCTGTGTAATTCAGTCAAAATATGTGACGCACACGTGAAGGTTTTCCAAAGAAAATTCACTGACCATTAATGAGAGTTTGCCGGACGTCCCGTGAAGCCGTGGATAAAGCAATCATGCAAAAAGAGGTATTATTGAGACACTTTAATCACATGACCAGACAAAACAAACCACAGGGATGATGACAGCAGAGCGTGAACCACACATTCACTTAAATGAACACGCACTATTGCTAAAAAAAAGAAAACTGCAAAAAAAATGTAATGTTGCTGAAATAAATATAATAAAAATTACCACAAATTAATTTGACTACAAATCAAAAATACAAAAAACATTCATACAATAAATAATATATATATAATGTCTAGTAAATAATTGTTATACTGTATTTTATTTATAAAATATGTAAAAATATAAAACTAAACGGTAGAAAGACATCTAGAAAAGACATCTGACTACAAATTATAATACTAAAAATAATAAGAAGAATATATATATATGAAGAGTTCAGATGCAAAAGCCTCTAAATGCCATTTGAAATTTTCTTCTTTAATGCTGATTTTTATCAAACTAGTATATTTAAGTTCAGTAATTTCACTTAAATAACAATTAATAGGTAATTATCATTGCCATTTAAGTGAAATCACTGAACTTAAATATACAAGCTTGATAAAAATGATCATTCTAGTAGAACATTTCAAATGGCACTTAGAGGCTTTTGCATCTGAACTCTTCATTTATATATATATTATCTAATATACACAAAAAATACATAAGAGTATACAAAAAATCTAAAGCTAAAAATACAAAAACACTTGACTGAAACACTTGATTATTAATCAAAAACACTTGATTAATAATACTAAAAATAAGAATATTGGTAAAAAATGAAATATCTATTTTATAAAAAAGTAAAAATATACTGAAAATCTAAAACTAAACTCAAACTAGAAAAACATTTTAATACTAAATACGAATATTTTAATAATAAAATAATAATAATAATAAAAATATAAAAATAATAAATACAAATATACTGAAAATATAAAGCTAAACTTGATACAGGATAATGGTTACTCATACTCATACTGACTACAAATTATTTAATACTTTTTAAAATATGTGTATATATTATTTAAAGGTATATATAAAAATATGCTGAAAATCTAAAACTCAAAATAGAAAAACACACAAACTTGACTACAAATTAATAATACTAAAAATATAAATATTGGCAAAACAAACATAATATAAATAATCAGAATATCGAATATATAAATAAGTAAAAATATGCTGAAAATCTAAAACTAACAAACTAGAAAAAAACTAAAATATATAAAAAGTAAATAAGAATATACAGAAAATATCAAACTAAAATTAATCTAAAAAAAACCTTTTCAAACAAAATGAAAACTAATTGAAATGTGAAATTAAAACACTACAATATATGTAAAAAACTAGAATAACCTAAAATAACATGAATGACATGTGACTGCCAGCTTCATATTAACGCTAATGCCAACCCGTCACGTTAGCCCTTCACACAAACTTAATCACACACACATGGCATGAGGCTTTCCCATGTCAGACACAAAATGGGGTCAGCGGACGCTCTCCTCCTCACTTTAGCAGAGACCAGGTCTAGACCAGAGTCTGAATCAGAGGACACTGATCATCTCCTAAACTACATTCAGAGGGGAAGTGACCCAATCTGCTAATACAAGGATTCGGAGAATATCCTAAACTGACACCACTTTCATTTTCTGCTGTCAGTGAAAAGTTAATTTGATATTCCACACTTAGTTTATTCATCAATTATCAAAATCGAATCCATCGGGGTCAGTTCAAGGATGCCTTGGTTTCAGTTTTTAAGCCATAATATAAAGTCTTCAATTGTGTTTTCACTCGCATGGCCTTATTTCTATAAGTTCCGTTACGCAACCACTTTCATTGAAGATTTACAGACACTGTCCTCAATTCTACAATAACATCTTTGTCTCTCCATGTTTCAAGCTGTTTTCAATTATAGTTTTAAAAAAACATTCTCGGTCGGTAATCACATAATTAATGATCAAAACAAAAACAAAAAATACAAGTATATTTAAAATATTAATTTGTGTATATATATATATATACACAAATTATAAAATATATATATATATATATATATATATATATATATATATTATACATAAAAGACAGTCTGTGTGTGTGTGAGTTAGCTTAAATTAACAAAATAATAACAAATGTAAATTTTAAAGCAAGCACACATACATGTACATAATTTTTATCTTTTTATCAGATTATTTTCACATTTAAAAGGTATTTGATCTGTATTTGTGGCGATCTAAAATTTTCAGATCTCCTTCTTGTTTGTTTTATTTCACGTGATTTCTCTCTGTTAATTAAAATTCACTAGAGCTTTATTTTCTCTCTTTCAATCAGGATAAACAGTCACAAAACAGCTTTTAGACTGGACATCTGTCTCAGCAGTGTGTGTGTGTGTGTGTGTGTGTGTGTGTGTGTGTGTGTGTGTGTGTGTGTTTTAGTGTTTAACTAGTTATACTTATGGAAAGTGAGGTCAGTTTAAGTGAGGATTGTTTTCACTTAAAATAAAAGGTATTATATTTTTGAAGCCTAATAAATGTTTTTAAAAAGTATAGCTTTCAATACACTGTAATGTTGAATGGCTATAACGAATGCTAAAAATGAGGGGGGGAGGGGCCAGTGATTCTGGCCTTCATTCATAAAAAGATACCATTAAACAAGTATTTAAAATATACTGTCTTTATGTTGTTTCTACATTTATTTGGAGATTATATTAACAGTGAAATTCTTAAATTATATCATATTATATCAATTATATCATAAATTATACCCGATTAATCTTGTTTTAATTGTTTTGTGATTAATCTACAGTAGTAAGTTTTTTCATTCGATTGACAGCACTAAAATATATTTATACACATACATACATATATATATTTTTTTTCAACTTAGTAAAAATCACAGAAATCACTTCAGGCAACACTTCTATGAGGCCTTTATGTGTGTGTGTGTGTGTGTGTGTGTGTGTGTGTGTGTGTGTGTGTGTGTGTGTGTGTGTGTGTGTGTGTGTGTGTGTGTGTGTGTGTGTGTGTGTGTGTGTGTGTGTGTGTGTGTGTGTGTGTGTGTGTGTGTGTATAGTGGCGAGAGCTTCCAGAACGATTTTGCCATTATTCCAGAATGATTGTGAGCAGTGCAGGGGAAGGAATATGTGAGAGAAAGGTATAAAAACATTCAGCAAAGGTAATAAATCTTGTTTTCATTACCGTTTTCATGTAGATTCTTGATAGACCAGTTTGGTTCAGCTGGTGTTGTGGAGGTGATCCGACACATTTGGGATGCTGGTTGCCTAGTTGCGAGGGAGCTGGGATGATGACATGGAGTTTCCCTTGAGAAAAACACTGCATTTAGTGCGCTGCAAGCCTCTGTGAATGAAATAGCATCATGTTGATTATTTCTGCTCCTAAGACAACAGCAGAAGCAAGCCCTGGAAATAAAACCAGAACATTTAAAACTATTTTTTACCCCTGATCCAGCTAAACTCTTAAAAATAAAGGTTATTTATTGGCATCTATGGTTCCATGGCGAATCTGAATGGTTATTTATCACAGTGAAAATTTTAAACAAATCAAAAATTTTCAATTGGTCTAATTGAATTTCCGTGAATTGAATTTTATCAATTGTGACAACAATCTGTTAACATAGGCTCAATTCGAAATAATATATGTTGAGCCAGCCAATGGAAAAATTGGTTGGTGTTGGTCCAATTAAATATTTTAAATTGTAGTAGCAATTTTATTTCTCACTGTCCCAAAAGAAAAAAAATGGATGAAAAACGTAAATACATTTAGCAAAATACAGAACACAGACAACACAGGGTTGACATTTTACCACATCACTTTATTAACCAATTTTTAACTTTATTAAGCATTTCTAACTCAGGATATTTGGTGAAAATACCTAATTTAAATTAAGGAAAAACACTGAATGCATTCAAGAAGTCTTGACGTCATAGTATAAAACCTGCAAATAAAAACTTAACTTACATTAATTACATTAACAAGTTCCCCTGCATCACATTTGACAATAAGCGACTTGTTATTTATTCAATAATAAGGATAAGACTTTTTATCAGCAGATGTAGGTTTTGCTTTTGCTTTATCGTTAATTTCGTGGTATGTACTAAAAATATCCAGGTTTTCATGACAGCTTAAAATTACTGACTCGAGCGATAAGGAAAATTAATGGATGAATAAGAAAACCACGAGCTTTACGTGTTCATATTAAAAGTAAATAATAAGGCCCGAAAGAGGTCGACGCAACTGCAATCTACCGGCACAGTTCACATCACACATCTCAGAAGTTGATCAAACAGTAGACAAGATACGAAGAAAAGAAAATTGGCTACCATCAGATAGCCTAAATTATGTGATAACCGGGAAAACACGACAAAGCCAATGACTGCATGAACTCGCGATTCTAGAAATTCATTTTAAACTTTATACCGGGTCCTAAAGCAAAACTTTGGAGAAGTTTTCAATACTCACCATAACGTTTCAAAACTTGTGACGATGAATATCTGTATTAGGTATATTTATTTCGATCTTCGGCTCCTTCGCGCGCATTCGCATTTAAATTCTCCACACCAACGGTTTTCATCAGGCGGACTTTGCGCATGCGTATACTTTGTTTACTTGTGTGTTTTTTTTTTTTTTTTTAGTAGAGAACTAGTTCAGTTCAACTAACACAGATTTTTCACTTCAACTTGATAGATTGACTGAGCTGACCTCTATTAAATGTGTTCGGTTAACTGTTTAATTTTAAGTGGCCTTAAAGGGATACTTCACCCAAAAATGAAAATTACCCCAAGATTTACATCACCCTCAAGCCATCCTAGTGTATGACATTCTTCTTTCAGATGAATACAATTGGAGTTATATTAAAAATGTCCAGGTTCTTCCAAGCTTTATAATGGTGGCAGTGTGAATGTGTCAACGTTAAGTTTTATTATTTTGGCTTAAGTCGACTTGCATATGGTGTCTACCGGAAGCTAGTTATTTTATAGTACATAAAGTTTTAAATATGCATATTTTTTCTTACATGAACGCATCGCTTTGCTTCAGTGCCGTGTGGATTAATTACTAATGGATGGATGCGCTTTATGGACTTCAAAACATAAACGGCCATTCACTACCATTATGAAGCTTGGAAGAGCCAGGACATGTTTTAACATAACTCATTGTGTTCGTCTGAAAGAAGAATGTCATATACACACCTAGGATAGCTTGAGGCTATGGAAAATTATTTGGAAGTCATTTATTGAGCCAATATGTGTAGGCCTAATTGTCCTTTTTTTACATTGTCCACTAAATGGTTCTTTGGGGAAGCAACAATGGTTCTTCTATTGCATCACTACGAGAGAAAAAAAATAAACCTTTTGGTGTGTGATGCTTATGGAAGGTATTAAGGGAGGATGAGACATTTGCCAGGGATTTGATGATTTAGCGGTGAGCGTGTTTGTGCCCTTGACCCATGTTTGTGTTGGACCGCTGCGAGCTCTCAACATATTGCAGCTATTTGAAGATCTGTAATGGCTTTTGTGTGTGTAAGGGTATTATAGTAAGCAAATGGGACGGAGAGTATATTTTAAGAAGTAAAAATGTATTTTGTGTACTTAAATGTGAGAAAGTACAAATAAAAATGTAAAAAACACCTATGGTGTGTCTTCATATAAGTCTTAACCCTGATATTTACCTGATAGTTCACAGTTTTAGAATTGATAAAGGTGCACTCAGTTAAAAAAGTCTTTGCGTCTGTGTATGCATATGAAGTGGCGAATTAAAATCTATTGTATTTGCCTCACCCAAAGGCATTCAGTGACAGTATTGACACCAAAACAACACACTTAAATCATAAACATCCAGTCACATGAGTGTCTCCTCACGCACCTGTCATGTCACCTTGTTTGTTCAGTGATCACTCGCTCCACATCTGCTTCCACAAAGCACAGCAGCTGTAATCCTTTAAGAGGCTTAACTCACCTCTTTCTGCTTCTTCTTTTGAGTGTTTTTGTGTGTTCGATGTTGGCACTTTAGGGTTTCGTCTTAATCCCAGACAGCAACATAATATCGGCCCAGAACCGACCCATCTGGTACGCAACGCATTGAATCCACACGTACAGATGTGGGCCGGGTCTGGGCCGACACTATGTTGCTGTCTGGAATTAAGACGAAACGTCACAGTTTCCACAAAAATATGAAGCAGCACAACTGTTTTCAACATTGATAATAATCAGAAATGTTTATTGAGCATCAATTCAGCATATTAGAGTGATTTCTGAAGGATCGTGTGACACTGAAGAGAAATGATGCTGAAAATTCAGCTTTGATCACAGGAATACATTACATTTTAAAATATTCAAATATAAAACAGTAATATTTCACAATGTGTTTTTGGTCAAATAAATGCAGCCAACACAGTTTTAAAAATCTTACCGACCCAAACTTTCTTACTGTATTTAAGCCATATAAAAAATTCTATAAAATGCACTTGTTTTTAAACATGTTGTACTGAAATAATCTTCATGTAATGTTAACTGTTTTAAGTCCAAATAATTTTAGTGAATCCTTTGGACGTTTCGTGTAAATGTTAAGTTTAATCAAATCATTTATTGATTTACTTGCATGACATTTAGTCAAACAATGCTGTGCATCATTTTGTTTTCATCAAGTTTTTTAAAATGCATTTGTTTAATTTAACGCCACCACTCTAATCGAGATCCTCATTTTACAAAATAAATGAAGTAAAAAGAGACAAAACCCCCACCCACCCCCCCACCTTCAAGTGATTTTCTGCTCAGTTTTAGACTGTTCCAGATCCAGCTCTTATGTATTATATAAGTGACGCAGAAAACTTCAAATCCAGAGGGGAAGGGTCACTCGCTCCAGAGTAATCTCTCCCCATGCCTGATGTACAGCTTTCATGAACGCCAGACGACATTACAGGTTAAAGTAGAAGCCTGGCGTTCAGTGCTGATATTGAGCTGAAATTGATGTGTCCTGTTCCCTATCCTGATCTCAACGTTTTATAACAGTGTTTTGCAATCAAATGTTTGCCAATTGGTGCATTTTGATGCTTTTTTAAGAGTGACTTCATGTTTTGATATTTTCCTCAGTCCTGTTACTGACTAAAGTGTTATAACACTTACAATTACAAATATGCAACAGTTTGCACATATATAAGTAATATTTTGGTCCCTCTTTTCATTAAAGAGATACTCCACTCTTTTTTTTATTTTTTATTTTTTGGAAATAGGCTCATTTTACCACTCCCCCAGAGTTAAACAGTTGAGTTTTACTGTTTTCGAATGTATTCAGCCGATTTTTTGATATTTAGAAGAATATCAGTAACCAGACAGTTTCTGGTCTCATTGACTTCCACAACTGAATCCCTGAGATCCAGGGCACTGGCACGAAGCCTCTTTATAGCTAGCATAGCTTCTTAGCTTGATCCCAGGTTCTGTTGGTGATCAGATTCGGGACTCTGGAGGTGTAGACAGGCTGTCGACTTCAGTATAGTCTTAATGCTGCATTGGTCTTTCTTCGCCTGGTCTGCTCTCCATCTCCTTCACCTCAACACCTTTTCTACCTCATTGCATACTTCTATGCTTTTTTCTTTCTTTCTTTGTTCTCGGTCTCCCTTATACTTCTTTTTTTTCCCATAGAAGATACCGTTCCCTCCTCTCTGGATCCTGGTCTCTTTTTTTTTCTGGATCCTGGTCTCTATGAGCGCTCGGTTGCAGTTAATGGCATGTGCACAGCAAATTAAAAGTGATGTTAATTCTATGCAATTAAGACAGCAAAGTAAGGAGTACAAGTATACAAATTAAAAAACAGATGCTATCATGCTAAACAAACAATGGTAACTATATGCGCAGCTCGATGCTATGCTGCTGACTAAATGGCATCCCTGGTTTTAGCACAACAACACACTAAATAACCTTTATAAGTCTATGTCCCTGAGTTTGTCCTAATCATTAAAATGCATTTGAAGGTTTTCAAATTTTGGCGCAATGACAACCCAATAACACACAGATCTTGTAAATAATCTTTTAGAACATGTCATGCACATGTAACCTAATGTAATGTAGTCGAATAACATTAGAGGGCACCATTTCATTTAAACCGACAGGATGGATGGAAATCTGATCCCACATAGGCTACAGACAGTACACAGATGAATGTAAAATTTCCCGCTTTTAAAATTAAACGCGCGTAAATGAATGAACCCGCTCTGCTTCGTTACTGTAATGATTTTCATTGAGTTTAAGCCAAACCTTAACAAGTGACACACTCGTTGGAATCATAGACATGGCTGGAATGAGTAAGTGAGTAAGTGCGTTACCTGTAGATACCTGTAAACACCTTTGTCGTGCCTGAGGGAGTGAGCGTAAAACACATACACGTCATTTCCTTGAAGAGGCAACGAACGACGTTTCGTTGCAACCAACCGCACGCGATTTGTCACTGTCTCACGTCGCTGTGAAAGTATTCAGATTTTTTAGCGAAAATGGGGTTTACTACACTTGAAGAACAATCATTTCTACGGGATTAACATTTTGTGTTCACTCAAAGATATAATATGTGAATACTGGATTAAAACTCGCTGGAAATAATGCGGATAGGGATCTATATTAGTGTCAGTGTCATCTTGATATTAATCCAGAAATCCACCTCAGAGGGTAAGATGATTTTATTTTATTAGTATCGTATTAATATAGGCTAATATTATTATGTATTAGCTCGAAGTGTTATTATTTATTACATTTTAATAATAAATACATTTATTATTTACTTTTTGAAATATTTATCCATATTTATAGGCCGAGTGTCATTAAATATTGTAAATATACCCATTCAGTGTCACTAATGATTACATTTATGTTAGAAATTTTTACTTTAGATTAGGTCTAAGGTCAATGGGTTTGATTGTAAGAACAGAAATAGGCTAGCCTACATTTTTGGTAATGCAGTGTAAGTTGCTTTGGATAAAAGTGAATTGTAAATGTAAAATGTATATTCAACTGTACAATCAACTTGGATGTTTAAGTAATTTCAACTTAAACTGCATTAATTGACTTAAAAATGAGTTGAATCTTATAAAACTTATATAAAAGAGTGGAAAATTGCTTAACTTATTTTGACGAGTTAAAGCAGTGTAAAAACATAACTTATCGCATAATTTTTGCAGTGACATTACATGTTTTCTTCCATTTGCCTTTAAATGGCATAATGCACATATCAGGATTGAATATGAATCATTCATTGTGGAAAAACCCATGTTGAATCTTATCATATCTTGATTTCTAAAGGTCTTTGCTCTTTTTTTACAGTGTTTTTTTAACATGATAAGAATAAGAGCATAGTTTTATGTGGTCCAAAGGGCCGGGGCGATTGCTCTTTTTATTGCACTCACAATTGAGATTAATCCCAAACGCAGGTGTTTGAAAAACTCATCCGAGAGGGACCTTTCTTTCTTTACTGTCAGTCCTGTCATTCACAATTTAACATTTCACACATTCCTTAATGCATGGTTAAAAATGAGACATCTGGCCAGAAGTACAGTCCTGACACGACATACTGTACTCTACACATTAACTAAATCCATAAAAAAGGTAAAAGTTCAAGCATATAACAGCTGACTTGTAAATAAATCTGATTAGACTCAATAAATGAATCTGATTAGAGGTTTCAGATGTGATAAATGGCCTCCAATTAGATTGGGTAAATGACTGTGCTGCACATTTCAATTTCAACTCCATAAAGTTGAAGTAAAGTTGGTCCCGGAAGTAAAACACGTTTTTTGCTGTAATGCGAGATGTTTTGGGTGGGAGCTTGTTGAGTTCTCAGAAGTTCTGCCTGTTCTTTCTTATGATTGACACCAGATATCTTGATCTATTCTGTGATTTCTCAGAATGAGAGAAGTGGGCGGATGTGTGTTCTTCTCAGTGATGGAACGGCTAGTCATGGTTAGCTATTGGTCAATAGTCAGAACTGGGAAAACATGTTTGGGAGCATAATTACACACAATCAAAACCACCACAAAAATAGCACATGTGACAAGTGACTGACTGATGAGGCCGATCAAGGCTTTATCCACACTCAGGCTGTACGTCTACATTAATCCGTCACATGACCATGTCATTGTTTTTAAATACCTCCGTTTCCTGTAAGACGAGGCAAGGCAAGTTTATTTATGTAGCACATTTCATACACAATGGCAAACTAAATCTAAAATATTTTAAACTGTGATGCGAAGATGAACGGAGGTCTGACGGGCTTGGGACGACATGAGGGCGAGTCCTTAATGACGTCATTTTCATTTTTGGGTGAACTAACCCTTTAAGATGTTTTTGAAAGGATCTGTTCTGCTCGTGTCTGCTTTCAAAAAAATGTGAAATATTATTGCAATTTAAAATAACTGTTTTCTATGTGAATTTATTCTCAAATGTAATTTCTTTCTGTGATGCAAAGTTGAATTTTCAGCATCAATACTCCATTTAATTTTTATTTGTTCTCATTAAAACTAAATAACATAACAAAGCTATCTGGCATAAAAGACAAATTAAGAGTGAGGAGAAAAATATGAGGGCAAGCATCTCTAAAACGACTGCTCCCGGCACCGCTTTTTTTTCAATGCTAGGCTACTCATAAATATGTCACATTACAACAATCAAATGACTTTACAGGCTTTTTAAAACACATCTGAAGGCATTAGCTGTGCAAAGTCCAAAGACTGGATACAATTTTAACATCACACACATGGCTGCAGACAGAAACTGTAAATGGCGTCTGATAGCAAATGTGAGCGTGTGTGTGTGGGGGTGTTTAGCTAGAAGAGCCAGCAGGAAACATTATGATATCGCTTTGTCATGAGAGACCTTGAGCGAATGCTGGGAAAGGTCAGCTGGGGACGTGGAGCCTGTAAAGACTTGTTCATCCCAACAAACGCCAACAATCATCCAGCGCTAACTGCTGAAAGTCGTTGTTTGTTGGTGTGTGGCTCGGTCTGAAACAATACAGATTAACAGATGCAAATTAGCTCTTAGCTAACTCTGGTGTGATTGTTTCAATTGTGCGCTGTCCCTGTCAAATAAACAATAAAATAAATCGATAAATCAATAAAACAAAATACAACAGAAATGACCGAAACTGTGTCTGTTTACGTAAAAAAAAAGAAATTATAGTTTGTGTACATGAAGCAAATTAACCTGTTTTTGTTATTACAAAAATCCTAATTTTAATGAAAATTAAGAACAATTTCCTATCAATGCACTTTTTGTGTGTGATTCAAAATCACTTTCTACTGTAAAACAGTAATGAAAATGATATTTATGGACAAAAATAATTAGATAAAACACTACCATGAAAAAAACTACAACAAATTAACAGTTTTATTCAGCAAGGATGCATTAAATTGATCCAAAGTGACAGTTTTCAATAAAAGTTTTTATTTTATTTCATATAGATTAACTTTCACATTCTTTTGAACTTTCTATTCACCAAAGAATCATTCAGGGGGGGGGGGGAACGTGTACACTGTTTTCATCATTAATAATAATAATAATAAGAAATGTTAATCATGTTAAATTAAATTAATGTAATTAATCATAATAAATCATATTAGAATGGTTTCATAATATTACTATTTTCACTTTTTTGTTGTTGTTTTTTTTTATTTTTTTTTTTTTTTTATTATTGTACCAACTTTTGAACGGCAATGTATATATATTCAGTAAAACAAATACTACCATTATTATTAACACTTCATAAACAATTTACTAAATAACAATATAAATACTTTCCATTTAATTATATAACTTTTATGCATCATAGTAATGCAAATGAGAATTGTATTACTTTACAATTGTCTTAAGAATAATGTTACAACGCAAAAAAAAGAGAATAATGGTCCTCCTAACAGGCTTAATTTTCACTATACAACATGTAGAGTTATATTTGAAATTTAGAAGTTTTACCCACATACGTCACAGTATTCATGTTTTTAAAGTACTTTGAATGGGAATCCTGCGCATTGTTTAATTTAGCATAATAAGAAATGTAACATGCATGAAAATCAGGTGGTCGCAGTCTAATATGATCAACTCTCTTTTAGCCGTGAGTCGGCCGTCTCCTCCTGTCAACGTGACCATACAGTGCGACAACTATGGAGTTGAAGTGCGATGGGAATATCCCGATCTCAGTCAGGACGTACACTTCTTGGTGGTGGTCAAAGAGTCAGTCAATCCCAATGAAAGGTAAATGTTCTGGGGAAACCCCGGCAAACAACAACAGCTTCACAGCCTTTCATAGTATTTTAGCTTGATAAAATGTCTGCTCAATCCTTAGTCACACCATAAGGCTGTTCATCTGTAGTTTGAAAGTGTTTTGTCTGCTCACTGTAATTATTTATCTGTGTTCCAGGAAAAATTACACCACAAGAAATCTAAGTTTAAATATATCCAGTCTGCTGTTTAATTCATCATTCAATACCTACTTCGTGAATGTGACGGCCGTGCGGGGAAGGAAGAGATCAGATCCGAGCGACTCCGATAGTTTCAGCTTCAATAAATATGCCACCAGCAAAATCAAGTGTATGTTTAGCCTGTATTATTGGTTGAACTCTGAAATATCATCTATCATAGAGCAAACACATGCAGTATGAGCTAACAGTCCTATTATGGCTTTAGGTTATTTGGATTTTCCTGAGGTTAAACTTTCTGCCCAAAACGGTAAAATTCACATCCAGTTCGTCAACCCTCTGCATCTGTACCGAAACACACCGGCTCTGAGCAACAACACTGATGATCTGAAATACACTGTTGAAACAGAAGAGGTAACTCACTTTCTTGTCCACTTACAGGAATACTTCACACTCACACTTCAAGAATCTTCAGCAGCTTTTTTCTAGTATGATCATTTATAGCTAAAAAATTGTGAAATATTTTGAAATATTAAAATATATGTTAATATAGGTAAAAATGTAATCTATTCCTGTGATCATAGCTGAATTTTCAGCATTATTACTTCAGTGTCACATGATCCTTCAGAAATCCCTCTAATATGATAAAACATTTCTTATTATCAATGTTGAAAACAGTTGTGCTGCTATGTGGTCGTCTACACTCACCTAAAGGATTATTAGGAACACCTGTTCAATTTCTCATTATTTCTTAGCAATTATCTAATCAACCAATTACATGGCAGTTGCTTCAGTGCATTTAGGGGTGTGGTCCTGGTCAAGATAATCTCCTGAACTCCAAACTGAATGTCAGAATGGGAAAGAAAGGGGGATTTAAGCAGTTTTGAGCGTGGCAGGGTTGTTCACAATCTGCTCAGTTACTGGGATTTTCAGGCACAACCATTTCTAGGGTTTACAAAGAATGGTGTGAAAGGGGAAAAACATCCAGTATGCGGCAGTCCTGTGGGCGAAAATGCCTTGTTGATGCGAGAGGTCAGAGGAGAATGGGCCGACTGATTCAAGCTGATAGAAGAGCAACTTTGACTGAAATAACCACTCGTTACAACCGAGGTATGCAGCAAAGCATTTGTGAAAAAGACACAACACGCACAACCTTGAGGCGGATGGGCTACAACAGCAGAAGACCCCACCGGGTACCACTCATCTCCACTACAAATAGAAAAAAGAGGCTAAAATTTGCAAGAGCTCACCAAAATTGGACTGTTGAAGACTGGAAAAATGTTCTGATGAGTCTCGATTTCTGAGACATTCAGATGGTAGAGTCAGAATTTGGCGTAAACAGAATGAGAACATGGATCATCATGCCTTGTTCCCACTGTGCAGGCTGGTGCTGGTGGTGTAATGGTGTAGGAGATGTTTTCTTGGCACACTTTAGGCCCCTTAGTGCCAATTGGGCATCGTTTAAATGCCACGGCCTACCTGAGCATTGTCTCTGACCATGTCCATCCCTTTATGGCCACCATGTCCCCATCCTCTGATGGCTACTTCCAGCAGGATAATAGACCATGTCACAAAGCTTGAATCATTTCAAATTGGTTTCTTGAACATGTCAATAAGTTGACTGTACTAAAATGGCCCCCACAGTCACCAGATCTCAACCCAATAGAGCATCTTTGGGATTTGGTGGAACGGGAGCTTCATCCCACAAATCTCCATCAACTGCAAGATGCTATCGTATCAATATGGGCCAACATTTCTAAAGAATGCTTTCAACACCTTGTTGAATCAACGCCACGTAGAATTAAGGCAGTTCTGAAGGCGAAAGGGGGTCAAACACAGTATTAGTATGGTGTTCCTAATAATCCTTTCGGTGAGTGTATTTATTATAAATTATGACAGAATATTTCATTTTTGTGAACTGTTCTTTTAACTGTCGATTACTCTAATTGTAAACTTTTCGGGGGGCCCAGCAACACTTCTGCTGCAAATCTGTGTGAGTCTCAGTGTTTTTTTCCCCCACAGGGTTCGACAGAATCAACCTGTGAAATGAAGACTGAAAGATGCGAGGTGCTCATTGGGTTTTCTGAGCTCAGAGAAGTTTACTACGTCAGTCTCACTGGACAAATCGGACAAAGACCACTCAATCCCAGAGCATGCCAATTCAAAGGAGACATACGAATCTGTAAGTGCACATTTAACCAAACGAACTGCCATTTATATCAACATTTCAACAGCAGATAATATAGAAAACGCAGCATCCATGTAAACAGTTCTTGAAATACAGACAAACAAGTTTAACACATATTTTATCAGTAAATATCTATGATTACTATTATTTCAGTGTTCAAAATTATTGTTTTCTCGATTTCAATCCATTCTCAATTTTAAGAACCGATCTTGATTCTTAAATCCCAAATCAATTATAACGCCAGACTATCGATGTAAAGGAGACACGTAAAGCAGACACTTACATCGATAGTCTGGCGTTATAATTGATTTGCTTTGGTGTAATGTGGAGTCGGTAAAACTGTTTTTAATGGCAGGCTTGCAGTCACCGTTGACTCACGCTAGCCTTGCACTGGCGAACTATGCAACTGGAAGAACTGGATGAAAAATTTTGAAAACTGTCTCCACTGATAAATAACACACAGGATAACTTGGAAATGAGGCCCAATGTCCAAAATCCTGAACCACCCCTTTAAAGGAATACTCCACTTTTTTTGGAAATAGGCTCATTTTACAACTCCCTATATAACCAAATGAATCAACAGGAAATCGAATAGAATTTAAAGGGGAATTGAATCGAATTGTAAAATTTGTCAATGCCCAGCCCCATTTCAAAATGTTGAAACTAGTCATAACTAGTTATTAGTAGATGCATCCAAACTTTTTGACTTCCAATAAATTCGGTTTCCAATTAAAGCAGATTTTACCAAGGAAAATAATTTTTTACACGAGACAAAACAGACATGGGTCTCAGGCATGAAACCGAAACCCAGCAGTATCAAAGGATATTAAAAGACAAAGACATTATGTTTCTCGTTCTTCCACACAGATCCTCCGTTCACCGTGTACCTGTATCCCGTGCTGGGGGTCGCCCTAACGTTGCTCTTCATAACCACCATCTTGATGCTGCTAGTGAAGAAATTTTACTCAGAAATTAAGAAGAAATCTATGGCTGCGTTCCCCAATATTTTGGTAAGTTGATGTTTGACCTTTTCTCAATATTTATGTGAAAATTGTTCATATATATTTAATTTCTTCATCTGTGTATTTACGTCATTGGTACACAATCCATTGTATGCAAGACATTAAAGGAGTAGTTCACTTTAAAAAAATACTTTTGCTGATAATTTACTCACCCCCATGTCATCCAAGATGTCCACGTCTGTCTTTCTTCAGTCGAAAAGAAATGACGACAACATTCCAGGATTTTTCTCCATATAATGGACTTTACCGGGAACCAAATTGTTCAAGGTCCAAATGAGAGTTTCAGTGCAAACTGTTCAAAGGGCTTTAAACGAT
Organism: Pimephales promelas; assembly: GCF_016745375.1. Next base: position 2,780,124 of record NW_024121100.1, on the reverse strand, counting down.
TCCAGACGATGAATAAGGGTCTTATCAAGCGAAAAATAAATAAAAAATGAAAGTTTTATAAGCACAAATGCTCGCCTTTGTTATTTATTTTTGAAATGGCCGATCGTTTCGCTTGATAAGACCCTTATTCATCGTCTGGTGTCGTTTAAAGCCCTTTGAACAGTTTGCACTGAAACTGTCTGTGCAATTAGTCCATTATACGGAGAAAATCCTGGAATGTTTTCATCAAAAACCTTAATTTATTTTCGACTGAAGAAAAAAAGACGTGGACATCTTGGATGACATGGGGGTGAGTAAATTATCAGCAAAAGTTTTTTTTTTAAAGTGAACTACTCCTTTAAGAGTGACGGTTCACCCAAAAAATGTCGTTTTTGTCATCATTTACTCGACCTCACGTGATTCCAAAATACTTTCTGTCATCAAAACATGACTCAGTGTTTTTATGTCCTTACACAAAACTCAATGGGGTCCAGTGTTGTTTGCTTCCTAATGTTCGCCCAAACATCTTTTTTAGGTGAACTATCCCTTTAATTAGTCCGTTTTTAACCAGATTAGTCCTTACGTCTTTAGTGTGAATTAGTTTCACAACAGGATTCCGACTCAGGGCTTCACAGTGACTTGTCTCCTTCTGGTTTGGTAGGTTTTCGAGCCAACACAAACACACCTGTTCGAACCGCTGAAACTTTACCAGGAGGCCGTGGCCAGTGAACTGCACATCGAACCCAAAGAACAAACCACGTTACTAGAGATTTGCAGCGATGAGGAGCCGACCTCCGGTGACGAGGATGTGGGCGGCCGTGACCTGGACAATGCAAGCCCGTACAGGAAGAATGCCCTCGATGAAGACGATACGGGCGACGATTCGGGTGGATACGACTGTCCACACGCACTCAGGCTGGAGATGAGTCCTGGAGATATGGTGAACGCTTACGGGATCTAGACTCCCTAAGGCAGCTCTAGACGTGAAGGAAAGTCCCATGCAGACAGTAAAAGCACCGTCTCCGGGAAGTTCTGGGAAAATCACACAGGTTATGACTGTTCATACAAATACAAGCCCTCACATGACATCACGAAATGGAATTTTCCCGAGTTTTTCCGGTTCGTGGCTGAATTGAAAAACGTGTTTGGCTTTTGTCTTCATTGTAATGGCACACCTGCTTTTATAGGAATCGAAACTCCTTTGCCATTAGTTGCTACAGGCGTATCTTCAGGACGGCCAGAAACATTTCCTTTGGCATTTGAACAAAGATTTCCAAGATTAGAAGTGCTCCTCAGGTCACGTGACTCTCGTCAGAACGATCGCCATGGCAGAGTAACTGATGTATTTTGTTTGTTTCTATGGCAACACTCACTCACAACACAAAAGGACCCCTCATTCAGCAGCTCTGTTGAGACTGACAGCAAAATAATACGTTATTTATTATTTTTATATATATATATATATATATATGAAATACACCAGGTATCATGAGCTGTAATAAAATGGCACATCATATGTACACATACCGTTCAAATGTTTGTGGTCAGTGTGTTTATTCAGCAAGGAAACCTGAAAAATCCTGAAAAAAACAATTTTCCTCGCAAATATGAAGCAGCACAACTGTTTTCATCATTGATAATGTTTCTTCAGCATCAAATAATCATATTAGAGTGATTTCTAAAGGGTCATGTGACACTGAATACTGGAGTAATGATGATGAAAATTCAGGAACAAACTACATTTTAACATATAAAAACTGTTATTTCAAATTATAATAATATTTCACAATTTTACTGTATTTTCGATCAAATTAATGAAGCCTTGGTGAGCAGAATAGACTTCTTTCAAAAAGATTGTAAAATCAAACCGACGGCAAACTTTTGGATGGTTGTGTATGCGCAAGTTAACTTCTGTTTTTGCATGCCCGAGCTTCTATAAAATACTTCCAGCTTGCAAATTACAATTTCCAACAAAAATGTGAACACACAACTCCAACATTAATCCGACTCTAATCGGGAACATTAGAGCAGACGGTCATGTCATGTAGCAGATACGTTTATTTCAGGTCAAAGTTGTTTATTGTTCACTGTTGTGAATGACGTTATGCACATATCGTGAGATTTTGAGAAGCCGTCCTGTCCAGCTTACAGGCAGCTGATAGTTTGCATTGAGTTCAATATTGTGTCACTGGTGAAAATGAGATTGAGTGTTTTTTAATTAAAAGTGGGATTGGTATTTTATATTTAAAAATGGTTGGACTTTTTTTTTTTTTAGGGCTGTGAAACGCTTTATTGCGATTAATCACATCCAAAATAAAAGTTTGTGTTTGCATAATATATCTGTGTGTAGTGTGTATAATTGTTTATATATATATATATTTATATATATATAAAGTATATACATGCATGTGTTATAAACACTACACACAGATATATTATGTAAACACAAACTTTTATTTTGGATGCGATTAATCACGATTAATCGTTTCACAGCCCAAGTTTAATTACATTTTTGTACATAAATATTTACCTTTGAACAGTCAAGTTGTTCCGTTTAAATAGAACAGAACTCTGAGTCAGTCAAGTGTGGAACTGTTTAAACAGAACAGTTCCATACATTCCATTCATCGTGATGTATCCATGGCAACACTATTCATAAACACTGCATGAGTAAAACAAAACATGGAAGTCCTGGGTAAGGTAAATGATCTTATCGTGTCTTCAGTAAGGTCCTATGGTCTCCGCTGGTGTCCTACGAGAGCTTCATGCCCTGAACGTTGGCTCTTAAATGAACCATCTGTTTCTCCTGCATCTGTTTCTCCTGCATGAACGCCAGTTTGTTGGCTTTCTTCTCTGTCCTCCTCTCCTGAAACCATGAAGAAAAAACTGAATGTTCAGTGCTTTTTAGCTATATATGCTGCTAAGTGGTTAAACACAAGCCCATGTCCTCCTCCAATGTAGTTCTGACAGATGGAGGCAGGACTAATTTGCATATTCATGAATCTGCATATACTAAACGAGGCATGGGTGTCAAATTACATTCAAGCTATTTTAATAATACACTGTGCGATTTTTGACCGATTTTGAGCCGAATTCTGACTCGTGCGACTCTTTTTTCGTGTCGGACCGATTTTCAGCTTTGTCGTGCGTCGTTTGTCGTGCAGTGTACAGGGAGAAACGAGAAGCGATTAACCTCTCACGATCGACAATCGGATGGTCCGATGAATTTCTGGCATGTCAAAAACAGTTGAAGCAAAGCTACGAACCGATTGCCCTAAACTCAGTGTTTTTTCCCTCACTGCACCTGCGTGAAAACAGAAGTTTAACCATTTCATCTGCAGCAAAAATAAAATAAAAATTAAAATTTAAGTTCTGTAGTTCAAACTAGCTACAAATTACAGTTACCTCCAGTTCGTGTTGCAAAATGGATATTACCCACCGTCTTCAAGCCACCTGCGATATAACACCTCTTTTATTAATTTGTTAAACAATGTTTTTGAAATAAACCTGTTTTTAATTTTCATTGATGATTAATTATGGCAATGTTCGGACATATTATAGACTGTTAATAGTTATTTTTTATGCCTATAATTCATTGTAATCGACCTAAATGTTTCAGACAATTTTTAATGAGGAGTAAGATTATGTAATATTTTATTATCCTGCTGTGAAAATATTGCGTGGCAAATTAATTATAATAGCGGATCAATTTAATAATAAAATTAGCCTATAGCCTCCCCTAATAATGATAATACAATAATACTAATAATAATTAAATGCATAAATTAAAAATGCTAAATCATCTTGATACTGATAGCAGATGCTTGTTTTGACAATATCCCTGGATACATACACGTAAATAGGCGCAATCCAGGGGGTTATCGCAGATATTACACGTATAGCGTGAGCAGTGAAGTCGCGGCTCGACGATCGGACCGTACAGTGTGAGCACATAAATCCTGAACTTTGGCTTTGCATCGCATGCGATTTACTCGTTGAGTGTGAGTAGGTACCTTGCTGAAATCGCACAGACATCGCAAAGTGTATGCCCGCCTTTAAGGCATTAAGACATTTTTTTCACAGGAAAAAACATTTTAGTGATCAAAGATGAGTTTTAAGGGATAAAGTTGAATCCAGGGGGACTTAAAAAGAATGACGCCTCAGATTCGCTGCCGTACGCACCTTCCTCTCGCTCTTGATGGCCTGTTTTCTGGCTCTCTTCTCCTCTGTGCTCTCGTCCCGCGAGCGGTGCTGCGTCGAGGCTCTGGGAAGGTCCGAGTCGTTTATCCTCTCCATCCTCTCCACCTGTTTGGCCGTCGGGCCTCGTTTCGGCAGAACGTCCAGAGGAATCCCCGTCTTATCGGACACCCGGATCGGCTTGGACTGCAAACACATTAACAATTAAAGGATCTGGCAGATGCTTTTATCCAAACCAACATGCATTTCGTAAAAAAAAAAAAAATACGTGGTATCAGTTCATGCATTCCCTAAGAATCGTGTTGCAAGCGACATGCACTGGTCTGCTGTTTGCATTGTGTCAAGTATTTAAATGTTTATCAGCTTACGTGTTTCAAAGCTCTATAAATCCTTTTGTAACCCGGTCCATCTCTGTGAGCAAACATCTAATGACCTCTGAATGTGTTTTGGTTATGATAGATTGCATGCTAACTATTGTAAAGAGAGTGTAAACAGCATAGGTTTGCGTGCGACCCACAATAATAGCATTATTATTTGCATGTACTATGAATGAGCTTGATGAATTCATGTATTAAGTATCCATTAACTACATTAATTCATATGGCAGGGTTATATTTGTTCAAAAGCTTATTATTAGTAGAAATATAGCATGTTTGCTTCCGTGTCAAAACATGACACGCGTAACTCAAACCACATCTTCAATTTGGTTCACATGCAAAATGTATGTGGATTTGAATTGGAAATAGCCTTCTTTATCCGTCTACTCTTTGTGAAATATCCCTGGCCCGAATGAGACATGAGACGTGTGTTTCTTCACCTTTGGAGGGTCCTGGATGAGTTTGGGCCGGTTGTAGAGGTTGGAGTAAGTGCCTGAGAGAAAGACGAGTTAGAGCTTCATTCAAACTCCTGAAACTCCAGCATCTCTCGGGATTCTTTGAACTATGAGGACACGATATCTCCAAATGGCAGATGAATAAAATCAAAATAGGATGATCATGAAAAGAAACTTTTGAATTTTGTATGAACATATATATGGCCATTAAATATATATTAAAATCCTCTAAATGAATAATTCACATCCTCGCATGGCCTGAGAAAGTGCAGTGCACTGATAATAACAGACTCACTGATGATGGTCTCGCAGTCCCAGCGCTCTCCAGACGGCTCTACCACCATCTCATCAATCGCTGCCTCTTCATCGCCTTCGTCATCTTCATCGTCCTCTCTCACAGATGGCAGCTCTACAGGACCCAGCTGATCTAGTTTCTGACAGCTACACACACACACACATTAAATGATGAGAGGAGTGATCTCACACACACACACACACACACACACACACAGTGACCGTGTAGCGTCTGGACACACTCAATTCCTTATATTTAATAAATAATCCAGCAAACTAGCAATCCCATGTGAAACTTCCCCCACATCAAGCTAACACACTGGCAAGACTGATGCGTTTTACAACCCAAAAGAATGTGTAGAGAATTGTGACTTAATTCTTGCTGAGGTGGAAAAATTAACCCTTTAAATCCAATATAATCTATATATATATAAATCCTCCACAACTGACGGTAAACTAGCATTCAAATTTGCCTCATTTACAACACCCAACCTCCAAAAATCAATTCCCGAAGGATAAAATCAAGCTCCGTCCTACTTTTTTTTTTCTAATTTCAGATATATATATATATATATATATATATATATATTAGGGCTGTGCAAAAATTAATTGCGATTAATCGAATCCAAAATAAAAGTCTGTGTTTACATAATATATTTGTGTGTGCTGTATATAATTATTTTGTATATATAAATATCTATGCATGCTTGTATATATTTAAGAATTATTTGCGCTTAAATTCTGTATATATATATATATATAAATACATAATCTATATTATATAAATATAAATATTTTATATATGAATAACACATTTTCTTCAATATATACATGCATATGTTAGTATTTATATATACAAAAATAATTATATACAGCACACACAAATATATTATGTAAACACAGACTTTTATTTTGAATGCGATTAATCGTAATTAATTTTTGCCCTAATATATATACATTAAAAACTATGTGATAAATATCTAAACATGCATCTAATTTTAAACCTCATGATTTTCCTTTAATATGGTTTGGCTTATGTCTTCATTCCCTCTTTAAACTATTTTGGTCTGAAACATGACTTGCATACTATGGTTAACCAAAATCGTAAGTGTGGCATGTTTAGTCTCTATAAACTCCAATCTTCGTCCCCCATTTGTTAATTTACATTACATTTTGCTAACTTTATGATGCAATACTATTATTAGAATCTTTTAGATTATTTTCATAAACACCCAATGAAATGACACATTCAAAAGCCCTGCTAGAAGTCAAAGGGTCGTAAAAACTCGACCGCTTCGCATCGGCTCACGCCCCTCCAGAGGGTGTGACGTCTTCACGCTTTAATAACCCCTCATCACAAGATTAATTCAAATGGGCGAGACATGCAAGTATCTCATTATTTGAAACATTAAGCATCATTACCCCTTTTCAAGAAGGGCATGTTAGAACTAAACTGATGGTTTGCTCAGGCAGTTGATCTGCTGAACTTCAAACAATGCTGTAACTTCTTGCTTTCCTGTATCCTCCCGCTCTATTTCCCTTGGTAAACTGTATGCATTACAGTAGTTTAGTCTAGTTTATAGCGTCTCGTTCATGTCACACGTAAAGTTGTCCGTGTCTCAAGCTCATATACTGTAGTTACTAATCATAGACCTTGACTGCTTGCTCTTAGTAATAAAGACATTTCCCATGCCCCAGAAATGTACATTTCTATTAATCAATTAACCCTCTGATGGTCCGCCGGGTCTGTTGGACCCCAAATGACTTCTGCACAAATAAATAAAAAACTGTTCTCCTTGTCCAAAAGGTATGAAACTTTCTACGGCTCTCAACAGTCTTGATCTACGAAAAAAAATCAATTGGAATGATATCTGTTTTTATGTTGGTGGGACAAAAATAGTCACACACACACTCAAATCTTAAGACTCCAACGTTTCTTTTTGTAACGTTGTTCAGGTTCGATTCTAATCATAATGTAATATTATTGAAAAAAACTAGTTGTTTTTTGCAGTACAAAAAATGCTAAACTTTGGCAAAAAGTATTTTATTTTTGTTACAATTGTGATTTTATAATATTTGGATATGGATCCAATTTAAATAAATATTTATTTATTTATTTATAGAAATGTAAAAGATATCATAAATCCTCCAAAGCTGCACAAATGTTGAGTAAAAACATTAATAAACCAAGTAAAATTATATTTCTGAAAAAAAAAAAAAAATACTATTCTGTTACAAAATTAAATGTTATTGTCTGGGGTCCAATAGACCCAAGCAAAGAGGGTTAATAACCAATATTGAGTGATCAAGGGATGAACCGAGTAATTGGTTGTAATGTTAACATCAAGTTAACCCGATTAACTGATCCAAATAATCATAATCAAATATAACAAGTTATGATTGATTATTAATCTTTCATAGAGCTAATTTGCTACTAAAGTCTTTTACACACACACTCTGAAAGTCTCTCTCCCACACACACACACACAAGCTATGACAGTCTCACAAACACACACTCACTCTTTCTCCTTCTGTATGAAGTAGTCTTTGATGATCTCCTCCAGTCGGTTGCTGTCTGGTTCAATGTATCCCTCCAGCTCTGCGTTATCCAGCGCTCCGATCTCGTCATCGTCAAACTGCTCGAAAAACTATTCAACAACACAACACACACTCAATCACCGCAATCATGCAAGAGTACATTCAAAATAAATCCGGTTCATGGTTTAAGTTCAAGTTCGGTCAGTGTTTTGACTTGTACAATTGAGAAAGAAATCTGTGTGTCATGTTTTTGAAAGTCTCTTCTCTCACCAAGGCTGCATTTATTTGATCAACAGTACAGTAATATTGTGAAACATTATTGCAATTTCAGGTAACTGTTTTCTATGTCAATATATGGTAATATGTAATTTATTCCTGTGAACAAAAGCTGAATTTTTATTTTTTATCATCTTCAGTGTCACATGATCCTTCAGAAATTACTATTACATTAATAGTTTCAGTCCTCCAGTTTCGCTTGTAAGTGAGAAATAAATGTATTTTTTGCTTGTACCATATTGACATGAATTTTAATCAAGCTCAGCAAACAAACTTTTTAATTTATTTTGAACAATTTTTACACGGTTTAATGCAATATACAAACTAGGAGGTGAAAAAACTGCTATATTTAATAGAAAAAAAATTGGTTGGTGACTTTTTTTAAACTACCCAGCCAAGAAAAAAAAATAAAAATTGGTTGCTGATTTTTTTGTAATGAGTACATTGACGGACTGAACGTGAACAGGCCCTCATGTTCCTCATCATCTGCGTGGACGGTCTACGCACTGACCTTCTCGAAGCGGTCGTCCAGTAGCGTGAGCTGCTCGTTCCTCCTCATGACGGAGGATGTGAGCGAGTACTCTGTAAAACGACTCTTCGTCTCGCAGTCGGCAAACATGAACTCTCTCCGGGCGCCTTCCTCATCCGACAGACCAGCCGAGTTATAATCTTCCTCATCATCTTCCTCATCCGTGTCCTCCCACTCATCATCATCATCATCATCATCATCACCACTAAGGGTCAAAAATACAGGAAATAGGTGATGTCATCTGATGTGGGCGTGGTTATGCAGATTCAAGCATTCAACCAAATCCAAACATAGTTAACATTTAAAGGGATAGTTCACCCAAAAATGAAAATTCAGTCATCATTTACCCTCCCTCAAGACTTTTGTCATCTTCACAATACAAATGAAGATATTTTTGATGAAATCTGAAATTTCGGAAAGATTTTTATGTTTACATGTGAATAAATGACTAAAATAAATCTGTTCGTCATAAAAAGAGATCAAATCTCTTCAGAAAAATTGGAATAAACCAATCAATTCATATGAATTAGGTTCTGAAGTGTCAAAGTGGTAGTTGCGTAGACTGTCAATATCTTTATTCATGTTCTGAAGACGAACGAAAGTCTGATGGGTTTGGAACGACATGAGCGGCGAGTAAATGTTGACATTTTTATTTTTGGGTGACTAACATTTAACATATTCAGTCCATTCGGTTAACAACGATCTGGCTCTTTTATTCCGGTAACACGTTTTCTGTCATTTGTCAGTTTTACCGCGCGTCACCCGTGATGTCATTGGCCTTGATGATGAAGTCATCTTCCAGCATGTTCTCGGGGTCGTCGAAATCAAAGTCCTCATCCAGCGCAGCGACAATGTCAGGATCCAGATCCAACCGCGGGCCTGCAAATCAAAATCAAACCTACAGATTAGCATCGTCTCATCTTCAACAACATTCACAGCTGCAAAAAATAAATCACACTAAAACTAAAGTTCGTAGTCACATGATCCTTCAGTAATCCCTTATGCTCAAGAAACATTATTATTATTATCATCAATGTTGAAAACAGTTCATATTTGAATGGAAAATGTGATACTTTTATGCGGGATTTGATGATTTTTTTTTTTTAATTGAATCTTTTATAACATTATAAATGTCTTTACTGTCACTTTTGATCAATTAAATGAGGCATGATTTTAAATAAAGGAAATGCAAGGTGTTTTCTGCAGCCACATGATCAGGACTGATACTGATCTTGGTCCGCCTCACCTGAAACAGGAGCAGCTTTGTTTAATAAACCCACTTCCTCTTCAAACTCTGACGCGAACACAGACGAGGGCAGGTTGAAGGAAACCGCCTGCGCAACACACAATCGACAGAAAACTTCAGCAGGGCAACAAACACACGAGCGCAATGATGCTTATCGTCTGCAAGAGACACAACCGAACCGCGACACTGTTTGTTGTCAAACACAATGTTTTCAGTCAAAATAACCACATTTAACATTTAAAACCTTATTATTCAAGGAAAATGGACCCTAATTAAAGGAGTAGTTCACTCTTAAAGTACTTTTGCTGATAATGTACTCACCCCCGTCATCCAAGATGTCCACGTCTTTCTTTCTTCAGTCGAAAAGAAATTAAAGTTTTTGATGAAAACATTCCAGGATTTTTCTCCATATAATGGACTTCAATGGGGACCAAACGGTTCAAGGTCCAAAAGACAGTTTCAGTGCAAACTGTTCAAAGGGCTTTAAACGACACCAGACGATGAATAAGGGTCTTATCAAGCGAAATGATCGCTCATTTCAAAAATAAATAACAAAGTTTACGTTTTATAAGCTCAAATGGTCGCCTTGCTCTGTTCTGTGATGAGCGTTCGTGACTCTCCTGTTCGAACTCGTTCATCAAAATGAACAAATCTTTTTTCGAGTAATTTGGTATATTCAACGAACGAATTGACTCGGAAAAAGATTTGTTCGTTTTAATGAACGAGTTCGAACAGGAGAGTCACAAACGTGCGTCACAGAACAGAGCAAGGCGACCATTTGAGCTTATAAAACGTAAACTTTGTTATTTATTTATTAAATGAGCGTCGTTTCGCTGGACAAGACCCTTATCCATCGTCTGGAGTCGTTTAAAGCCCTTTGAACAGTTTGCAGTTTGCACTGAAACTGTCTTTTGGACCTTGAACCGTTTGGTTCCCATTGAAGTCCATTATATGGAGAAAAATGCTGGAATGTTTATCAAAAACCTTAATTTCTTTTCGACTAAGAAAGAAAGACATGGACATCTTGGATGACATGGGGGTGAGTAAATTATCAGCAAAAGTTTTTTTCAAAAGTGAACTACTCCTTTAAGGGGTTAGCGCCATTTTTAGTATTTGACAGGAATGGAAGTCTACAGGTACATTTTGGTCCTTAAAGGCCCCGTTCACTCCTGGTATTAAAATGTGTTTTGGCAGATCGGATTTCCGGTGGAAAGTGTTTTAGACCCTGTTTACACCCGCATACAGTGTCCAACGCATCTTAATACCATAACTAAACACGGCCTCATATCACCTCCTTGTAACAAGTATAAACCCTGATTCATATCCGTGATGTGAACCATTTATAAAGTCTTTGCAATTTCCTGTTTTCACTGGATATGTCAGTGAATACACTTTCTAAAATGATATAATCACAGTCAGAACATTATCAGAAATCTGTAGGGAGGAGCTGCTTACAGGGACGTGGACGTCCTCTTCCTCCACGTCCTCTTTATCCTCCGCAGGCTTCGGGCGAGCCTCTCTGTGGACCCGAGGGGTGGAGACGAGCTCCACGGGGTGGGGCGCCTCCTTCAGGTGCTGCAGGTAATTGTAGTCATCATCGAAAAACACTCCAAACTTGCGCTGTTCCTCCCTCCTCTTCTCCACCTCCACCTGCAGGAACAGACACGACTTGAGTGACACGCTCCAGAGGCCGACATTCGGATGTTGTGACTGTTTGACATCACAAAACCAGTTTATTGGGTTTGTTTTACCTTGGCAGTGGGCTGGAGGACATGTTGCGGTGCCGTCTCGTCTGCTGCCAGCGGGTCTTTCTGACTTCTGTGCACCAGGTGGAAAGACACGGCATTCTTCTTATTGATGAAGGCTTTCTTCTTTCTGTGAGGCTGGAGACACACAGATCACAATACAGCCAACACACAGATCTGCCATATTCCGTGACTGCAGGGTCATTTTAGTTACTTTAGGATGAATGTTAGTGAATCTTTAGGGTGTTTGGACCAACTGTTCTACAATAAACACATTAATTATTATCATTATGACGATGATAACACAGCTTGCTTACGTAACACACAAACAATTGTAATCAGAACTAACCTGAACCCATAAACAAGTCTTTTTTAGAGCATAGTCACTGTACTTGGAGTTAAAATCACACCGTTGTACACAACCAACGTTGAATCGCCATTTACACGTAACTTATACACATGGATTCACTAGCATGACAGCTAAAAACGTGAATAAGAATAGCATTACTCACCATTCTTGCAAGTTAGGGTATAATCTGGGCGTTTGTATGTAAGATCTTTATAGCATTAATGTTATCAAACGTGAAATCAAATCGAGATTCTTGCGTCTGATCGAAACACATGGACAACAGCGGCCATTTCCGAGATGCGACCATCTTGACGGAGTGAAGGGGAGCAGCACAGTCCATGCGCTTACTTTGCCTTCGCGAAAAACAAGTAAATATTCTTATATAAGCCTAATTTTTATATATGAGTTATGTAATCTAATATTGAAGCGAGCGGATAAATGACAGGAAATACAGACGCAACCAGCGTAGTTCCAGAAACACCCTTGATTGGCTTTTGGTTTAGTCCAGGTGTGAGGGGTGTCACGTGATCATGACGACGCTCGACTTTGCATTTCTTATTTCAAAACTATTTTTGTTACTAATTCTTTTGGCAAAAATTCACATTCATAAATGTAAATTCAGCGCTTAAAAAAACTAATTTTGTACTTTTTCTCCATGAAGTTGGACATTATGTCGTCTCCAACGACAAAAAGACAGTTAAAACCGTCGACATATGGTTCTCTGAAGCTTCTCCTGGCAAAACTGTATGGGCTCTATGCACGGCGTTATTTCCGGTGAAGGATTAAGGATGCTCGATAACTTCCGCCGATCATAGAGTCCAATGCAATACCGAGAATTTATATTGAATTTTATACTCCATGGTTATACTAATGAAACGTTAGTCACAAAAACAGATAAAACAGACACCCCTCGTTGTGTTTTTGCTTCTTTTTAAAATTATATTAAATAAACATAACTATATATAAAATTACATCTAAACGTATGTACGTTTCGTTTCAAAGACGGGAGGACAGTAAATATTGAAGACTCTGCCATAATCCCGTTTTCTCCGGTTTTCCTCCGCTTTAATCTACACAACCGGAAATGGACGAGCATCCTTACGTCAAATGCGGAACTTATGCGTGCATATAGCCCATTGTATTCGGTTTATATGTTATAATCTTGTATATTTTGTTAGTCTTTTGTGATTTGTATTTTATTTTTGCAATAAAAAATAAATTAAAAAAAGCTGTTATCTTTGGATTTCATGAAGTGGATCAAAATGCCTGCTTTATAATAAATAAATAAAAATTCCTATGTAGATTTTATATTCATAAATGTAAGTAAATTGTAAATCTTTTTTCATTTCTTTTTTTTTTTTTTGACACTGGCACTTCAGGACTAGACTTGAAGAGCTCTGACATAGAAATGTTAGTTTGAGTCTGTAAAGTTGCTTTCAAATAGCTGGCTATATGGATCAAATTAATCCATGAACATCAAAATCGAAAAAAAAATGAATGCATGCACATTTCACATCTGCGTTTTGAAACTTTGGATGCATGATCATGACCCTAAATGGGGAAAAGTAACTAAATCTTAAGAAAACATTGGATAAATAGTATTTCAGATAGCCTGAATAAATCTGTGGTTGACCAGATATTATATATGTGGGGAAAAGCTCCTTTTTGGTTTCATAAGGTTGTAAATAAATACTAATATGACAAAATATAACCAAGAAACTTTATTATTTTGGGTCTGTGCAAGTTGCATTAAAACATTCAAACAGGTTAAAATGACCCACAAACATCACGTAAAATGATGTGTGTACATGTCAAAACAAATCACCGTATATTCAAACTTTGTATGCATCTTCCTGATCCTAAAAAAGAAAAAGTCACAAAATGTCAAGAAAAAAACAAACCAGTATTTCCGACAACTCAAAAATCAAAATGGGTCAAATTGACCCGCCACATAACACAAGGGTTAACCAGGAATGCATTACACATTTAGTTAAATAATTGTTTTTTCCTGGTGATGATTCACTGACAGAATGCATGGGCCTTGTTTAATATGAAACAATTTATTATTTGTATAATTAACATATTTCAATGATTGGTTGCTCTGTCACAGCTTGTCAATAACAAAAGCCACAGTCATTTTTATTGAAGTTTTTATTCTTTTATAGCCCCGATTTTGTTTATTATGCATGCACCTTTCGAGATAAAACCTTGGCGGTTCAGCAGCTCTGTGAACAATGCAACATCATGCAATTATCACAATTTCTTGCAAAATCCATAGAGAGAATATGCCTCAAATCATAGACTTTGGTCACAAAACAATCAAGAGTAAAACGTTCACATGAGTTTATAGTCAGTATAGCAATGGGAAAGACCCTGTGTGTGTGTGTGTGTGTGTGTGTAGAACTGTTCAGTAACAACACTCCCGTCCATCATACTGTTCCTGCTGAATCCTCAGACGTTCATGGATAACATCAAGAACTGTAAAAAAATGAAGACAAATGAGGAAACTACTCAATAAGACGTATGTGAGTTTTCATGCTGTATCTCCTTATATTCTAGACATATTATAGAAACTATTGCAAAATAAATCAATGTTTTGCATTTTTTTACATTTACTATACAACAGTGCGTTACCTGTTGCATGTTCAGGCTGATCACTCCTGTCTTTTTGCTGTCAAAGGCTTGGAAAACTCCTGTAACAAATGACAACATCTGTGTTTAAGAGCTCAGCTTTTGTCCACATGTTATGGAATATACTAAATATAATAAAAAAAAATAAAAAAAAATCACACAGGCACAGAACAAATGCTTGCTTACACATGCTGAAACTACCAGTATTATTGAGTCTAAGAGCATCATGTAAATGCACTTACTGAACATGTTCTCCAGACGCACGATGCACGTCAGGTAATCATCAAAATCAATCTGATAATTCTCGTCTGCGAACCGCAGACCCACCAACTGCAAAATCTTATTGTTCAACTGCATCCCTGAATGAAGAAAACACAAACAAGGTCTAAATCAGGGGCTTTCAAAAGGGAGGGCCAAGAAATGTAATGTTTAGAAAGCAGAAAAACCAGCATTATATATATATATATATATATATATATATATATATTTATATAAATATATATAATATTATATATAAAATATATATATATATTTTTAAAAATGAATCAAATTTAATAGATAAATAAAAAAAATAAATATTAAATGCATTATTTATTTGCATTATTTGCTCGTTTATTTTCTTGTTTTTATGTTAATAAAATTTTTATCTATTAAATAATTTTTTTAATTAATTACTTAACAATAAATTAAATTTAATAGATAAATAAAAAATTGATTATAGTTAACAATTAAATAAAGGAGCAAATAATGCATTTAATTTTTTTATTTATTTTTTTTTTATGTATAATAATTATTTGTTTAATGTATATATATATATATATATATTAAATAAATAACTATAATACTTTTTTTATTATTTTGCAATAAATTAAATTTAATAGATAAATAAAAATTTGATTAACATAAAAAACAAGAAAATAAATAATGCATTTAATATTTTTTATATTTATCTATTAAATTAAATATATTTTTAAATAAAATTTGTATGAATTATAATTATTTGTTTATATATATATATATATATATATATATATATATAAAAAACAAATAATTATAATAAATCTTTTAAATTATTTATTTAAAAAATACATTTAATAGATAAATAAAAATTCAATTAACATAAAAACAAGTCTAAACGAGCAAAAAATGCAAATAAATAATGCATTTAACAGAAGAGTGCTATAATTTTCCGAATAATTTTTGGAAATATTTATAATATAAATTTGTATTAATTTGAATGAACATATTTTGGGGTCTATTGCATCTAAAAGATTGAAAACCCCTGGTCTAAAACACATTTCTAAATAACTCTTTTTAGATTGCACTGTTCTAGTTGATCATCAGGTGTGTTTACCGGCAGAGTTGAGAGCGGTGCGGAGCTCGTAGGAAGACATGCGTCCTGAACGATCCGTGTCATACGACAGGAACAGCATCTGCAACAGCACAGGACACAGCTTTCTCTGATTCTGAGAAAAATGCCAACTCATGATAAACCGATGAGTGATTGATTGATTCGGGTACTCACGATCCATTTCTTCAGCTTATCCCAGAAGATTTTGAACTCCGAGAACTCCAGCATTCCCGAGCCATCCACCTGCACTCGGTTCAGGAAAACTGAGACACAACATTATAATCCCTATACCATACTTGATGACAGTTTTTTCACAAGTTTACATGTCAGTTCATGTCATTAATCTTGGGACACCAGTGGATTAGTTACGTTTAATTATTCGACTAATAATAAGACATGAGAGGATACGTCCATCAGGTTGATGATGCTGTGGCAAGTGTTGAGGGTCAGACCATCAAACTTCACCTCTTTTCCTGCAGAGAGACAGGGTGACATGACCTGTTGTTAGTATTCATGTTTATCACCGAATGCAGATTAAAAATCTTGAATATGGTGACAGACTCACTCCTGCTCAGGACACTGTCCAGCACATGCTGCAGTTCTCTGGCGCTGATGGCTTTATCCTACAGACACAATGGCGAGAGTGTAAAACACACTGTGACCACACGAGGGCGCGCGTGCAATGCCAACACACAATCGCCACAGAACTCTCTGCGTAAGGATTCACACATTTGACCTAAAAACCCTAAAGATTTAATATTACAAAAATGTAACAACACATGTCCGTGGTTAATGGTCACAAAGGCTACTTACAGGTAAACAAATAACATATTTGATCTTTTTATTAATTCTTTAGTTTAGTTTTAGATTGTTTAAAATGTATTAGTTGTTTCGATTTAAAGTTTGCATTTGATTCCTTTGGGAAACCCTGATTTTTCGATGGAAGATTAATAACTTATGACTTTTTATCTCACCATCACAATATGCGTGAGTATTTATTTATTTATTTATTTTTTCTGTAGCGGAAAAAAACAAGCTTCCGTATAGTTTTCCGTGTCTTACCGATCCGGCGATCTGTTCGAAAAGTCTCCTCAGGCCCTTCTCCTCATCGGTCTCTTCCTCAGGTGGGTTTGGCTTCGGTGGCTTCACAAAACAGACGGAAACATACACTTAACATACAACATAAGCACTATTGACAACTAAACTGTATTTGAGTCTTTCCCTGTGCACAAAAACACAAAAATAAAACAAGGCATGAACCAATTGACTCACTTCTGGCAGATCTGCTTGAATGGTGTTTCCCATCTCACTGCAAATACAAAACAGATTACATTATACAGTTGTGTGCTGTAAAAATACATTAATAAATGAATATAATTTGCATTAAGGAACTATTTCACTTATGTCGACCATCTTATTAACAATAATGATAAATGTTTGTTTTTTGCCTAAGATATGATTCAGTTTCTCACAGGAAATGTTATTTTATTTTAGGAAAATGCACTAAAGCAAAAACCCTGAATAGCTCATTATAGCAGGGTTTGTGCAGACACTACATTTCAAAACGTCAAATTCAAGCACTTTAAGCACCTTGTACAAACCCTGTTATAGTTAGACTACATACATTTTTTTTTTTTGTTTATTGTCATTATATACTAAATCTGATTCAACTGAAGAGTGGGTTGGGTCTGCTGATATAATGTGAAACCTAACTAAGTACCTAAGTATCTAACAAACTTCATTTTTTTAATTTTAAAAAGTCATGAAACCCTAAAACATGCATTTAAAAGTTTTTTCCTTGAAAAAATCTTCATCCCCGGTTTAAAATATCTTGAATGTAACTCGACACCCTTGCCTCATTTAGTATGCGCGCGGTTCTATTAATATGCAAATGAGCCCCGCCTCCACTCACCCACACCAGCTCAGAGATAAAAACCAGTAGGTTGGATAGACTTACACAGCTGCCGCTTTCTTCTCAGAGAAGATCCGGATCAGGAAGTCGGCCTCCTTGTGCGGCTGGAAGGTGGTGGGAACCACCAGGTAATTCCCAGGCGGGAGTCGGAAGCGCTCGGACACCTCCCTCATGTTGACGTAGCTACGGCTCCGCGCTTTAGACCCATTGTAGCGGAAAAAGTCCTTCCCCTGGTGGTCTTGATCATCAGGAGCCTGTGGGTACAGTAAAGGAGCAGATGAGCCAGAAGCACTACAAGAAGCTCATCTACACTAGCGCTGCACGATTAATCGCAACGACACCACAAGCGATTTTGGCAAAGGCTGCGATTATTGTATGCTCAGCTCGGCTGATCGGTAGTAAATGCTGCTCCATCTGAACACCAGAGGGCGCTCACACACACAACACGCCAAACATGCCCCGCAGAAGTACAATAACGCAACGTCATTCCAGGAAAATCCCTACCGCTGTAGCTGAATAAACATAAATTTGTTAATTATTTTGGCGAAATTTCATATTCATAAATGTAAATTCAGTGCTAAAAAACCTAACTTTGTACTTTTTTTTTCAACGAAGTTGTACATTATATTAAGCTGATTTCTGGCTCCAACAACAAAAAGGCAATTAAAACTGTCAACATATGGTCCTTTTTTTCTTTATATATCTGTATATTTCTGTATATTGTACTGTATATTTTGTTAATTTTTTGTGATGTGATTTGTACTGTGTTTTTGCAATAAAAAAAATAAATGAAATAAATGAAAAAATAGCTGAATAAACATAAGATTGAAACGCTTTGATTAATGAAAGCTGCAGTCCGTAGCTTTTTTGGGTTAAAAATTATCCAAAATACATATTTAAGAAAATACATAACCAGCCCGCGAATGACTGCAATTGCGGATTTCAAACAGAGATGGCGACAAAGAGGAAAAACTGCGGACTGCAGCTTTAAGCATGACTAATAAACACGACTGCCTTTTTTGTGTATGAAGCCGCATCATCTCCCAGAAGTCAACTGTTATGAAAAAACTAAGTCTCAAAACTAAGATTTGTAAGTGAGTTTGGAGTAAACCATGTAATTAAATGTTATCTTATGTGGGATAAGAGGTTCATAAATGCTTCTCATGTTTGGAAAGATGTTTGACGTGTGTTGCTTTTTCAAATGCATGTTATTAGTGACTCAAACTCGCAAACGGAGCAGCGTTTACTGAGCCGTACATCGCATAGAAAATAATCACATCCTTTGCGATTTCATAATCCGTAAATCGCGATTAATCGCGCAGCGCTAATCTACAGCATTTGATCTCTCTTTTACCTCGTAAATGGCAAAGCCGACGGTTTCCATGTCAAGCCCTTCCTTCCTGAGGCGGCGGCGGTTCTTCTGCAACAGGGCCACGATCACGCTACACAGCTTATCGCCATCATCTGGCTCTTTCAGGCGGAGCTTAAACTGCGGGTTTGTCCAGAAGGTGTCTGAGAAGATCAACATGGAGAGGAATGCAAATGTAATGCTAAAGAAACTGTCATGTATTAGAGCCAGACCGATATTATCGGCCGATATTAGGCATTTTCCAAACTATCGTTATCGGCAGTTATAATGGCCGATAAATAAATATTTCAAAAATAAAATAAAAACGGACGAAACACGCTTGAATCATGTCATGAGTGTTGGAGTTGAATAGTTTGTCCACCAGAGGGCACTCTACACCGTTCCTGTTGAGTTGGTCACGATACAGACATTAATTGAATAACAATTAAAAGAACATCCCCATCAGTTCTCTAAACTCAAATAAGCATGACAAAATTTGTGACTATCATGTCCAGTTTCAAATAAATAAATAAAATATCGGCCGATATATCGGAATATCGGATTTTAAAACCCAAAAATGTTTGTATTGGTAACGGCCTTCAAAATCCTTTATCGGTCGGGCTCTATCATGTATAAATCATAGCATTGATACACATTAGGGGTGTAACAATATATCGTGTCACTATATATATGGCAATACAAAAATGCAACAATATGTATCATGGATAGTCACAATCTGTGTTGTGTATAGTTCAAAATGGAAATTTCGGTTTAAGAAAAACAAAATCAAGTTTACGTTTTGGTGTCAGTACTACATCAAACTACTGTATATAATGTTGAATATAATGTTTAATAATGCAATTGGGTCCTGATCTAATGTAACCATTAAAAAGTGGCCTACATTATTTTAAATATATCTAGTCAGTGAAAGAGTGCAATATTCGTCTAAAATAATTCTGTATTTTCAGCTTCAGAATCATGAATATTTTTGTCACTATTGTCCTGTGCATTGGGTTTCCAGAACCAAGTAAAAAAAGATCGTGATTTTAACGGTAAAAGACTGTAAAAATGCTACAGTGAACAACAATTGGTTAACAGAAAGTTTCCTTACTATATACGGTAAATAACTGTGATGTATATATAATGGTATTTAATGTAATTTTACTGTAAAATACCATTAAATTTACAGTTTTTGGAAGTGAAAAAGAACAAGTCATCATATAATTTACAGTAAAAAAATGTAAATTGACATTCCCACAATTCTCTGCAACATGACACTTCACATTTAATGTTTTTTTTTTTACTGTTTTAGTTTTTTTCTAATCAGTTATGTACATTAGGTTTTTATGTTACATTTAATGTTGTTAAATGAATGCTTATTGCATTTTTTACATTTCAACATGTTACAATTATGGTTTTTAATGTTTGTGTGAATGACACTGTGCAGCTTCTAAATATTAGTATTAATTTTCTTGTGGAAGAGCTGATTATGATGAGCTTTGATTGATCATGTGACTCTCTTCACTGTTGTGATTATTGGCTGTCAATGGAACAAAACAGTAAATTAAGTAAATTAACATTACATCAGATAAGGAAATACGGTTTATTGCTGTAAAATTAAATACCGTTAAAACCTAAAATGTCGCTACCGTATTTTTAACAGGAAAATTTTTTAACAGGAATTTTTTTCCCCCATAAATTTAACATATTTTTTTTTTTTTACAGTGAAGATATTCATTTACAGCCACAATGCAATTACACATTTAGCATTTTAATCAACAGCGCATTTTTTGTTAATCTTTTACCATTTTTCTTGGATAATCGCAATAATATCCTATCGTGAGTTTAGTATCGTGATATATGTATCGAATCGTGACATGAGGGTATCGTTACACCCCTAATAAACATTCGTACTTTTATGATGAAATCGACGCTAATTTGGCAACGTGAGACTGACCGATGTAGTTCCTGCAGCCGCCAGCGGTGGAGCCCCTGATCCAGTTGCCCTCAAACAGATTCACCTCCCACTTCTTTGCAACGTCATCTGAGAGAGAGTCTGCAGTCAGGTTACAGATCTCGATCTTATCGTAGTTGGATTTGAAGTCTTCAAACTCCATCCTGCAACACGACAAGTCGTTCAAATTAGCACCGCAGGTCTGATATCAGCTGTGAACTGGACCGGTGGGTCGTACATACCAGAACTCTCCGTCATCCAGGGAATTGTGTAGCAATCGATTCTTCTCTGCGCTGTCAATGTTGCTCCATTCCCTAGAGCTAAAAATACAAGATTTGGAGCACTTACAGTGACATCCCAAGTACAATAGCAAAGTATTTATTTATAGATGTGATTATAAAAGAATTTAAATGCATGTATCACCAAGCCATTAAAGGTATACTCCACTTTTTTTTTGGAAATAGGCTCATTTTGCCACTCCCCCAGAGTTAAACAGTTGAGTTTTACCGTTTTCGAATCCATTCAGCCAATTTTTTTTATATTTAGAAGAATATCACATATCAGTAACAAGACAGTTTCTGGTCTCATTGACTTCCATAGTATATTTTTTTTCCTACTATGGAAGTCAATGAGACCAGAAACTGTCTGGTTACTGATATTCTATACATTCGAAAACGGTAAAACCCAACTTTTTAACTCTGGGGGAGTGGCAAAATGAGCCTATTTCCCAAAAAAGTGGAGTATCCCTTTAAGCTGTTCAGAGACCCGTGTCCCAAGTGCAGTAACTCAAAAGTACTGTTGAATAATAAAATGTAATAACACATTTTTTCACATTGTGAAAATAGGCATATTGCTTTCTACTAGACCTTTGCAGCGATATATGACACAACAAGACTGTTCTCTAAGATGTTTTTTGAATATAATATTTCCTAAACGGACTATGTCGTCATGGTTGCTTACTTGTCACTCCAGGGCCCGTTCCACTCCACCTGACCCCAGGGGTTTCGGACACGGATCAGCTGGATCTTCGCTCCTCTGTAGTTGACCTGAAGAGACGAG
This sequence comes from Pimephales promelas, assembly GCF_016745375.1. The sequence continues at coordinate 2,757,884 of NW_024121100.1, read as the reverse complement.
ACAAAACAGAGAGAGGAAAACGGTGAATCTGAGCCCAAATAAGAAAAGAAGTGCAGGGCGACGATTAATCGCGATTAATCGCATACAAAATAAAAGTTTGTGGATATATTTAAGAATTATAAATTGTATATACATGCATATATACAAACTAATTATACACATATATTATGTAAGCACAAACTTTTATTTTGGATGCGATTAATCGCGATTAATCGCGAGTTTCTGTGTTTACCTCTTCAACTCCAGTGATGGAGTAAGCGTGTCCTTTAACCAGACCAGTAGAGGTTTGGGCTTCGGATTCAGCAGAACTTGTGATCTAGCGACATGAAAACACAAACATCTGGAAATCGGGAAGGGACTAGGTTATAAATCTCACTTTGAATCCAGTAAAGCTTGGCTTACATCGATGGAGCATCCGAGCATGGACCCTCTCTCCACCGCTTTCTTGAGGACGGTGAAGAGGTTGTTTGGGGCGCTCTTAGTCTCGTACATCTCGCCCACGCCACCGGTGAAGTCCTCCATCGCCTCCATGGTGCTTCCACCTTTCAGGGATTCATAGCTGCCGTTCAGTCTGAGAGAGACACACAGGAATGAGTTGGACATCTCAAAACTAAGATCTGACATTTTGTTTTGTGAGCTAATGCGCATACTTGGCATAGGCCTTCTCCAGAAGCGCACTCCAGAACTCGGTTTGGTCGGCGGAGTGGACGAACATCAGCTTGCTCCTCACACACGGGAGTCTGTCATCCACCACCACATCCATCCATTTATTATGCTGCCAGAACTGTGAACAAGGCGAGTTTGATTAGGGTTCAAGGCCTTTGTTAGTGTTTCCAGATTGGAAATGTACAAGTATCGCACCAGAAGCTTGTCGTAAAATCATCGTACACGAATCAAATCTAGTTGGTTATCTAGACCAACAACGTTTTGACACGACCTGGAAATTACTTTATGACCTCAGCTTGTAAACAACTGACCTAAGGAGCGTTAAAAGGAACGTTAACTTTTGCTTGTGAGAGAGAGTCATTCTCAAAGCTGATTGGCCGAGAAGAAATAAATGGAAGACATGCGTATCGCCAAGTTCACGTTCTCCTCACAATCGCGACGGTAGACGTACAATCCACAGCTAGATCAATGAGTAGAGAAGCCCTATGATTATATCAATCAAAAGTCGTACATTGTAGGAATTTTTTCAATATTCATCGTACGAAGGTCAAAATGACCATACAACGATAATTATCGAACGTTTGGCACCCTGTAGAGCGTCAGTGAGTAGGGGTGTAACGATACCCTCATGACACGATTCGATGCGTATCGCAATACTGAACGCGATACTGAGACATTTGACAAAAGTTTACAATAATGTATTGTTGATTAGAACGCTAAATTTGGTGATTCATTAGGGGTGTAAATGAATATCTTGGACTTGGTGCTGGAAACCCAAAGCACGGGACAATAGAGACACCAGAATAACAATATTCATGATTCTGAAGCTGAAAACACAGGATTATTTTAGACGAATATGCTTATACGATATTGTTACTCCCCTATCAGCGAGTGAGACTCACCTGGAAGTGGAAGATACCGGCATATCCGCGATCAAAGCCCTGGTCATGTGGGACGACCCTCTTCAGCGTCTCCTCATGGAGGGTCAGGGAGGCGATCGCTGCCAACAGCCAGCAGTCTCCTGTGAAGGATATGATATATTACTGAATATATACTCGTATATTATGCATAATGCATGGACATTCTCTGGTCATTGAAGGTGTTTTGAAGAATCAATGAGGAAGGCATACCCAGCTGCCCCTGACAGATGTCCGTCCTGGTGGCTCCTCCTGTGATGAATTGTGGGTTTTTGCAGATTTCCTGAATTTGAACGGATCAGAGAAAAATATCAATCAATTGATCAAATCTAATAACACCCATCCATCTATCCATCCGTTTGTCTATCTACCCGTCCATCCATCCATCCGTTTGTCTATCTACCCATCCATCCATCCATCCATTTGTTTGTCTGTCTACCCGTCCATCCTTTTGTCTATCTACCCATCCAGCTGTCTATCTATATACCCAACCATTCATCCATCCGTTTGTCTATCTACCCGTCCATCCATCCATCCGTTTGTCTATCTACCCATCCATCCATCTGTTTGTCTGTCTACCCATCCATCCATCCATCCATTTGTCTATCTACCCATCCAGCTGTCTATCTATATACCCAACCATCCATCCATCTGTCTGTCTACCTTTCCATCCATCCATCCAACTGTCCATCTACCCACCCATCCATCCATCTGTCTGTCTATATACCCACCCATCCATCCGTCCATCTGTCTGTCTATATACCCACCCATCCATCCGTCCATCTGTCTGTCTATATACCCACCCATCCATCCGTCCATCTGTCTGTCTATACCCACCCACCCACCCATCCATCTATCTGTGAACCCACCCATCCATCCTTCCGTCTGTCTGTCTGTCTACCTGTCCCTCTGTCTATCTACCATCCATCCATCCATCCATCCATCCATCCATCCATCCATCTGTCTATCTACCAGTCCATCCATCCGTCTGCCTGTCTACCTGTCCCTCCGTCTATCTACCCATCCATCCATCCATCTATCTACCAGTCCATCCATCTTGACTGTCTATCTACCCCTCCATCCATCTGTCTGTCCATCTACCCATCCATGCATCCATCCATCCGTTTGTCCATCTACCAGTCCATCCATCCATTCATCTATCTACCAGTCCATCCATGTTGTCTGTCTATCTACCCATCCATCCATCCATCTGTCTGTCCATCTACCCATCCATCCGTCCGTCTATCCATCCATCCATCTACCCATCCATCCATCTGTCTGTCCATCTACCCATCCATCCGTCCGTCTATCCATCCATCCATCTACCCATCCATCCGTCCGTCTATCCATCCATCCATCTACCCATCCATCCGTCCGTCTATCCATCCATCCATCCATCCATCTACCCATCCATCCGTCCGTCTATCCATCCATCCATCCATCCATCCATCCATCCATCTGTCTGTCCATCTACCCATCCATCCATCTATCTACCAGTCCATCCATGCATGCATCCATCCATCCATCCGTCTATCTATCTATCTATCTATCTATCTATCTATCTATCTATCTATCTATCTATCTATCTATCTATCTATCTACCCATCCATCTATCTATCTGTCTATCTACCCATCCATTTATCCAAACATTTTTAGAAGTATTTTGAGAAAGAAAAGGTCAGTGTAGGTTGTGTTCAAAACAGTGAACTTTGCTCCCATCAACTCTGGCTGTTAAACTTTAAGCTACTTTTACCAGACATTTCCAGAAGTTCCAACACATCACATGACCAGCAGTTGAACTAATGAATCGTTTGACTGAGGGAGATGTGTGAACGCCCATGATGCCTGTGTGAGGTGTGTTCACATAACTCAAGCCCACACTCTTCACGCTCGCTCTGCGGGAACACCCTGCAATGAAATGCAGTTGTACTGTACTGTAGTTTCATTCAGAGGTCCCGAAAGAGGTGTGGATCATCTTATACCAAATGTGAAGTGACATGTTGCCAAGAATGGTGTCCCATACATCATTTTGTCATAACCACTTATAACTCAGCCCATTTAGCTTCCAGCTAAATAAAACCAGGATCATCTAAATATTTCAACAATCAATACCAAATAAACACTGTGCGTTCCATGCATGCTTACATTCGACCCGCATTCCTGACCTGTTTCATGGCATCCGTCGCCAATGCCTACTTCATAAATGTATTTCGTGCACAAATATGCCCAACTTTTTGTTGTGTTACTCTCAAAGGAAAGTGAAATATCAGGAACTACAGAACTGGTGTGTTCATAAAATTGACAACCTGGGCTGCGTTTCCCAAAACCATCATGAGCCAAGATGCACAAAAAGTTCCTAAAGGGGGTTTTCACAGGAATGCCATAGAAGAACCATTTTGGGTGAATCTAAGAATGTTTCAGTGAAGTTTGTAAAGTGAAAAACATGTAAAGTGCATGCACCATTGTATCAGTTGTCTGCCATAACAATCACGACAGGAATTCAGCTACTAATTACAAACTGTAAAAACCACTCCCATTCATTCACCTAACATCTATACATGGATGGAAATGCTAAACTATTTATTGAGCATTTCATCCTCTACTTTAGTATTGAGGAAAATTTAACAATTTGACAGTTCCACACATGTGTCCACATAGAAGGGTTATGCTCAGCTCCTGGCTGGGACCCATGAACACACTTTTGTCCACAGTAGTGGACATTATATTTGAATGAATTTCTCTGACACCAAAAACGTCAGTTTTAGAGATGCCAAATTCATGGAGGTTTCACGAGGACAACTCTCCTCGGTCTTTAAAAATGGCTGACATTAAAGGAGAACTCCGGCGAACAATGAACCTTGGTCTAATAAAACATCGGTACCTAGTCAATCGTTCTCTGAGATTTATTTTCATGATAATCGAATGTAAAGAGTTTTATCTCTAAAAACTGTTTAGCGTATAATGCTAGTAATGGGGGCGTTGACTAAGTAAAAAGAAATCGCTAGTTTATACCACTAACAAGGCTCAAAATAGCCTCACACTCACGCAGTAATATAATGAGGCTCCATACATGCAAAACGAAGCATTGAGAACTTTGTAAGTGTACAGACCGTTTAATAAGAAGATACTTTATGAAGACAGTTCACTTCGTGTATACAGACAGGAGCCATCTTTAAAAATAGTCCCGATAAGTCGATCCCCGAACGCCGTTCAAACAGTTCAGAAGTTCGCTGAACTTAATACAGTTCTGATCACTCAGCACGACGTTCGTGGTTTGACTTATCGAGACTATTGTTTAAGATGGCTCCTGCCTGTATACGCGAAGTGAACTGTCTTCATAAAGTATCTTCTTATTAAACGGTCTGTACACTTACAAAGTTCTCAATGCTTCGTTTTGTATGTATGGACCCTCATTATGTTACTGCGTTAGTGTGGGGCTATTTTGAGCCTTGTTAGTGGTATAAACTAGCGATTTTTTACTTAGTCAATGCTCCCATTATTTACTAGCATTATACGCTAAACAATTTTTAGAGATAAAACTCTTTACATTCGATTATCATGAAAACAAATCTCAGAGAACGGTCGACTATGTACCGATGTTTTATTAGACCAAAGGTTCATTGTTCGCCGGGGTTCTCCTTTAATTTAGTGATCAAATTTAGTTCTCTCATCATGGAATATGATAATATTTTGTAATTATTTAAATCAGACTCATTTTCAAATCTTGTTTCCAATCAAAATATGACTTTCTGTTACAAAACAGGGCCTTGATTTCCTACATCTCCACTGTAGAGAAAAAAGGCTAATAAAACATGCTTATCAGGCATTTTGGGGACAGTAAATAGTGAAAGAAATTATATATAAATAGTCATATGAAATATTAGAAATTATTATTATGAAAAGGTTCCCAATATTACACTGTTTCATTACATTTAACACATTAATATGCAAATTAGAGACGCTGTATTGAATGGGAAAACCCATTTTACCCACATATTGCATGAAGCAATCAATTCATTCCACTATATCTTTCATAACATTGTTGATCGTCTTTACACAAAGTTTGGTAAGAAAAAATAATAAAATAAATCCTGAAACTTAAAACATTGATTGGAGAATTTTTTTTAAAAATCCCTTTTTTTTTGCCTACACATTCGACTGCTGGTGTCCACTACAGAGAACATAGCATAACATGAATAAAATATCATTTTCTTTCTATATATAATATTTTTTTTCCTCCATTTGTTTCTTATGCTCTAAACAATGTAATGCCATGGTGGAAATGGAAGTAAAAACCCATTTAGGCTAATTGCTTCATTCAATCTTGCTCCATCTGATTTGTGATGTGATTGGGGTCTCGTTTTGTGTGGGTGGACAATTCTTGTTCGATCTTACAGTGAACAAGTGCATCAAATATCCCATTTAAACACACCCAAGATGCATCACCTCAAATTTCCAGAGGAACCTTCCCCAAGTGTCATGAAGTGCTCGCTTACCCCCGGCCTCTTCCATTCAAAGTTAACCGGGACCCTCTGGCTGAAGAAGAGCGAGTCTTCCACGGCAGGGAAATCTGGATCCTCGAACAACTTCCCCTTCCGCAAACACTCCTGCCGGATCTGCTCATACGTCCTCCCGTCCGCCTGCGTGCTCTCCACCAGGGTCGCCTGCCCAGAGCCGCTCGGCGGATTCACAATGTAGGGCATCTTCAAATCAGCTCTAAAACCTCAGACAGGACACGAGTGACGCTCTACCGGAGCTGCGAGTGTGTGTGTGAGAGATATTCAGCCACACTGGCCAGTGGACAGGCTTGTCAGGTTGGCGTCACACCCATCCAGAGCAGAAACTGGTTAGGGTGAAAGCAGCCACGCCTGTGTGTGAGGAGGCGGATCACTACACTACGGCGTTACTGTACTAGAATGCTAATATTCAGATATGCAACATCAAAAAATAAGATCGGGACAGCCGAGAAATCTTACAAAAATATATTTACAAGTATCAGAATGACGCAAAATCATTTCTTTTCAAGGAAGCAATACAAATAGATACAAAAGTCATTTTTTTCATCTTCACAGTTCCAGACACACGTGTTGTCGACCACCAGGGACACAAGAAGACTTCATACAAAACCAACTGCATAATTCAGTGAAACTGCAACAACTGGCGTGTAAATTAATCGTTTTTTGAACTTTCATAGGGAAGTTTTGCCTTTAAATGCCCTTAATGAGAAAACTTGGCAAACTCGATCTGTCTGGAACTTACTGTGGGAAGATGCAATGTTAAACTAACGTGAAACAAAACGAGGATTGATCAAGCAGAAAGAATCCTGTTTGTCTGGCTTCAGGGTGAAGATCCAGAACGATCTTTGCAAACATGGGCCATCATCAAATCTGCAATCTCACAACGGAAATTAGCCGAGCTGAATAATCCACACGTGAAAATAATGATCTAACTTGTCTATTTACATCTAAATGAAAACAGCAGGATTCACCTCTGACCTCGAGAGGCATTAACAGACATCAGCAACCAAACACTCACGCTTCACAACACACACAAGTGTGAACCTCACTAAACCTGTCCGGGACACGTTTCACGAGAACATATTTTGTGCCGAAAAATGAAACCTCTTAGTACCATTTTCAAATGGCGAACCAAATTCTTGTTGTAATATTATTAATAATAATAAATATTTACACATCAAGCAAGTTTGTGTTGTGCTTTAACAAAGATTGGAAAAATACAGTGAATTGTTATGAACTTATAAATATAAGCAGAACTTTTCAGTAAAATTCATTCCGAATTATTGTAGTTTATTAATATAAAAGTATTGAGGGCTATGAACTCGATTATATACTTGAATCAAACTACACCATCATAAACTATTCACAACTATGATGAGCATGTTTAAACGGCGCTAAAAGGTAGGGCAGTCAAACGAATAATCGCGATTAATCACATCCAAAATAAAAGTTTGTGTTTACATAATACATGTGGATGCACTGTGTATAATTATTTTGAATATATATTTTTTATTTTTATTTATTCATTTATATAAATAAAAGGTAGGGCTGTCAAACGAATAATCGCGATTAATCGCATCCAAAATAAAAGTTTGTGTTTACATAATATATGTGGGTGCACTGTGTATAATTATTTAGTATATATATATATATATATATTTTATTTTTAATTATTTATATAAAATTACATACAACATCCATGTATATTTAAGAAAGAATTATAATTTATATATAAAACATTTATTTTTATATATCATATAAATTATATATAAATCTATATACATGAAAATATTTCTTAAATATACATGCATGTGTGTGTATTTATATATATATATATCTAAAATAATTACACACAGTGCACCCACATATATTATGTAAACACAAACTTTTATTTTGGATGCGATTAATCGCGATTAATCGTTTGATAGCCCAACTAAAAGATGTCATTTTAGTTGCACAAAATATGATTTCGGTGTGAAATATGCCGTAGACATGTTAATCCGAGACTGTCCCTCATTGCTCCTGTTTCTCCAGCGCAGTGCCCGTCACCAGCAGCAGGTTGCAGGCCATGAACTGCACGTTGAGGATATTGCTAGTGCTCCCGGTGTATTGTCCAATCAGCTCGCTGCTGGAGCCGTCGGTGGGGGCGGAGCCGTGCGCGTTTCGTATGTCCCACACGCGCACAGAGTTGTCCATAGAGGCGGAGGCCACTAAACTGCTGTCCTGGCTGAAGGACAGGCTGGTGATGCTGTCGGTGTGCCCGCGCAGGTCTTTGAACAGGCTCCCGGACGCCAGGTCCCACAGCTTCAGTCTCTGGTCCTCCCCGGCCGACGCCAGGTACTTCCCGTTGGGCGAGAACGCCAGCGAGAGCACGGGGCCGCGGTGCCCGGTGAACAGCCTCACGGACGCCCCCTGCTGGGTGCTCCACAGGCGCACCGTTTTATCCGTCGAACCCGTCGCCACGTAATTGGAGTTGGGGTGGAATTTGACGCAGTCGACGTCGGAGAGGTGTCCGGCGTACAGGCGGAGCGGGTACGTGCGAGCGAAGCTCCAGAGGCGCGCGGTGCGGTCGTGGGACGCCGTGGCGAAGTAAAGGCTGCAGGGACTGACGTCCACATCCCACACGGGGTAGGCGTGGCCGCGGTACAGGACGGTGTTGGTGAAGCTGGTCAGATCCCAGAAGCGCACGGTTGAGTCCTCCGAGCAGGACAGCAGGCCTGAGCCGTCCGTCAGGAACGCCGTGCGATACACCGGGCCGCTGTGCGCGCGCAGGGTCTTTATCTCGCTGCCCGAGGCGTCCTCGTCATCTGCCTGATGATCGGAAACAAACAGAGCTGTATAGTAACGAAGTAGAACTACTTGAGTACTAAAATGCTGTATCTGTACTCTACTAGAGTATTGTTTTTTTCTCATACTTCTACTTTTACTTCAGTAGATATTTTCGATGAATTTAATACTTTTACTTCGATATTTTTTTAATGTTCTGCTAGTTACTCGTTACAATTGTACAAATTTTACGAATCATTCGTTGCAAGTTGGCTTTCATGCTGCCTAAATCGCTCGCCAGTTTTATAGGGTAATGGTATTGATTGACACACATCGTCAACTAAGCAAATTTGTATCCCGCCAAAGCGCCTTATTTGATTGCTAGATCAAACTTTTGACTGCTTTCTTTAATAATTACATGACACAATACTTGTACTTTTAGTACTTAAGTAGTGAATTTTAAAATAAACTACTTGCAATACTTAAGTACAAAAAATGTTGAATACTTTAGTCAGTCCCTCCAGAAAAACGCGATTATGCGATCGCTGAATTCAATGCAAAATCAGCCAAAGTCCGCATATTTATGCGGGGGCTGCATTTTTTTCAAATACGCCGCACTTTCGCCGCATAAATTGCCGATTTCCGTGCAAAATATGCGGGGTTTGCATAATTTCATAATCCTCGCATTTTCGTTGCAAAAAAGTCACATCTTAGCAGAAAGTTGAAAAATGTTGCGTTTGCTTCACACAAGAGCAGCCATTTCCCCCTGTTTCCATGGGAACGTTATGAAGTGACGCAATTACGCGACGCCAGACAGACTCACGGAGGCGATTGACATCCCACAAATCGAACTCGTATAACTGTCTATCGAACGTTCTACTGTCACATCGTTACTTAATAAACAACATAAGATAAAAGTAGTAGCATCAAACAGAAATTACCCGCACACATGGGGTGTTCGAGGCGCACATATAACACTGCAGAGAGTTCAACAGGGAGCGCGCAGCTCTTAAAGGGGCCACACCTTATTTACACTCGTTACAGTATGAAATAAAACAAGATGAGAAATTAAATATTCCCAGCACTTTCTATGATGTAGTATGCTTGCTTATCAAAGGAAGTAATAAGAAATGACTCTTATATTAGCCTAGTGAGAACAGGATGTTGGGGGAATCACTTTTTTTTCTCTTTTTCATCAAACCGCAATTTTTGCAAGTTCCCTCAATTTTTGCAAATTCATCGCATAAAATTGCATAAATATCCCGCATATTAAATCACATTTTTAAAGAAAACGGGCCGCGTAATCAATCAATTTTTTGCCCACAACAATCACAAAAAAACTCTGCGTTTTTCTGGAAGGACTGAATACTATAATGGTAAATGTTATATATAAATCGCAAATTTTTTTCACAAATTTTTGGAAATTACCACCACAAAATCAGTCATTTTGATCGCAAAAATCACACAAAAAAAAACGTGAAATCCTGGAGGGACTGTTTAGTACTTCTACTTAAGTGTGGTGCTTAAAGAGCACTTCAACCTCTACTCAAGTCACTTTTTTGATAGAGCACTTGTACTTTCTAGTACTTTATACATCTCTGGAAACAAAAACACATGTCGATGACTCGAGGTGGATGAAAACACATTCAAATATTGATATATAATAGACGCGGATCTTTTTTGCAATCTGAAGTGTGATTTAGGAACAACGAGATTCAGGTATTTTTACAACTTAATAGTTGTGTGTTATATTAAGTCAATGAAAAAACATTAAATTTGGAGTGGATCTCTGAGCTGAGTGAGTGAGTGAATGGAGGTGGGGCTCATTTGCATATTCATAGAACCACGCATACTAAAGAGGCAACGGTGTCGAGTTACATTTAAGATATTTTAAGGCATTTGTCACAAGAACAAAACATTTAAATATGTAACTTTGGTGATTAAGGGATACAATATTGACTACTTTAACATTTTAACCTACCGTTTGACTAAAATGAGGGTTTCTTTGGATAAAGTAAAGTTGTTATATAAAAATATTTAAAGCTGTACACAAATACTACCATTTAAATATCTCATTGTAATATGTTTTGCACTAAAGAAGTGAGGCCTTGGGGATGAAATAAAACATCACAATGCGGAGCATCTAAATGCAATTTAAATGTCTTACATGTATGCATAGCAATTCAATGAAATATTAATGCTCATTTGATTAAACAAAAAGGTTCAAGTAAATTAAACTGTGCATTACATCTGCATTTTAGCGTTTTTAATCTACAAGACCAAAGACTGTTTGATCAAACCGAGGGTTTCCATTAACAAAATGAAGTGAAAAAAGAGCAAATAAATAGAGATACACTGAAAATCATCAAAAGGTTCAAGATTTAGCATTATTCTCCTAGTCCTTCCAGGTCTCTTTTCTCTTTGGCTTTTAATCTGTAATTTTGTCTCTCTTTTTTTATTTTATCTTAATTTTTCTTCTTCTTAATATCCATGTATTTTTATTACTATTGTAGTACAGCACTTGGGTCTGCCTGTGGATGTTTTTAAATTCGCTCTCGACTCGATGCACTGATGCTGTGAATGAAGGAGAGCGATTGACAGCTGTCACTAGTGTTGTCACGGTACCAAAATTTCAGTATTCGGTACCAATACCAGTAAAAATTCACGGTTCTCGGTACCAATTTCGGTACCAAAGCTTAGTTTAAATCTACATATATTTAAGTGTTTATCACGGTTACAAGTATGGAAACTGTACATTAGCATTATAAACACTTTAGAAAAAGATTAGATAAAATAACCTAAAATAAACAATAGTATACACTAACACATTTTTAAAGTTGTTTGTAAAGTTTTAATCCGTTAACATTTATTTAATGCACAATGAATGAAGTGAACAAACATGAACAACCAAGTGTTTGTATTAAATAACATTTACAAACATTAATGTTGTAAAAATATATTGTTCACTCAATGTGTTGATGTGAACTAAGTAATGTTGATGAATGGTATCTTATTGTAGCGTTACCCAACTATAGACGAATCCGACGAGCGTTCTGTGTAGGCTGCCATCTTGTGGCGACGCCATTACTGAGCTGTTACACAGGCATATAGACATATGCACCGCTATGTAAACAAACCTCGGTGATAACGCGAACTCACCCTCGATGACAGCTACAGCCAGGCAGAATGATTTGTTGGTTTGATCTGTGACTGGAGGTACAAACGATCTTACAGATTAACGTTATTTATGAAAATAGCTTGGCAAGCTAGCTAGGCTAACGTTTGCTAACGAGGAAACTATAAAAAGATCTGTCCATTTGGCAACAATAAATAAATAAATGAATGAAATCAAATAAACAAATTCATGTTTTTCATTTGTGTCCATTATTTATCTCATTTTCACATTGCAACAGGCAAGGGTAAGGTAACGTTACAGCTAGAAAGTATACATAATATCGACCAATTAGTGTTTTTAAACCATGGAAAGAGGTCAATATAACAGCGGGAGAACAATTATGTCACATAACGTTACATTTAGCTCAGGAAAACCATTTAATGACCATAGCATGTTAATTTAATAGAAAAAATAGCAAGAGAGGAGATTTTGCTGATCACTATATCACATATTTATTATATTTTTTTTACTTATGTCTTTAAATAATTGTTATTATACGCGAATGTCCACGTCTTGTACTCGCCCAGGAAATCTGTAAACCGTACGGCACCAGACAGGGGCAGTCGACCCGGGGTATTCACAATGTTTTCTCTTCAAAATTGAAATTTTACTGCCACCATTGAAACAATTTATAACGGAAACTGTTTACCCACTCGACATTATACAAGGGGTAACGTTGTAACGTTAGTGACAGTCGTAAATCGCGGGCTGTTTATTCCAGTGGACGCAAGTTGCAACTAAAACAATAGGAGGCAATGGCGCAACGCTACCCAGCAACAGCTCAGTAATGGCGCCCCGCTTACTTCCGGTAGTTTCGCCGGATTCGTCTATACAGGAGATAAATCATGTTTTATTTGACTTGACTGTACTTTTATTTAATCTAAAACTGCATTCATATTTAATTTTAAAAAGGCTTTTTAAACCTGCTGAGTTATAAAGGCAAGAATACGCCTAGAACTGGCACTGACATTAAATGACATAAATAGGGATGCGTCGATACTAACACCAGTACTCTGGTGTCGGTTGGATACTACTGTGCTCATGTACTCATAAAACTACCCCGAAAGCACTTTAGAGGCCGTTCACATATCGCACGTGTTTTTTATTAGATTTTTGCGCGTGCTTATTCTTTCCCAAGCGCTTGCTCTCACGCGGCGTCTGTCGTTGCTATGCAACGAGTTCTTATTATGAGCGCGCTTGAATCGCGCCTATATTTGAAATTGCGAATTTGCATGTAATCGGCCTCTTATGGCAACGTGACATTAGCCTAATCCAAAATATTTCCATATGTGGCTCTTTCCTCCTTTCGTGTCAACAAGTGGATTCAGAGAGAGAGAGCCATATCAGCGTTATGAAGAGGACTCGACTGTGCACCTTTCAGACAGCGCGTCTAGAACTGGATTCACCTGGTATTCGGTACCTAGAAAAGCTGGTACCGTAACATTTTTTTTTTTTAGTACCGACTTGGTACCGAAGTACCGAGTTTTTTGACAACACTAGCTGTCACTCACCTCCTCCTCCAGCACATCACAGGCGAGTCGTATCCTGGACACGTCGGCCCAGTGCGGCCCGGCCTTCAGCTTCCTGGCCCGCAGACTCCACAGCTTGACGGCGGAGTTGTCGAAGCCCGCCGCCAGCAGACGGCTGTCCGCCGACACCTCGGCCGTGTTGAGCAGCTGATCCGTGTGCTGGAAGGCGTAGAAGCAGACGGTGGTGAGCGAAGGCGGACCTTCTCGCACGCGCTTTATGCAGTCCTGCAGCGTGTCCAGCGCCGCCTCGTTCTGCGGTAACCCCGCCGTGACCTCCACGCGCTCCGCCGCCTCAGACCCATCCAGGGCGGCCCATGTCGTGGAGGAGGAGGGAGTGGAGGTGGCGTTTCCCGCTGCGCCGTACAGCTGGTAGTCGGTTCGCCGCGATGCCGTCACCTCCACCTGAGGAAACACAGATATGAGCCCAAACCAAAAACCATTCGGACAGCAGATACCATTTTTAAAATTGTAGTTAAATTTAACAGCTGACAGATATTTAACCTGACTGATGTGTGAGACAGTCTAACAGAAGGATGGCGAAACATCAACCGATTTGATCATTCTTGTCATATTTCATTACCATTTTCGAAACTATAGCGAATAAACTGTGATAATGTGAGGAATTAGAGCCCGACCAATAGGGATTTTGAAGTCCGATACCGATACAAATTTTTATTGGTTTTAAAATCCGATATTTTTTCTTAATTATTATTTCAGAAACGAGCAACAAATTGTAAAACATACATTTTCAATATAACAGGCCAAGGAGAGATGATGCGTCTCAGTGCTATAACTGTCACGCGCTATTAAAGAAATACTTCAGTCACATTGTCAAAAGTTAAAAGGACTACACTGTAACAACATGATGATTCCGCTTCATTCTCGGCTTATTTAACAGCAGCAAAACTGGACATAATAGTCACAAATTTTAATCAAAATATGATACAAAATATTAATTTATCGGCCATTATAACTGCCGATACCGATAATTTGGAAAATGCCTAATATCGGCTGATATATCGGTCTGGCTCTATGAGAAATGTTGACGTGTCTGAATAAATGTTGGTTAGACTGTGGGTCAGGTTCTCCGAGTACTTCCTGTCAGGTACCTTGACATGCTTGCTGAGCGCCCAGCAGATGGCGCTGTTGTCGTCGCTCTGCAGGTACCGCAGCAGGTAACCGTACGCTTGATCCGTCAGGTGCACCACGTACTTGTGATCCAGGAGGGAACCGAGTTTAGGGTTTGAGGTCACATCCTGGAAGACGAAAAAAAAAAAAGTTCCAGCACGATAGATAAAGCGTGAAGATATGACCCATTTCCAATGTGGATTGTCTAATTAATTTTTCTTTGTTTATCAGTTAGGACCAAAAAACGGAAAGTGTAGAAGGCAACATGCATACAAACTAAATGAACTGTTTAAGTCCCCCAGTGGTGAAAATCCAGTTTTTAATGTTGTTTATATGTCTATGTGGTGTTTTCAATGTGTAAATTCATAAATCGACGGCATTGCTGAGTATTTCCTGCTTAAACGAGTGGATCTCTGAGCTCAGTGAGTGAGTGGAGGCGGGGCTCATTTGCATATTCATAGAAACGTGTATACTAAATGAGGCATGGGTGTCAAGTTACATTCAAGATATTTTAAGACATGAAGAAAGAAAAAAAACATCTAAATATGAAATATAAGAGATCAAAGATGAGTTTGAAGGGATAAAATGTTTGACTACATGAATGAATTTTCGGTATGTTTTATCTTACCTCAAGGGCATCCAAGACGTAGGTGTCTTTGTTTCCACAGTATTTTCAATTTTTATATTTTTAGGTCAAACCGTTCTTGTCTGTCAGTCATATAATGGAGGTCTATGGTCACCACCTCAAAGAGCATGCACAGAGAAGTCCAGATTAAACATGATTTAATGACTTGTAAATGTAAGTACACATTGATGACCTAAGACACGAAACGAGTGGTTTGTGTGAGAAAACGAACAGTATTTCAGCAGATATAGCAGATAGAAGCACCCTCGCCCTCAGATCACTTGGACATGGCTGTGATTACAAGAGGTAAAACGATATAAATACTGTTCGTTTTCTCACACAAACCGCTCGTTTCGTGTCTTAGGCCATCAATGTGTACTTACATTTACGAGTCATTAAATCATGTTTAATTTGGACTTCTCTGTGCATGCTCTTTGAGGTGGTGACCATAGACCTCCACTATATGACTGAAGACAAGAACGGTTTGACCTAAAAATATCAAAATTGAAAATACTGCGGAAACAAAGACACCTACATTTCGGATGCCCTTGAGGTAAGATAATACATACCGAAAATTAATTAAGTGAACTATCTCTTTAACAAGTAAAACAACAGTAAAACCAACGGACCTGCAGTGTGAGGGCTCCTCGTAGCAGGTCCACGATGGCTTTCTGCTCAGGGTCCTGCTGGAAGAGCGAGTGAAAGCGCCCGTAGAACGAGTCTACCGCCCCCTTCAGGCCACAGCGCGCCATGTCTAGGTGCAGGTAGAGGAAGAGCGGAAACAAGATGCCGCTCACCTCCTTCACTAGCGGCGCTTCGGCCTCTGAGGCAGAGAGAACGCTAGTTAAAACCAGAGCACTTCCTCCTGTGGATTAAAGCAGTGTGTGTGTGTGTGTCTCACCTTGCAGGAAGGAGCGCAGTCTGGAGAACTGGGTCTCGTACTGCAGCGGGTCGGACTGACACGGGGCGGCCGACACCACATTCGCACAGCTCGACTCCATCTGAACTGCACGCGACGGGACGAGAGAGAGGGTGAAGACGAGCATCGCTATTACTAGTGAAGGCAATTTCAAAACAACGCTTTACGAATCTTTTGTTACAAATCAATGGTTCGTGCACGTGATTTCAGCAAACGAGGCTTCATTACGTCATAACTGTTGATCTATGTCAACCCGAAAATTATGAGGAGTCACCATCTCATCCTCAGTAAATAAGAAAGCAATAAAAGCACTTTTATTTTGTAATGACTTTAATTTGGTTAGACCTACTCTAAATTTTGTATTGAGAATGAGGAGTCACGTGCCTATTTGGGCGGGGTCTGAGCCGGTCGGCCATGATGGTAGGTGACGCTATCGGTTACCAGGGTTTTTAACGCAGCAGTTACTTCCAGGCATGGTAAAACAGTGCGGTATTGCGAGAAACTCCTCTACTACCGAGCTAAAAACACACGTAATCAATACTGTTTTGTCGTGGGAATCCTACCAACATGGCGGAAAAGGGCGGGGCACTGTAAAATGACGTCAATAGAATATCTTACCCTCTTGACCCTCATTTTATTTATTTATTTTTTATTGTATTTTATTTTTTTTCTCTTTCTTTCCTCTACTTTTTTATTTTAGATAGTTACACACTTGTGTTAAGATGACTCCGTACATATTGTTGTCATATTTTGTACAGATATGTTTGCAATTTTCTAACAGAATTGTATGCTATGATTGCCATCTTTGTTAGTAAGCATAATAAATAAAAATTATGAGGAGTCACAATGAACAAGTGGCTGTGGGTTTTACCTGATCTCTGTTCAGTTTTATACATCTGTATACATTTTAATTAAACATTAGTGCAATTCTTATTGGTCTCTTATTGGCCTGTTTAGTGGATATATTGATAGATGATTCGATTACCTTTCAAAAAAACCTGAGTTTTTGTTGCATTTACCCTGTTCTGACCACTAGGGGTGATTGTTTTCAAAGCCTCGACACATTTGCTTCAACTGTTGCACGAAGCCTCGATCTGCCCACTACTAGCTATTACTGTTATTCAGGGTTTATTTAAATCACACAGCACACGTTGAGTCACCCGTCAGACTGGCAGCCATCTCCTCCGCGGACTGGGAGAGTTTGGCCCCCTTCAGAGAGCCATCATTGTCTATGTACTGTCTCCTCTTCAGGTACTGGGACACCACGCTCTGGATCTGCTCCGGCCGGACACGCTTCATCTCCTGAAGAGAGATCGTAACACACACATTCATGCATCTGCGCTCACAGCAGCGATTCACATCAGTGGGAATCATATCAATTTGAGTGTTTGATTCGATTTTAGGGCATCATAACCATGCTTGAATGTTTGGTTCAATTTTAATGAACCATATACATGCTGATTCAATTTTTAGAGAATCATATGCACGGCCCGATTGAACATTTGACCTGAGAATGCTTCATGAGCATGCTTGAATACTTGATTTGATTTTAGGGCATTATAAACATGTGTTGTGTTTCAATTTGAATGAATCATATACATGCATGCCTACATATATTATTTGATTTGAGAAAATCATATGCACAGATTGCACACTTGATTCAATAAAGTATGCTTAAACATTTTATATGGTTTCTCAATATATCATGAGCATGCTTGAATATTTGGTTCAATTTTAATGAATCATAAACACGCATGCTCAAAATCTGATTTGATTTTAGAGAAACAAGCACAATTGAATATTTGACACGATGTAAGAGCATCATACACATTCAAATATCGGATTTAATTTTAGGGAATCAAGAGCATGCTCAAAAGTGTGAGTTCAAACCTTGTTTGAATATCTGATGTTAGAGAATCATAAACATAATCGAATATTTGACTGAGTTTTTGAGTAGAGGAACTTAAGTATGCGTGAATATTTGATTCGATAATGCATCATTCGTATTTTAACATTAGATTCGAATTTCGAACGTTCGATTCATTTTCGTTCGAACATTCAGTTACTTTGCGCGGCGCGTTCATACATTCGAATCCAAACTGTCGATCGAATGTCTCATATCATCGGCATATCGAACATTTTATTTGATGTTTTATCAGAGGAGCTTTAGGACTAACGTTATACTGCTTCAAAATGCTGTGCAGACAGACAGCTCGTTAAGATGATGTGACACAGCCATTCCCAGCTGGTTACTTCTCTGGGTAGTCAATGGGGGGTGCGCGGACAAGCCAAAACGCATATAAATTAATTCGATATCCTTAGATGAGATTTATAAATGTAATAAATCCTGCAGGTCCAACTTTACGCGCGGCCTCAATCACCGAGCATCATCATCACACTTCTGCACACACTCTATTCTCAAATAAACCAAAGTCATTCCGGTTCATATAACATCTGCTTTACAGTTTGGTAAAGATTTCCAACACCTACTGCATATTCCGTACTCGACAGTCCTGGAGAAAGAGAGGGGATCAGGAGAAGACCGCAACTCTCCACCGCTGCTCCATTGGTCGCGCGCTCTCTTCTTCTGCGCGTGCACTGCCGGCGCGCGAAGATCGTCCGCGCGGCACAGCGCCCTCTAGCGCGTCGACCCGTTAAAACTACTGTAAAGAACTGAAAGGAGTTCGTTAAAGGGATAGTTCATCTAAAAAAAATAATTCTGTCATTAATTACTCGCCTTCATGTCGTTTCAAACCCGTAACACCTTCGTTCATCTTCGGAACACAAATGAAGATCGTTTTAATGAAATCTGAGAGCTTTCTTACGTTTTTTTTTTTCCTGAACTAAAGAGAATTAAATTATCTCATCTAATTAATTAGATTAAATTATCTCATAATTACGAAATTACGAAAAAAGTACTTGCTCTGTTTTTCTGAACTAATGACTTCATCTAAAAAATTATGAGCAACTCATTAATTCATAAAAACAGAGTAAAAAAAGTTTTGCAAGAAAAATATATCTGAGATAATTAACTCATTAATTCATAAAAACAGAGTGAAAAAAATGTTTTTCAAATATTAACAAAAATATGACTTAATTTTTGTTAATATTTGTCTTGAAAAAACATTTATTTTATATATTTTTTTAAATTAAAAAAATAGAGCAAAGACTTTTATCCATGAAAAATTATCTCGTAATTCTGAGATAACTAACTCGTTAATTCAGAAAAACAGAGTAGATTTTTTTTCTTCAAGTGAATGCAAAACACTTCCGTACTTCTGTCTCCCTATGCAACTACCAGTTTCAAGCCCCAGAAAGGTAGTAAAGACATCATCCCTGTGACTTCAGCGGTTTAACCTCAATCAATTTTATGAAACGACGAGAGTGCTTTGTTTGCTTAAAAATACATATTTTACCACTTTATTTACAAAATATTCATCTCCAACTAGAGCACAACGACACGGAAATTATATTTAACAACACTAAGCTCATAATGACTCATTTTGGTGCAGACACAGTTGAGGTATTATAATATGCTCCAGTTTAATTTTTGCTTATTTTAATTTCAATACAAAGCTTAGAGTGATGTGAAACTACACGACCTCACATGGGATTTTCAAGCGCTTGTCCTGAAACGCTGACCAGGGTCAGTTGTCTCTCAACCACACACACACACACACACACACACACACACACACACACACACGCTCTCTCAGTAGCAGTCGGTACGGTAGCAGTAGCATAAGCGCATGCGCGTTTGAATGACGCGTATTGTGTGCGCTTGACTCTAGTGAGCGCGCGGTAAAAGCGTTTTCCAAAGTTTATCGCGTCTCGTTGCCTTCGGATGAGTTTCTGTCTCTGGTAAACAGATCGCGGGTCCAGTATGTTCACTCCCCGCGGCACACCGAGCTCAGGCCGCAGACAGGCGCCTCGCACCGGCGGTCGGAGGAGTGTGAGCTCCGTCCAGCCCGGGCATCTGTTCTCTCCACGCCGCTCCGCTGTCACGGCCAGGTAAAGCACAGTAAACACACTGACTGATGGCGTTGTGTACATGCTAATCTGAACATGTACCTATTCAAAAATCATATTCTCCCACAAAAAGGTATAAGTTTTATAATCGTGTGACATAATACTATGTTGGATTATCATGTAAACACTGTAACTGTTAGTACATAAATATGGGAATCAATTAGTATCTAGTGTATATTATAATATGCTTATATTCATTATATGAAACATATTCATGTTTCAGTCTGTTTTTTAGAAACTACACAGTGACCAGCTACTAGCAAATGAGTCTAGATTTATGGCACTTATATGATCGTGAAACATTGTAAAAGTACATAAATATTCAATATTCAGTCATGAAAGTTTTCTTCTCCAGTAAATACTGAATATGACCAGCAGTTTCCATAATGTACAAAAAAAGGTTTACTTTTGTTTTCGAGCCGATTTGTGAGAGCATCTCTTCTTTCTCCAGATCCACTCCCACGCGGGTTCAGAGTCATGCCGTTGTTGATTCGTGCAATTTTGATGTTCAGACTTTCGGATCATCTCTACCTGTTAAAGTCATGGAGGCGTTGACCATGGCGGATGGTAAAGATTGGTGTCTTTAACTTTACCTAGACCCGTGTCTCAAAAAACCTGGCAATCTGTTTGCTTGGGTGACCAACCAAGGCAGGTCAGATCCAGTGTTGGTGTTTGTGCGAATGCTTTACGATGCGTGATATTGTGTCTGTTGCAGTGGACGATCAGATCTCTGTGAAGGTGGAGGCGTCCGGTTGGGCGTGGATGGTTTGTGGAGAGCGTCTGGTCGTCTGGAAAGTGTCTCAGACGTCTGTGGCAAAGGTCAGAACGAGACGCTATTGTTTGCTGCCCAATTTGACAGTTTGCGTGAACTTCATGCGTTTGCTGTGATTGCAGCTGTCAGTGTGTAAAGACCTCCAGCTGCCGCCCAGCGAGTTTGCGTACAGCGCTGATCTCATCTCCATCAACTCCTCTGGTCCACTCGATCATGCAACCATACAGGTGAGAGAGAATTGATTGGATGGTTGTGCTCTGCTATTGGTGGATCTCATGTGCGTGACAGGTTGCCAGTGAACGCATCATCAGAGAAGAGATGCTGCAAGAGGGAGGGGAATTATTTTGATTACAAATTACGAGGCGCATAATAGTTTGTTCTTCATTATATTACTGAATAAAAACCCTGTGATGCAACTCTATGCAAAATCAAATGTGTTTTTCACAGTCCATCAGTGCTTTGGCCGTGTCTCCGGACGGCTCGGCCCGGTTCTGGCCCAGTCTGGCTCACGAGGGGTCCTACACTGAGATCTCTCTGGACCTGGGTGGACACTTGTGCAACTACGTGGCGGCTGTAAAGGTGGGCTATCAGGCAGTGTAAGAGTCCTATAAGAGGATCATATTGTTCATAAATACATTTACATGTAATTGATTCCTGTGATTATGGCTTACAGCTTATGAAAACCTTTTCACAATTTGGGGTTTTAATAAGCTGTAAGCCATAATCATCAAAATTATAACAAATAAAGGCTTGAAATATCTCACTCTGCATGTTATGAGTCTATATAATAAATTAGTTTCACCTTTTAAGTTGAATTACTTAAATAAATGATCGTTTGCATGATATTTCAATATAATAATATTTCATAATTTTTCGAGTTTCACCTGTATATTCATGTATGTTCTTGTTTGAGGATCGTGCTTGTACTTTTAGTATAGGACTTTTCTTTTCTCTTCTTCCATGCTCTTGTTTCTCTTGCTCTTTCAGGGCGGTAGTTTCATCGTGTCGTCGCACCGCGGGCACCTGCTCCGGCTCGCCGCGGACTCGTCCGGTAAACTGCACCACAGGCCGGTCCAGCAGGGGCAGGGGATGCTGTCGGGGATCGGCCGCAGAGTCTCCAGCCTGTTCGGCATCCGCGGCCAGCCAGCCGACCTCAGCGTCAGTACAGAGGATCCAGATCCTGCTTTTCATTTGATTTGATTACTACCTTGTTTAAATACATTTTAACATTTCAATACATTTCTAACTGTGATTTTTGTATATGTACATTTCTCAAATACATAACTTAGGCTGTGTGTCCACCAAAGCGTTGAAAACGCCTAGCTCTAGGCGCATGAGAGCGGTTTTTCCGTTGCTATGATACGGAATATCCGCAGCACAGTTTACTTGTAACTGATTTCGCAGATAATTTTTCATACTAAAAAAATGGTTTTCTTCCATTTTGTTCGGTTAGCTCTGCTGGTTGTTGGCATTGTACAGAAAGAATGTTGTGTCAGTTGGTCAGTGTGGTATTAGCCCCGCCCCTCCTCCACTGTGATTGGACGGCTGGGTAAAAAGTGACGGTTATGAGTGCTTCGTTTTACCCAAAATTGAACAAGCTTCAACTCTCGGCGACCGGTAAAAACCGACGAGTGCTTCAGCGTGAAAAAAACTGCTCAGCGCCTTATGGAAGCTTGTTTCCGCCACAGAATGAAAAATAAAAAAGGTAATTGCGACTTTTTATCTCACAATTCTGACTTTTTTTCCTCACAATTATTGCGAGTTTACAATATCATAATTCTGACTTTATTTCTCAGAATTGTGTGATATAAAGTCAGAATTGCGAGAGAAAGTCGCAATTGCGTGTTATAAAGTCAGAATTGCGTTATATATAGTCGCAATTGCGGGAGAGAAAGTCGCAATTGCGTGATATAAAGTCAGAATTGCGAGATATAAAGTCAGAATTGCGTTATATATAGTCGCAATTGCGATAGATAAAGTCGCAATTGTATGATATAAAGTGGCAATTGCGTGATATAAAGTCAGAATTGCGTGATATATAGTCGCAATTGCGATAGATAAAGTCGCAATTGCATGATATAAAGTCAGAATTGCGTGATATAAAGTCAGAATTGCGTGATATATAGTCGCAATTGCGATAGATAAAGTCGCAATTGCATGATATAAAGTCAGAATTGCGAGATATAAAGTCAGAATTGCGTTATATATAGTCGCAATTGCGATAGATAAAGTCGCAATTGTATGATATAAAGTGGCAATTGCATGATATAAAGTCAGAATTGTGTGATGTAAAGTTGCAATTATGTGTTACAAAGTCAAAATTTTTAGGTCAAAAATTGTGACTTTATTTCTCACAATTCTGACTTCGTATCTCGCAATTGTGAGATAAAAAGTCGCAATTATAATTTTTTTATTCAGTGGCGGAAACAAGCTTCCATAGCGCCTTGTTACGCTCGTGGCGTTTAAAAAACAATTGAAAACAAACGCCAGGCATGTGAAAAGCGCTTTGGTGGAGAAACGGCCTAAGACGGTCACCTGATAACAGATCACTCTAAATTGTAATGTGGTCTTTCTGTAAAGCTGCTTTGAAACGATGTGTATTGTGAAGAGCGCTACACAAATAAACGTGAGTTTGCTCAAGCGCTGACGGGGTGTTTCTCTGCTCAGGTGTTCAGTGTGTTGTGGGCGAAGGAAACCGGCAGTCTGTACTCCCTCAGCTCGTGTGGTCTCAGTAAATGGGAGGTGGATGAGAACAGCGAGACGCAGGTGTTGAGCTGGAGCACCAATCAGATCATCTCAGACTGCATCACCGACGCCATCTGGGTCAGAAACATTCATTGGAAGCTTTTACAATTGTATAGAAATGATGACTGATGATGCTGTACTTTGTGCTATATTATTACAGTTTTCTATGTGAATATATTGTAAAATGTAATGCATTTCTGTGATCAAAGCATCATTACTCCAGTCTTCAGTGTCACATGATCCTATATATATATAAAGGTATAATAATATTACGTTCTTGTCTTATAGGACTCAGAAAGCAACTATTCAGAGATCAAGAAGGGAGTGAATGTGTCTTATCTGGACATGCAGTACAGCAAGTGAGAGCTGGATATTATGTTCAAATGAAACTAATGCACACATACAGTCCATGAACCGCTGATGCTCTGTTTCTCAGCGCGGGGCCGGTGGTGTTGGCGGCAGCGTGGCATCCGGGCGACACTCCTTGCGTGGCGTATTTCTGCCTGGTCACTCTTGCAGAGAGCGTAGCGCCCTCCCCAGACCTGCTCACTGTGGAGGTCACCAGATATAACCCGCCCTTCCAGGTACACCATCCAACCAATCATCTGAGTGTGTAGGCTGAGAGCTTCTTGAATTTAAGGAGTAGTTCACTTCAGAATTAAAATTCCCTGATCATTTATTTACTCACCCCCACGTCATCTTCCTTCCTGCAGTCGAAAAGAAATATCCATATAGTGACTTCAATGGGGACCAATGGGTTGAAGGTCCAAATTGCAGTTTCAAAGGCTCTACACGGGTCTAATCTAGCCAAGCCATCGCTCATTTTCCACAAAAAAAAAAAAGATATACGTTTTAACCACAAATGTTCGTCCTGCACTAGCTCTGCGGTGCGGCACGCATTACGTAATCACGTTGAAAGGTGACGCTTGTTCCGGTTTGGAAATATAGGGTAGGGCGAAAACCTCCATCTCATTTTCTGCTCCAACTTCAAAATCGTCTGAAAGCATTTTTTTTACCTTTTATTTATTTATTTGGTGAATGGCATTTGACGTAGTCTTTGCACATTCGCTTTGTAAACACTAGGTCTGTACGTGACGTTTCAATGTGATTATGTAACGTGTGGGCATCATAGCTAGTGCAAGACGAGCATTTGTGGTTAAAAAGTATATATTTATATTATTTTTATATATATATTTATTTAAATAAGCAATGGTTTGGCTAGATTAGACCCTTATTCCTCGGCTGGGATCGTGTCTGCACTGAAACTGCAATTTCAACCCGTTGGACCCCATTGAAGACACTATACGGAAAAAATCTGGAATGTTTTCCTCAAAAACCTTAATTTCTTTTCAACTGCAGAAAGAAAGACAAGAACAACGTGGATGACATGAGGGAGATTAAATTATTAGGAAATTTGCGTTCTGAAGTGAACTAATCCTTTAAAGGTACAATATGTAGGATCTGTTTTAGTAAAATATCCTCACAAAAAAAATACTAGGCCAATGTTTTATATTTTGTTTAGTTGATTACTTACAATATCCCCAATGTTTCCAACTATTTGTAAATCACGAGAAAATTGCAATTTTAACCAAGGAAACGGGACGTTTGAGGAGTCGCCAGTAGGGATAGGCAACGATTAATCACGATTAATCGCATCCAAAATAAAAGTTTGTGTTTACATAATATATGTGTGTGTAGTGTGTATAATTAATTTGTATATATAAATACCCACACATGCATGTATATATTTAAGAAAAATGTGTTATTAATATATCAAATATTTATATTTATATATAATATTAATTGTGAATAAATATATATAAAATATATACATGCACATATTTCTTAAATATATATGCATGTGTGGGTATATTTTATACAATTTAATTATACACACTACACAAACATATATTATGTAAACTCAAACTTTTATTTTGGTTGTGATTAATCGCGATTAATCGGTGCCCATCCCTAGTCGCCAGTCAATGACGTCATATCCGCGTTTCCCTTGGTTCCCGCTCGTACTGCCATAGTAACCATGGCGACAGACGTGGACGCTCACACTGTTGTTGTTTTGTTCAAACATTATGGACCATGGAAAGCAGATTTTAAGACAAAAAGAGGACTTAAAACAAAGATCTTTCGAGATGCCGAGAGCTCCACGTCCGCGACTTACTTTGACTTGACGGAGACACGAGTGTTGCACATGCTAAATGCTTTGCGTCATCGATATACGCCTTTATTGTTAGAAGTTAGCGACCCCTGGTGGTGAAAAATCCTACATATTAAACCTTTTAAAGTCATGAGAACGACATAAAACTGAACGAATTCTGTACTGGTTTTGTCCGTCAGAGTGAGGACGAGCTGCAGAAGACGCGTCTGGTGTTGCCCGAGCCGTCGAGTCCCGCGGCGTACCTCTACAGCGAGGAGCTGGTGTTCGCTTGCAGCACTGGAGCGGGACGCGGAGGTCTTGCAGAGGAGAGGATCTCCTTCAACTCTCCAGGTACATCCGTCGGACTGCCAAAACAATGAAAAAGAAAGCTAGTCTTCCTCCTGTAGTTGATCTCGGTTTGTTCTCCAGGTGATCGTATCCGTGGCGGTGGGGTGTGTGCCGGTCTCCCGGTGTTTTTCTCCCAGAACAATGGGCTGGTTGCCATTTTAGCAAGAGAAAGCGCTTCAATCTTGCCTGAGACCATGGAGGATTCGCTCTGCACTTCAGTGGCTGGACCTGGACCTGAGGTCTGGAGTCAATTTACTTAAAGCGGGCATGATTACATATACACATGTATGTGCGTCAGAGCTGCGCGATTCATCGTTGAACGATCACAAACTCAATTCAAACACGCAATTCAATTCTCATTCCTAAATACAGTAGTATCCTAGAAGTACTGGGATATATGTTTATAGTTCAGGTATAAACACTGATGTCTATGCTAGTGATTACAATAGAGTAAATCACCTTTTGAAAGTAACTCGATGCTTCAATTGTATTAATTGCATTTTTACACCAGTAGGTGGCGATAAGTGACTGTTAGAAAATGTATTTGTCATTGAATCATTCATTCAAGAGATTTTTTTTTCCAAAAATGCGGATTCATCCAGTAATGAAACAAGTGAAGTATATATCATATGAGTGAGTCGTTGAATCATTCACTCAACCCATTTTTAAAAAGAATTCAGATTAATTAAAAATTTTAAATAGACAGCAGCATTTGACATTTGGAAATTACATGCTTTTTTGTTTAGTTGTCTGTTCATGTTTCTCAATTTAACCAGAATCGCGCAGCTCTGGTGTGTGTGTGTATTCAAAATGTTTTGTACATTAAATTAAATATATGTATATTTGTCATCCTTTCAGGGCACTCCGTTAGAGACGCCACCCAAAATAGACATGGTGGCACAGGAGGACAAAACTAAACTGCTGAAACAAGCTTTCCTTCAGTTCTGCCGGTGAGTTTCCTTCGTGTCACAGACGCTTCTGTCCAGCGGCTGAAGCTCACAGATCATGTGCTGTGTTTGATCCGCAGTCACGATCTGATTGGTGCTCAGAGCATGGTGGACCAGCTCTTCCCCAGCGATGGAGAGGGAGATGCAGAGCTAGATGCCATTGTGACCCAGATTGATCTGGATCTGGTGGACGACTACCCTGCATGTGACCCCCGCTGGGCCGAGTCCGTTCCTGACGGTGAGAGATGGATGAGGACACACTTTCAGTTCAGCCCGATAAATTAGTTCACCGCAACCGTCTGAAAATTAATGCGAGCGAATTACCGTAATACAAATTTCTGGCCATAAATAATTATTGCTTACCATGAAAGTATAATTTACATTATTTTATATATATTAAATATATTAAATATTTGAATGCATCATTAATTGCATTAATTAAACAAAACTTTGTGTTTACATAATATATATGGGTGAACTGTGTATAATTTTATGTATATATATATATATAAATACACACAAATATTTTCATGTATATACTGTATATAGATTTATATATAATTTACTTTATATATAAATATTTTATGTATAAATAATATTTTTTTCTTAAATATACATGCATGTGTGTGTTTTATATATATATATATATATATATATATATATATATATATAAAATAATTATAAACAATTATATCACATATATTACGTAAACACAAACTTGTATATTGGATGCGATTAATCGCAATTAATCATTTGACAGCCCTAATATATATATATATATATATATTCCCTAAAAATATAAGTACAAATAATTTACAAATAATAATAATATAAGTACAAATAATTTTCAAAGATATATATATATATATTTTTTTATGAGTAGTATTACAATAATAATACTAAAAGTAAATTATATATACTGTGTGTGTGTGTGTGTGTGTATATATATATATATATATATATATATATAAATTTATAGAGTGAAATTAATTATTTATTAACTATTTAGCTTTTTTTTTTTTTTTTGTCTATAAATTCATGAGTTCATTTCTGGTTGAAATACACCCGTAACAAAATCAGGAAAACATGTATTTTTCTTTTGTCTCTCTTTGTGGAGGGTATTGTTCACATGTGTTGTGAACATTGACTTTAAGTTAAATTTAAGAAGGTACATCCAAGGATTACATTTCCTAATTTTGGACCCTGTTCAGTGTGTGAAGGATTGTGTGTTTTGTCCTGTAGAGGGCGCTGGATTAACACTGACGTCGCTGATCCTGCTGCATCAGTTGGAGGATAAGATGAAAGCTCACCGCTGCCTCATGGACTTCCTGCTTCAGGTTCCTCAACACACACACACACAATCTGTGAGACACGTTTCATCCCTCACACAGCTCTCAACAAGTGTTTTTTCTCTCCGTCTGCTCTACAGACAGGTCTTCTAGACCGCCTCACTTCCACAACAGTGCGCTCGTCCCCGATGGCCACGCGACTCTTGCTATGCGAACATGCGGAGAAGCTGTCGGCCGCCATCGTGCTGAAGAACCATCATGCCAAGCATCCCGAGCTGTTGAACACAGCCATCCTATCAGCCCTGAAGAAGAACAACACCGAAATACCAGCCAACCTCACGCCCGCGGACGTGTTCTTCAGAGAGGTGCGAGACTTCAGCCCCCCGTTCACCGAAACTCCAATGAAGAGCACGTGTTTATCTCATGTGTGTCCCTCCAGGTGTCTCAGATCTCCTCCATCTTTGAGTGTCTGTTGGATGAGGAGGAAAAAGCTTTGAAAGAGCATCCGGATGCCGCCAGGTGGGCCGAGGTCGTTCTCAACGTCAATGACATCGTCAAGGTGCCCAGATGTTTTTCACCTCTTCATGAAATCATGCGGTTAAATCAGTGTGCCAGGTCCAACATATCGAAGTACTCGTCTTATATTCCCTAAAGGGAGAACATCTGAGGCCATGTCCACATTAATACCTTTTCCTTTGAAAAACGCAAAGTGTGGCCATATGAAGCTTTTTGAAACCGCCGGTTTCGCGTTGTAGTGCAGACTGTGAATATTTCGCACATCATCTTCCTGGTCCCTGAGTTTGTTCAAATGAGTAATCATGGTGTTTTGTGTGGTAGGATATGCTTCAAGCAGCGGCACAGTACCGAGAATCCAAAGCATCTCTGTACAGAGGACCAGAGAACTGCAGCCCTGAGCCCGAGTACATCCCATGGACAGGTACACACACACACACAAAAACACACACACTAAGGCTGTCACTTTTGTGAAAAAATCCTGTTTGATTTTTGAGACGGAAGTTTCATTGAATCGATTGTAAAATCGATTTTCCATGTCTAAAGACGTTTCCATTTTCAACACTAAATACAGGCAAATCCACGGACACCTAACAGGCATTAGGACGAGCGTAACGAGGCGCTCCAGACGCGCACATGTCAGCAATATTTCTGATGATTTATTGGCCTGAAGTTTAATGCGCAATGACAAACAGGAGCGCAACATTCAGGGATTGAGATTAACACCCTCGACCCGACAAATGCGGGTAAAAATGAACTTTGGGCGGGAAACGCTGTCATATCACGAGCCAATCAGGCGAGCCAATCTATATTGTAAGTTCGTGTAAGCGTGGATTTAGCACAAATACGTAACTCGTGAGTCCTCATGATCTATTAAATAAGCGTATAGCGCACAATCTGCATATTTCTGGCTTACTTGATCACACACGTCACGACGCAACAAATAACGGCGCGCTTCTTCACTTGCATTAAAGGGGTGATGAAGTGAGAAATCAAATTTTCCTTGAGCGTTTGACATCATCATATTATAAGAATATCCTGTAAGTTTCAGAACCGAAAACGTCCTTGTTAGTCCAATAAAAGCTTTTATTGACACCAGGCTCAGCAAACGACTTTTTTTTTTAAAGTGGGGAACTATTTCTGGCTTACTTGAACACACACGTCACTACGCAACAAATAACGGCGCGCTTCTTCACTTGCATTAAACTAATAGCGAATATTAAAAAGCATTTGGTGAACAGAAAAGACTTATTTTCCTATTATTATGTTATTTTCCAACATCCTACATGTCTGTGTATTGGTCTGTCCACCTAAAACACATTGATTGTGCAATCGATTTTCGAACGTAAAGTGACAGCCCTAACACACACACACACACACGCAACACTGAAAGGACTTCCTGTGCTTTTTATGTTACAAATACTAAAGCAGCTCTCCGTCAACATGGATGTCATAGCTTGCCCATCTTCATCTCTGTGGTCAATAAAAATCCCTGGATGTCCTTCGGAAAAAGAGTAGGGGTGTAACCCCGGCATCCTGGCCAAATTTGTCCATCATGGCCTCCTAATCTGATTGGCTTCATCACACACAGTAAGCTGGTGTGTGGCGGGTGTGTGGCGCCCCACTTCCATATGTAAAGCACTGAGTTCCTGGTAAAGCGCTATATAGATGTAACAAATGATTGTACTTGTAAAATCTCAGCCTCAGGAGGAGTCGGTGGGGTTCGGAGCGTCATCACGCGGCAGCACGAGCTGATCCTGCACGCCGCGTACCCTCACGCTGACGCAGAGCTGCGCGCCGTCCTGAGCGAGCAGCTGGTGGCGCTGTTGGACTCTCTGCTGAGCGGGTACGTGGCTCAGCTGACGTCTCTCCGCCGCTCGGGACAGCAGGAACGCTACGACGCGCTGGAGAACGAGTACACGCAGAAGCGCTCGGAGCTGCTCGCACCTCTCTGTGAGTGATCTGGGTTCACCTGTCGATCAGACGGTCTTTCCCTGTTTAAATGGCCAGATTGTATGATTAATACACGTGTGTGTGTGTGTGTGTGATTCTCTCAGTGGAGTTGGGTCAGAATCAGTGGGTCGCAGCGCTGGCGGAGAAATACTGTGACTTTGACATATTGGTGCAGTTGTGCGAGCGGACGGATAACCAGAGTCGGCTGCAGCAGTACATGGTCAAATTCGCTGATCAGGTAACAAACCCCAAAACACGCATCACTGTTCAGGAGTTTGGGATCTTCAGTACAGTCAATACTTTTATTCAGGCATTACGTTAATCAAAAGTGGCAGTGAAGACATTTATGATGTTATAAAAGACTTCTTTTGAACTTTCTATTCGTCAAAGAATCCTGGAAAAAATGTATCATGGTTTCCTCTGTTCACTGTTAATAATCAGAAATGGTTCTTGTCTTGAATATCAAATCATCATATCAGAGTGATTTCTGATGGATCATGGAGAAATGATGCTTTGATTAAGCTATATATTCAACAAAGTTATAAATTGTAGTAATATTTCACTATATTTTACGGTTTTTACTGTGTTTTTGATTTCTTTCAGACTGCTTCATTAGTGTATTATCAGAAGATGCGTTTATATAGTAGCTTGTGACTAGTGCACAATATTTCAATATTAGCAGAACTGTGCTTGCGTTGGATAATTACATTAAAGAGCATTGATTGCACACGGACACTTGCATTTTTTTGCAAAACTAAAATCCCAGATGGGTTACAGTACCTTTGCCAAATGCATTTACCCACAGTCCTCTCTGTTCCCTGTAGAACTTCGCTGACTTCCTGTTCCGCTGGTACATGGAGAAAGGCAAGAGAGGGAAGCTGCTGTCTCAGCCAATCGCAACACACCAACAGCTGGCCAGTTTCCTGCAGGCTCACGATCACCTCAGCTGGCTGCATGACATACATGTGCAAGACTATCAGAGAGTAAGAGCACCTCTTTATCTTTATTTATATTAATTTATTTATATTTATATATATTTATATTTTATATATATATATATATATATATATATATATATATATGTGTGTGTGTGTGTATATATGAAGAGTTCAGATGCAAAAGCCTCTAAATGCCATTTGAAATTTTCTTTTAAAATGACCATTTTTATCAAGCTTGTATATTTAAGTTCAGTAATTTCACTTAAATAACAATTAATAGGTATTTATCATTGCCATTTAAGTGAAATCACTGAACTTAAATATACAAGCTTGATAAAAAATGATCATTAAAGAAGAAAATTTCAAATGGCACTTAGAGGCTTTTGCATCTGAACTCTTCATATATATATATATATATATATATCCACGTGTGTTCACGCCCGCAGTACAGAGGGGCGGGGTTTATTATTTAAAGGCATATGCACTGAAACTTAGTGCTGAAAACAAGAGCTGATTTTGACCAGGTAAAATGGTGTTTTCTTAAAATACTAATGAGAATTTTTAATAAAAGTATATTACAAAGTTTTTATTTAGACCCTAAACATTCATATTAACTTAGTACAAAAATGGCATTATATGACCCAATGCAAATGTGTTCTTGTTCACAAAATGAGAGGCTTTTATGGTCACCCATCCATGCAAATGTCTCTGTGCATAGAAGGATCATAAACATGCAGTTGGGATTTGGCTCAAAGTCGTTCATTTGCATATGCGGCGCCGCACGCGATATTATAAAAAGTGCCGCACACACCGCCAGGCGAAATGGGGGTCTTGCGCAACCAACACGCCCACACCGCAATGACGTAATTTTTGCCGCACGCACCTTCGCGCTCTTGCGGACGCGTCGAGTATACACGAGGCTTAACAGAAGGACGGACAGAACCAGTGAAATATGAGTTCGTGGCATATTTTATAACCATTTTCTAAACTATAGCGAATAAACTGTGATTAATTTTGTCTGAATAACTGAAGAATTGTCTGAATTTTGTGTCTGAATAAATTTTGGTTTGACTGTTATATTACAATTTCTTCAGAGGGTTCACTTTAATGTGTGCCTCTGTGTGCTTACTGACTCTTAAAGTGTTAAAAATGCCTTCTCTTCATGACAGGCCCATCGTACCCTGTACAGTCAGGCCAACGCAGAGACGCGATACTTCAGCAAGAAGAAGACCCTGCTGGCCCTCAGCAAACTCACGGCTCTCGCGTCAGACATGCCTGAAGCCGTTCACCAAAGACAGCTCACCG
Organism: Pimephales promelas; assembly: GCF_016745375.1. The sequence continues at coordinate 2,724,651 of NW_024121100.1, read as the reverse complement.
GTCAGTGAGTTCGGGAAACTGCATGAAACAGAATTTGAAAGTCTTTTCTTCTCTATTGTGACGTATATCTGAGTGAAACAGCTTCTCGAACAAGAACAAATGTAGGGCGGGGCTTGATTTTTGTCTGTGGGGAATTGATTGGTTGGTTGTGGTTTGCTATTGGTGGATCTCATGTGAGTGACAGGTTACCAGTGAACACATCATCATGATGAGATGATGCTGTGAGAAGAAGGGGACGTTGTTTTGATGAAAGATTATAAGGCACAAATAATAATGTGCATAAATAAATCATTTATAATAACCATGACAATATTCCATTATTACAATAAAATCATTTAGATTTCATAATGACTTTTAAACCTGCGATAGTTGCATATATATCTTCTCTTCTCGATATGCATTGTTATTGTTAGTGCATCCACAAAACGAGGAGCTAACGGTTAAAGGAGTAGTTCACAAAAAAAAAAAACTTTTGCTGCTAATCATCCAAGATATCCATGTCATTCTTTCTTCAGTCGAAAAGAAATTAAGGTTTTTGATGTAAACATTCCAGCATTTTTCTCCATATAATGGACTTCAATGGGAACCAAACGGTTCAAGGTCCAAAAGACAGTTTCATTGCAAACTGTTCAAAGGGCTTTAAACGATTCCAGACGATGAATAAGGGTCTTATCAAGCGAAACGAGCGGCCATTTAAAAAATAAATAACAAAGTTTAAGTTTTATAAGCTCAAATGCTTGCCTTGCTCTGTTCTGTGACGCACGTTCGTGACTCTCCTGTTTGAACTTGTTCATCAAAATGAACAAATCTTTTTCTGAGTCAACTCGTTCATTTTGTTCGTTGATTGAACCAAATGACACGAAAAAAGATTCGTTCATTTTGATAAACGAGTTTGAACAGGAGAGTGACGAACGTGCAACCTTAATTTCTTTTCGACTGAAGAAAGAACCATGAAAGAACCATTCGACTGACTCCTTTAAATGATGCTCTTTGTATTTTCTCCTCCTCGTGTTGCTTATAATGTCTGGCCTAATGGTTAGCAAATTCATCTGGGTTACAAAAATCTGACCTGCTCAAAATAATCTCCTGAGCCCCCGTTATTTCATCGGCAAAGTAATTTTCTGAAATGATTGTGTGTTGGTGTAGATATAGTGGAGCAGGAGCGGTTTCTGCTCCATCAGGAGACTCTTCCTAAACAGCTGCTGGTGGAGAAGCAGCTGAACCCAGACAGCATGCCTCTCCTGAGCCCTCATAACCTCATCACTGTGAGTAAAACACTAAAATACCTCGCCACTCACGCACAGGTGGGATTCCTCATCCTCGTTCCTCTTTTCCTCCAGCTGTACATCTGCGACGAGAACCGCGGCGCCAACGAGTACGACTTTAAGAAAGCGCTGGATCTGCTGGAGTACTTGGAAGAGGTATCTGTAAATGCATAACAGATAACAGCATTTAACCCTCAGGTGCTCTTCGTTTCGGAGTCACACTTGTTATCTTCCCGGTCAAAAGTGACCGGACACCTAAAAATTAAATCTCTTCCATCCCAGTAAAACCAATGCAATTTATTTTTGTTCTATAATATTTATTCTTTGTAATTTAGTATTTTGAAACAATTTGATTGAATTTATTAATATTTATGCAATATTTATTGTCTATTTTTGCCATGGAAAAATATATATATATTTTTCTATATATAAATTAATTTTTTCAAAAAATTATTAATGCAGTATTTTAGTTTAATATAGACTCTAGGCCCTCAGAAAAAAACATTTTTATATATTATAGAGAAAAAGCGTAGAATCATGGTGTAACCACTAGATGACATGTACAGCTCTCTATGGAGAAGCATGTGAATTCCCCAGATTTTTTTTTTTTTTTTTTTGGTGGATTTGAATATATAGTTGAAACAATCTCAAAAACGATTTTTTTTATTAAAAAAAAAATAAAAATAAATTGTGAATTTTTATGTTTTTGTCAATTTCCCATTCATTTCCTATGGGGGTCATTTTTGACCAAAGACCACAAGTGTGACTATTTTTTTTAAGACCACTTAGCATGCTCAGATCATGACCTCAATTTTTTTGTGTGTTCACATACATAATGCCATAAACGTCACCAAGTTTCATAACATTCCGATGAAGCTGTGATTTTTAGAAATTCAAAACAGAACATTTTTCGGTCAGAAATGACCGAAGAGCACCTGAGGGTTAAATAGAAGTTGCTTTCAGAAGCACGCATGTTTCTCACACGCTTTCATCGCCTGTAGAAGGATGCGGTCGATATTGACGCCCTGAAACGAGAGATCTTCAGTAAAGCCTTAATGAAAGACTGGAAGGAGAGGTGAGCATCATAAAACTAATATACTATGTGTAAATGTGGCCTAAATGAACACAGCCAATCAGAAAATCCGATCGGAGCACTAAGGCTTGCAGTGTGAACTGATTACTTTATTGATTGCAGTTGGTCCTCTTCTGATGATAATGACGATCCTCTAGAAGCAGCCAGAGACAGCACTTTCATCAAGATCCTACAGAAACTCATTCAAGAAGGTATGGTGACGACGCTTTTACACGAGTAGCCATTTTTCTATTACCCTTCAAATTGCGCAAATTGAAAATGCATTCAATAGAAACGTGTCAATTTTGCAAAAACTCCCAGATTTGTTTACGCTCGTTTGAGGTGTTTTTTCAGGCAGAATATTTCACAAAACTGCAACGGGAACAATTTTTCCCGCATTTACAGGTCACCTGACGTACGCAACAGTCGACCTTTCTTTAAAAAAGGTGCAGTGTGTTTGGACAGAAGACGAGACGGTTCTTCCTTAAACTCATAAAAGACGAGAGTATCGGGGATATTAGATTCTAAACCTAAAAAAAAGCCAAATCTATCAATGCATTGAAGCAGATATGAGGGGGAAACGCACAAACACCTCATATGTGACAATCACAAGAAGTATAAGGAGTTTTCCTTGCCATTAAAGCTTGGATAATTAAAAATATCCATTCAAAATAATGTCTGTATACATAAACCTACCAGCATCCATTGCCATGATGTTTGGAATGACTGAAGAAATTCACAATAGTTTTCTATCGACGTTTTATCGACAAGTTTTACGCAAATCTGTAATGGAAACAGCTACTGACGGTTTAGGGCTTATTTAAAGGGATACTCCACTTTTTTTGGAAATAGGCTCATTTTACCACTCCCTCAGAGTTAAACAGTTGAGTTTTACGGTTTTCAAATCCATTCAGCTGATTTTCTGGTATTTAGAAGAAGATCAGTAACCAGACAGTTTCTGGTCTCATTGACTTACATAGTAGATTTTTTTCCTACTATGGTAGTCAATGAGACCAGAAACTGTCTGGTTACTGATATTCTTCTAAATATCAGAAAATCGTCTGAATGGATTCGAAAACGGTACAACCCAACTGTTTAACTCTGAGGGAGTTGTAAAATGAGCCTATTTCCAAAAAAAAGTGGAGTATCCCTTTAAGGTTTGATTTGAGCAGATATGAAGTGTAAAATATAGTATCTGACATCCAAAGAATGAAGAACGCTACGTTAGTGCATGCATTTACAGCGAGTGTGTGTTGTGTTTGTGCACACAGGTGTTCCTCTGCAGTCGTACCTGCCTGAAGTGAAGGATCTCCTGCAGGGAGACGAGCTGGCGAGTCTGAAGTCAAAGCCCTACTTTCAGTTCCTCCTGCGGGCCAATTATGAGCACTACCTGAAAGCTCAGATATGACATCACGCTTCTACTGTGTTTCCTTGTTAATATTACAGTTGTGTTTTGTACCGTTTCATAAACCAATAAATTACTACATGATCCAACATTTAAAATAGTTGAATAAACTGTATTTCTGTATCACTTTCAGTGGTTGTCTTCAGCTGCAAGACCAAAGGCAGTGTTAATTTGGCAAACGATATGGAGAATTTTAACTGTAAAGGTGGCACAGTTCCACAAAAGTTGCATAAATGCTTTTACACAGCAATTTTAATAGTGTACTTTTATTCTGAGGCGGGTCAGAGCTGGCCTGGCCTGAATTTTGAGCAGGCACAGATAGGACAAAGACAAATGGGTGCCAACCAAATGGTGACCTTTACACTGTGAAGGTGTCAGAAGTGCTTCTGAAGTGGCATGAAGGCATTTATACACCAGTTACAACGGTATGCTTTGAAACTAGTGCCTGAGGCGGGTCAGAGCTGGCGTACTTTAGTCTGGCTGCGTTTCGTCTTTACACTACACTGAATTTTGAGCAGGCAAAGTGACTTTTAAAGAGATAGTTCACTTTGAAATACATTTTCGGTATGTTTTATCTTACCTCAAGGGCATCCAAGATGTAGGTGTCTTTGTTTCCACAGTATTTTCAATTTTGATATTTTAAGGTCAAACCGTTCGTGTCTGTCAGTCATATAATGGAGGTCTATGGTCACCACCTCAATGATTTAACATGATTTAATGACTCGTAAATGTAAGTACACATTGATGGCCTAAGACACGAAGCGAGCGGTTTGTGTGAGAAAATGAGCAGTATTTATATCGTTTACCTCTTGTAACCACAGCCACAAAGTGAACAGTTGGACGTGACTGTGATTACAAGTGGTAAAACGATATAAATACTGTTCGTTTTCTCACACAAACCGCTCGTTTCGTGTCTTAGGCCATCAATGTGTGCTTACATTTACGAGTCATTAAATCATGTTTAATCTGGACTTCTCTGTGCATGCTCTTTGAGGTGGTGACCATAGACCTCCATTATATGACTGACGGACAAGAACGGTTTGACCTAAAAATATCAAAATTGAAGCTACTGCGGAAACAAAGACGCCTACATCTCGGATGACCTTGAGGTAAGCTAAAAAAATACCAAAAATTAATTTCAAAGTGAACTATCCCTTTAAAGAAGCACAAGAGCAAAACATTTCTCCCTGGTTTCAGTGGCGGCTTAAGCCTGCTCACAGACTAAAATGCATGTTTGAACTGTTTTTGTTGCGATGAACATTTCTTAAAATATGTCAGGGCCATTGTTTTGTCTCAAGATGCACACCTTAAGTTTTTTTCTTTTTCTTTTAAAGGCAAGTTTATAAAACCTACTTAAATGAACTAAGGCCAAATCCTGGCTTAAGTGTCCAGACGTGTATGTGGGAGGCTTTATGTGACCTTTTTGACATCATTTTGTTGTTCTTTTACTCCTTGTTCTCATCTGTCGCTCCCACTCAGTCTTTCTCCTCCCGCAGCTGGTGTGAAGAGAGCAGCTGAACTGATGGAGAAGCAAATGTCCTGAGCTCCTAAAAATAGGGAGGGGAGTGTAAAGTTAGCGCTGTCCACCGTAAATATGCAGGACTTTACGGGGGTTCTCCGACACCCTATATGGGAGCCTCAAGAGTCTCGAACCACACTAGATAAACTGTCTAGGACACATGATGCTCATTGTTTGTGCAGTGGCATCAGATATTGAGATTTTCTAATGACTAATAATGTAATAATAGCCTCCAAGTTAAATAAACAGACACTTCACTAGTATCCTGTTCTCTGAAAGGCTTTGCTAAGTGTTTATTTTGATATTATTGGTCATTGGTGATACATTTGCCATGACTTCACAGATTTACTATTGTAATTCCAGCTGATGATCAAGAAAATACAGTCTCTTTCAATATAGTGGTAGTATCTTTTTAATATGGTGACCATTTAAACCAACTCAAGTATAGGAGATTCTCCAAGATGTTTTGGTAACACTTTACAATAAGGTTCATTAGTTAAGGTATTTACTAACATGAGCAATACATGTGTTGCTGTATTTATTAATGTTAAAAATACAATTAGTATATGTTAAAATTAACAAAGATTAATAAATGTTGTACAAGCACAGTTCATTATTAACTATAGTTAACTAATGAAACTTATTGTAAAGTGTTATCAATGTTTTCAATACATTTTTTTGGGATGTATGATGGAAGTTGAAATAGATGCTACTACTAATCACACACACACACACACACACACGCAATGGTCAATTCATGCAAACTGGGATAAATTTTGACATTAAGATCACTTTTGAAAACTGGCCTTACTTGATTTCACCCTTTTATATATATTGCACCTAAGACTTAATCATTCCTGGCTTTGCTGTTTTTGTTTTTAACCTAACCTATAATGTCTGAAATTAAAATAATTAGCCTATGAGAATTATTGCCCCACAAAAGAAAATGGTAAGCAATCATAACCCACTACCATGACCTTATATTGGTATATAGCCCACCACAACAAACACACAGTGCTGCTGGTCTCAGTGTCCACTGGTTTCATTGGTGGCGCTGGGCTCGGACTGGCCTTACACGGGCCTGCGCCCGCGCGCTGGGGTTTGGGGTCTAGAGCGCCATATATGGAGCGTCCCGCGCGCCCGGAGCGCGTCGCTGTGCGGCTCACACACAGGCGAGGCGTTGAGACCCTCTGCTCGACCCAACGACACCCAAATATGGACGAGGATCGGGAAGAATTCCAGTCGAATGCATTGACATTCCTTCATGGTTGTCCGAAGAGCTGTAAAAGCAGGGACGGGTATATAAGGTGGCGCGAATCACTGTGTACCAGGAGCCATTGGCACTTCCGTTTGACTTGAGGACTCTGAGCACGAGCAGACACAGGTAAGCGCGCGCTGACACCAGAACACACACACACACACCAACGATTGAGCAGCGGATTTACTATTTCATGAATCAGACCGATCAGACCTGGAACATTTAAGATGCGAGTGAGTTTTTACAATGGGTTTGCTCTCGTGGAAAACTTTTTTGTTGAATTGATATGATAAAACTTTACTCTGACTGTGTATCTTAAGTGTACACTTGATTTTTCCGAGTGTATTTTTTTATCTAGGTATTTTGTGGCGAATCCGTAACGCGCAATGGACTGTAAAAAATTATATTATCAATAAGTTATGACAACATGTTTTTGTATGGTAACAATACGTTAACCAATTTTCAACTTTTCAATCAATAGAATTGTGGCAACAGATTACAAGCAATATTATTATTTAAATTTTACAAATTAGAATTGTGTAATAATTAAACAAATTATTCCTTAAAAGTTAACCATTTAAAATGAGTAAAGTTTACACCAAGAAATTTAACAAAAATATCTCACTCACAGACAGACGTCAAATATTAACTAAGAACTATTTATTTTATATCGCCAACATTGAAGACACCTGATGTTAATCACTGAAGGAGAAAACCGTCATTTTAAAACAAACACCGATCACCATAATGGTGACTTCAATTTATGTTTTTTTGGTTGTTGTTGTTGTTGTTGTAAGTTTTACTCATTTTAAATGGTTAACTTTTAAGGAATTAATTTGATTAATTATTACTCAATTCTAATTTGTTACATTTAATTAATAATAATGCTTGTAATCTGTTGCTACTATTTTTTTGATTAGATAAAACATATTCATTTTTACAGTGCACGATTCAACTCACTTTTCAGTTTGATTAATTTGACATCTTGATTGTACTCTTAAAATTTAACGCAACTTTTTTATTAAAGTAAAGCTGAATTCATTGATGTTTATTTGATTATAATGTTGCAAATGAAATACAATAAAAATGATGTCTTCTCCCACATCTTTTAATTCACATTCCACTCGGATTATAAATATAATTTATTTATTTATTAATGCGTTTCTCGGTGTGACCTGAACATTTGTCAGCGGTTTGGTTTGGATAATGCATTCAGCAAATTTAATTTTGAGTTAGCAGTGCCCTCTTCAACTTTGTTTTCTCACTGACTTGGTCTATTCTCAGAACCCATCAGAATGTGCGACGACGACGAGACCACAGCTTTGGTGTGCGACAATGGCTCTGGCCTGGTCAAGGCTGGTTTCGCCGGTGATGACGCCCCCCGCGCTGTCTTCCCTTCCATCGTCGGCCGCCCACGTCACCAGGTACAAACAGAGATCCTTTCTAGGTTTGTGTTAGTCTTCACAAGGTGAAATTGTACCAGGTTATCTGATCGTGTCGCTCTCCAGGGTGTGATGGTCGGCATGGGCCAGAAAGACTCCTACGTTGGAGACGAAGCTCAGAGCAAGAGAGGTATCCTGACCCTCAAGTACCCAATCGAGCACGGCATCATCACCAACTGGGACGACATGGAGAAGATCTGGCACCACACCTTCTACAACGAGCTCCGCGTGGCCCCCGAGGAGCACCCGACCCTGCTCACCGAGGCCCCTCTGAACCCCAAGGCTAACCGTGAGAAGATGACCCAGATCATGTTTGAGACCTTCAACGTCCCCGCCATGTACGTGGCCATCCAGGCCGTCCTGTCCCTGTATGCTTCTGGCCGTACCACCGGTAAGATTACCAAAGGGCAACAATTACTCAGTTTTAATTTTACATATTAGCCACTAGGGGTGTAACAATATATCGCAATACAAAAATGCAACAATATGGATTTGTATAATAACGTATAATAACACAATGGGGGAATCTTTGTGGGTCCTGATTATGCCAAATGTCTAATGTTACCATTAAAAAGTGGGTTTTTTGATAGCGTTTACTCTTGAAGTATTATCGTATCTTGAGTTCACTATCGTGATATGTATCGATTAGCCACTAATAATGAATTTAAAACGAGCTCTCTTGTTCCTCTGTGTCATTAGGAATTGTGCTGGACTCTGGTGATGGTGTGACCCACAATGTGCCCATCTATGAGGGTTACGCTCTTCCCCACGCCATCATGCGTTTGGACTTGGCTGGTCGTGATCTGACAGACTACTTGATGAAGATCCTGACTGAGCGTGGATACTCTTTCGTCACAACTGGTGTGTACCTCGTCACTCATCACTGGCAGACAAGTTTTGGATCTGTAAGATTTTGAGTGTTTTTAAAAGTCTCTTCAAGGCTACATTTATTTGATTAAAAATACTAAAAAATATATATATATATTTATTATTATTTTATTCATTATTTTAATTCAATATTATGAAAATTTAAAATAACTTTTTTTTTATTTTAATATTTTTTAAAATGTTAATTATTCCTGTGATTTTTCAGCATCACGCAGTCTTCAGTGTCACATGACCCTTCAGAAATCACTCTAATATGATGATTTGATGCGTTAATTATTAGTATCAGGTTTTTTTTTCTCCAGAAAGTTCAAAAGATCAGCATTTATTTAAAATACAATATTTTGTAATAATGTAATGTTTGTTTTTTTAATCAAATAAATGCAGCCTTGGTGAGAAGAAGAGACTTCTTCTAAAAACATTTAAAAAATTGTACCGAACCAAAAAGTTTGACCGGCAGTGTGTGTAGTTAACCTTCTAGCATGTGTGAAAGAAACCAACCAAATCTGACCTCGTGATTCGTCCTTCACCACAGCCGAGCGTGAGATTGTCCGGGACATCAAGGAGAAGCTGTGCTACGTTGCCCTGGACTTTGAGAATGAGATGGCCACCGCCGCCTCCTCTTCCTCCCTGGAGAAGAGCTACGAGCTTCCCGACGGTCAGGTCATCACCATTGGTAACGAGCGTTTCCGTTGCCCCGAGACCCTGTTCCAGCCCTCATTCATTGGTACGTCTGAAAACATCTGAAATGATCAGCGGTTACCTTATCTTTTAGTGCTTCAGCCATTTATATGCTCTCTTTAAAACACTTGCACAGGTATGGAGTCTGCTGGCATTCACGAGACCGCGTACAACAGCATCATGAAGTGCGACATTGACATCAGGAAGGACCTGTACGCCAACAACGTTCTGTCTGGTGGTACCACAATGTACCCTGGTATTGCTGACCGTATGCAGAAGGAGATCACAGCTCTGGCTCCCAGCACAATGAAGATCAAGGTAAGAGGGCTTGACTTTAACACCCACCAAATGCGGGTGTATTTCAGCAGTGGCGTGTAACGCAGTCACTCCTACTAACCACTTTGGCGGGTTGAATTATATTTATAATAAATACACCTTTTAATTGTAGTCTTTTTAAAAGAGATCTGAAATAATAAACTAAGTGCAATATAGTGTTGTCAGAAATATAGATTTTTCTATACGAATTGATACTGAAATATCTGAAACGCTTCCTCATTTTCAGCAGAATAGATGCACGATACCAACTCTCTCATCTCCGACAGAGAGTGACACTCAAACCACATGTAGCCGTCCGACAGCAACATAGTGTCGGCCCAGATCCGGCCCACATCTGATACATGTTGATTCTGATGTGGGCCGACACTATGTTTCTGTCTGGGACTAAATTGAGTTATTTTTCCCCACTTAAACACTCAAATACGCATAATGTCATAATGCCGGTTTTGGCGAGTATTCACGCAAACACAGTCGGTTCTGTTTTTAAGTTAGCGTAAACAGTTGAAAAAGAAAATGCATGTGTAACAGTATAATGGGTCAGTGCATCAGTGACAAGTCAAGTCAAGTCAAGTCAAGTCAAGTCACATTTATTTATATAGCGCTTTTCACAATACAGATTGTATCAAAGCAGCTTCACACTGATAACATGAAAGTAGCACAACACAGATCAACAACATTGCTAAACACTAAATAACCCCAACTGAGCAAGCTCAAAGCAAGCCAAAAGCAAGGCGACAGTGGCAAGTGGCCTAATAAACCTGCTGCCAAATTATGAGATAATATTAAATATGTATTGTACATGTCCGTTTTTTCCCCATGGTGTCAGTCGCAAAACTGTGCCTAGTGAAAATGGCCAGTAACTGGTTTTTAGTAACGGTTTTTCCATGTTAACTGAATATGTGTTGACAATCTTGACAGTATAGATTGGTTTTCTGAGTAATATTGGATCTCCTCCTCTGTAGATTATCGCTCCCCCTGAGCGCAAGTACTCCGTCTGGATCGGCGGATCCATCCTGGCCTCCCTGTCCACCTTCCAGCAGATGTGGATCACCAAGCAGGAATACGACGAGGCCGGTCCCAGCATCGTTCACCGCAAGTGCTTTTAAGCGCCCGGCTCAAAGCGTCCGTATCGTTGCTTCCTGCTCAGGAACCGAGCGACGGTGCATTGCACATGTGGACAGTTTTTCTACAGCCATTATTTATGCAACGCTGTAGGAGCGAGCAGTTGAAGCATAAACTGAGAAAAGGACACTAACGTCGAGGGAGAGAAAAATACCAAGCACTCTTATTGCACACAAATGTATTTATTACTGACTATCATGGCTTGGTATTTTGAAATGGATGGACGCACCTCCCTTAGATTCCAGTGCCATTCGTTCCCTGGTCCAGCTGACGACCAACACAAATCACACTTCAGCAGACAAATAAAACGGAAAATCTGTTTTTAAACATGGTGCTTGTCAATGAATATGTCATTTCAGTACTTTTATATGATTCTGGGTTTCAGCCCACACTGAGACAGACTAAACAAAATCTCAGATGGTTTACTTTTACAGATGAATAACATTGAGAGAAGTCTTGTTATGTCTGTAATATGACAACTATAAACCATCTGGGCTGTTTAAATGAGCTCTAATGGAGGATGAATGTATACGGGACAATTAAGCATTACAGTAGCGCTGACAGCCTTTTAGTTTATACTTTCATGTTTATAAAGGAATCGAAATCTTTATTAGCTTTTAGTGCACATCATCATGATTAGGTTGATTACTTATAAATCTAAAATGAATAGTACTGATTTAATAGACTGATTATATTACTGAAAAATGTCCTTTATTTGGTACTAACGTTACTACTGTTAGCTGAAAAGAAAAATGTTTTGAATACATGGTAGTACTACCTCCTGATACCATCCGTTTGTCATTCCTGTTTAATTTTAACCAACAGCATAGAGATCAAATCGATATGAGAATATTGTACATCCTAAACTGATTTTTTTAAATTTATTGTGTAATGAGGTGAAATAATTCATCTGACAGACAGAGCTGCGCATGCGCCGAGTAACTGTCGTCGCTAGTACCTTACAATTGATATTCTCCAAATATATAACAAAAATATCGCGAAAATGTCGAAGGGTAAACTAACTCCACATGTAATAATAAACTTCATCCACCCACTAGATTCGAACAAAGTAGGTGATTATAATCAAATTAGGATCAATTAACGGTTGGATTGGATTGTGAGTGCGTACTTGCGCATCAGGTCCTCAAGCAGTCCGAGTGTGATGTTGTGCGCATGCGCCAAACCTGTAATATCAGTGAGGGTTGTTGTTTTCTACTACGCAGCAGGCGCACAACAATGATGGACAGAGGTATTTTCAATTCGTAAGGATGTTAGAACAAAAATGGACGTCTTTATCCAGCGTTAAAGCCTAAGGAACGGAAAATAAAGGAGTGGGTGAGTTTAAAGCGCTTATATCGATCCGAGTCAATGTTTACACACACACACTCAGGCGCAGGTGAAGAAAGACCTGTGAACATAGCGCGAGCTGCCAGCGAAACCACACGGGCTTATTTCAGGAATTAATTAGCGATTGATATTATATATTTGAATAGTTTGACAAATTTATTAATAAAAACATGCATTATTCTTTAATGTTTTGTATTTTTTTAATATAGATTATGATTATGCATGCTTGAACATTATTTATTAAAATCGTACGATAAACGTGTATTTATAAACGTCACAAGAACGTAAGAAATGTCCCTTTTAGAAAGATCGGATGTGACATCGGCTTATGTATTATGTAAAGAATATAAATAAATAATGTGGGCACTGGGCTGTAACCTACTCTGCTCTACATTTGATTTTTCGGTGTCATTGTTACAGTGTAATTCTATATTTAAGTACTGATTAATATTAATGAACAACATGCACTTGCCACTTATAGGGTTAGGGTATTGGTTTTGGTTGAGGTATAGTAATGTAATCATGTATAATTTACTGTTATTACTATGGTAAGTGTACATGTATCTAGGACACTAAAACAAAGTAGAATATATCGCAGTTTGCACTGTATACTAAGAAAAACAGATGGTGATGACGTGAAGTATGCGAGCATGCATTGGCAAGACTACCACTTCCCATTTCCATTATAATGTTCATTCCATAGGTGACTGACTGACTACATCAACAGGGCGAAATGTCTACCAATAACAACATCATATCCATGAAGATCCGGACAGAGTACATGAAAAAGTTCAGAGATCCCAAGTGGGAGACATTCTCGAAGAGTTACGAGGACTCTGTGAAGTACAGACTGACGCGAAGAGTGATGGAGCAGACACACAGACCGTTATTCGAGAACGGATGGGACAGCGGGTCCGACTCCAGCGGGACGTCCAGTCCCAAACTGCAAGGGGTGAACGTCTCAAATGGCAAACACTACATATCCTCGTCAGAGTCCAAGAATGAGCCTGTGGAGGTCCAGAAGTCCTGGAAGCCGCAGGTCAACGGAGAAGTTCACACGGACACCAGTGCAACCGTGGAAAGCTCGACTCCCTTGGGTAGGGTAATGTCTTGTTGTGTGATCAAACTTTTCCTTTAAACAAACATATCGAATGATTATTTTGCTTCTATCACAGAAAATGGTCACAAAGGGGTGACCACTAACGGACCATCAGCTTCTTATCCGAAACGGCGGCAGAGATACCGGGCGCCCCGTTCAGAGCCATGCTACCCTAATAAGGAGCTGGATAGTGATGAATCACACCTGTCCATATCGAGAAAACCACCCAGGGCCAAGAGCCAACCCCCAGGCAACACCAAGGACCGGACGTCCAACCGAGACAACAGGCGCTCTTTTATCCGCAGTGACTGGACAGAGAGGCACATCGAGACCAGGGAAAGAAGAACACCGAATATCAGAGCGTCTGTGTCTGCTGGAGAGGTGAGGCTTTCTGGGACATGTCTGATATTAGACTCATGAGGACCATATACAGATCATTATCTCTTGCCATGAGAATCTTCTTTATCCACATGACTTTTTTTATTTTTAGATAGCCTATGTATGGACATATATATATATATATATGTGTGTGTGTGTGTGTGTGTGTTTGTGTTTGTATATATATATATATATATATATATTAGGGCTGTCATTTACCATTTAATCGTGATTAATCGGATCCAAAATAAAAGTTTGTGTTTACATAATATATGTGGGTGCACTGTGTATAATTATTTTGTATATAAAAATAATTATAAAATGTTTGGTCCTGGTATGCATTCATGAGAAAGTGATTGTAGCCAGCATCAAAAAATAAGAACTATTTTTATATTTAATGAATAATCTCTGTATTTATTAATAATTAATTGTTATTATTTAAATTATATTAATTATATTATATTAATTTAAAAAAATTATATTTTATTGTCCCTTATACATACATATATAAATACACACACATGCATGTATATTTAGGGGAAAAAAAAGATTTCTATATAAAATATTTATATTTATATATAATATAAATTATATATAAAATTAACATACAGTATATACATGAAAATATTTCTTAAATATACAGCATGTGTGTGCATTTATATATACATAAAATAATTATACACAATGCACCCACATATATTATGTAAACACAAACTTTTAATTTGGATATTACATATTAAAATAAAATATTTTGTCTATTTATACTATTCTTTTGACATTTTCTTTACATTTACTATTATATTTATATTTCAGATGGGTTTTTTTTCTCTCATAATATGTAGCCATATGTACATTTATATAATTTTCTTATGTATCTAAATATATTTTATGGGTAGCCATTAGCAGAAGTGATATTATAATATTTATCTATCTATCTATCTATCTATCTATCTATCTATCTATCTATCTATCTATCTATCTATCGCTAACATTGGTGTTTAAAATATACATTTTTATACATGATATATTTCTGATATTTATGGCTTTATATATTTTTAATATATCTAAATATATTTATATTGCCCAATATATTTAAAATATATATATATTTATATTTTGTTTACACGCATAACTTTTTCCCTTTATGGTTAGCCATTAGCAGAAGCGAACACGAGTGTGTTTTTAACAGATTTGAATAAATTGTGCATAAAAAGAGGGTTATTTTGAAGTGGCTAAACAGTGGTGTCCTAATCAGTGGAATGAAGCAGCGAGTGAGACATGACGCTGCGGTGAATTATTCAGCCTGGAGCAGTGATATCCTTCTCTGGTTTACAAAGGTTCAGTAGGTTAAACAAAAGTTGTTTCTCGTCACTGCAGAAAACTGCAAGTGAGCTGAATCAGAATACATCTGATTTAAATTCCAGATTCATCAGGCCGACGTGGGCGTCCAGACACGAAGAGAGTCTAAAAAAGGTGTGCGGGCGTCAGAGCACCGGAGGGCGAGGTCAGCTGACCTGGAGAAGGCCCGGAGGTCAGCCCTGAGCGTGACGGACGAGCGCTGGATGACGGAGTACATGCGCTGCTTCTCTGCTCGACTGAGGTAGAGGCTGATCCAGGATCAGTGGATTAGACGCGAGGCGGCAGGAAACAGATCCCAAACCAGCACCACAGGACCGTTACAGAAGAGTAAACTGAGGTTACATGCATTTCTTTAAAATAAAAATACAGAGATTATTCATTAAATATAAAAATAATTAATATTTTTTGATGCTGGCTACAATCACTTTCTCATGAATGCATACCAGGACCAAACATTTAACTACTAAAACACATTTGATATTGTTTTTAATATTTTCATATTCACCGTTTCGATTGTCATTTTATTCCCGATCCAGTGTTTGACGTCGTTGTAAAAAGGTTTCAGAGCTTCTAAACATGGGCTGCAGGGATAATTTGAGTGGACCAAACATTCGATATGTGTTCATGACTCAGATGATTGTTGTTGATCGTTATTCTAGACGTCATAAACGCGTCAGCTGATAAATGTCGTTCTTCTGAATGTGATTGACTGATATTTGGTTTGTTTGATCACATGGTCTCAGTGATTTGGTGTTTGAGAGGCCGTGTTAGTGCTGTGCTATGTACTTTTGCAAGTCACGAGAAGTGTGTTTTCCTCACCAATCTCCAAAAAACATCCTTTTAATCCACTCTTTGCACACAGATGTCACATCTATAATATTTTTAGATGGAAACATAATTGAGGGCTAGTTGAATGCCATCTTTTGATTCTCGTGAATGTGATAATTTCAACTGTGTAAATCATTATTTTTCTGAGCACAGATTTGATATGAAACTGAATATTTGCTCACATGTATATATTTTTTTGCTTCTCTGTGATATTAAAATGCATCCACACTGGTCATGTCGTAGACACTTTGAATGAGCCGTGACGCTTTACTTGAAACTTAATGTTTGTTTGAAGAAATGTTAATCTTAATAATTGTTTGCCTGTTATCTGGACTTACTTATTTATTCAGTTATTCACTTGCTTGTGATTTTATGAAAGAAAACTCACTCAGTTTAAGGCTAATCACAATGACGTTCTTGAATGAAGTATATAAAATATGCTAATTTGTGGATTCTCCTCAGCAATGTTTACATTTTGACCACTGTAATTGTATTTGAGGACATATTTTCATTTGCAGAACAGAAATACTCCTAATAATGCATTGCAGTGAATAAACTATGTTTGAGTAACGTCATGTCCCTCTGATATTCTGTTCATAAATCACAATATGAGTCAAAATCTGATGGAAAACTTTGATAATTGCCTTAATCTTGTAAACAACAGAGATTATAGTGATCAAGCTACATTTGATTGAAATTCCTGAATCTTTCATCAGCATATGAGGGTCAAAATGGGCGACTACAGGGACTCATTTCACGATCGCTCATTTAACCGTTCATCTATTGTCAAAACTACGAGAGAAAAAAAAGATAAGTCAAGAATGAGGGTTCGTACAGACTTTCAAGCACTACTTTTTGCTTTTTAAGGACTACGATCAGAGATCTCACTTATCTTTAAAGTCTTTCAAATTCTAAAAAGGTAAATATATGAACAAAAATTAACTAATGAAACAAAATGGTACAAATAAAGTGCAATGACCGTGGAAACTTTAACCATTGATATTGCTTTCCTTATTCAAACTGGTTTTTTGATTCCATGAATATATGATTGACCTGAAGAATAAAAGATGCATCCTATACTGGGATATTAATATGAGCAATATCAAGCTCATAAGCATGCAAAATAGCTCTATATGTAGCCTATATCAGACGGGCTGCAGCGTTGATTTTGTGTGAAAAGAGCGTTTTATGAATGAATCAAGCACTTGTCAAGTATCTTTTCGTAAATATGGCTGTTTTTAAAATAAATAAAAAATGTAATTCAAGTATTTAAAACACTTTAGACATCTTGTACGAACCCTGAATAAAAGAAGACTACAGGTTTCCAGTGTGCTCTTTTGGATCTCACTATGTGTGTGTGGTTAATGTCAACACTTCAGCTGGTTCTCTAATAAGAGTTTCTTCACATATGCCATAAACTGTCATCCACAGCACAGTCCAAATCCTCTCGCCACCCCAGAGACCAGCTGAGGTTTCGTCTGGACCTGCTGACGGACAGCACACAGCTCGGAGGTCTGGATCACGTCGTGATGTAATGCATGTCTTTGTTTTCTAGGCTGTTAAACAGCGTGATCCGAAGTGCTGACGTGCCATTGTGATCTGTTTAACCGGCTCTATATATAGACACCTGCTAAAAGTCTAATCTCACTGACAGCTGCATGTCTGTGAAGCGCGGTGGACAGAAAACGAATGTGTGTGTGCTGGGAGATGTGCTAGAAAGTGTGCGTCACCAGAGAAGAGTTGTGTTTTACTGGTATACTGTGTCTAAACAAACATGTGTTGGGGTTTTTCAATCAGAAGCTGCCCTAAGGTTTGAAACTTTAGACACTCGTGTTACACTTACCCACCTCCTTCATCTCCTTCCCGTTACACACACAGCAGATCCTGGGCGATGCTGATGAAGACCATTAACCAGAAGAAGAGCAGCTGTTTCCATATCACACCTGTCCACACTGATCTTCACCAACCCGAGCTTCTGTCGACCACTGGACCTGGAACTTTATAGAGAGCAGATTATGAAGATAGCGCATATATACGTCTCCAATATCATGTCTGTTAAAGAGCACTTGATCTGGAAAACATCTGTATACAAAACATTTGATAAACATATTATTTTTAAAAGAGCAGTTTTGCATACATTCTAAATCATAAACATTTGAAGACATTTTCTGAATGTCTATTTAACATCTGACAAGAATGTATTCAGACTCAGAGAAGCTAGGCTATCTGTAGTCAGCACATTTAAAACTAGCTAAATAACAATAACGAAGTTGAAAAAAATCCCTCATTTATATAACTATTTGAAAGCATGATACACACAGCAGTATTGAACTCAAAGTTAATAATTCATAGATTATTAATAGCCTAGATAATAAAATGAGTCAAGCTTTCCTACAACTAAATGCTAATGATATATTAGTTTACCTGTTTGACGTAACAGACAACCGTTAGAAAGCAACGATTTCAAATTTCACAGCGTATCATGTTGAAAACCCAAATATTACACACACCACACATCTATTTTAAGGCCAGTTCATACCAATAATAATAACTAAAGATAACCATAACAATATTACTAAATTATCGTCCACACCATGCGATAAAGTTCTGTTAATTCATAGCGCAGCTCAAAGTCTCGCGCTATTTAAAGCGAAATGGATTCTGATTGGCTGTAATTTCTCTGTGCGTTGTGTTGTGGACTGCTATTCTTTTATTTAGAGCGATTTTAGAACTAACTTATACCTTCATAGTTATCGACTGATGTGAATGGGCCATTAAATTAAATAACTTGGGTTTTAGGATAAACTGTTTTGTAAACAGTTTTGGACACTGTCACTGTACAGCTGTTTTAGATTTACTTTTTAATGTGAAAAGTGATATAAATCCTTCATTATTGTTTTTTTTTTTTTAAATCCATTCTATTTTTCCAATTTAATTGAATGCCAACACTCTAAAAATGCTGGTCGTTTTAACCCAACTTTGGGTCAAATATGGACGAACCCAGCCATTGGGTTAATTTTTTAAATTACATTTTTAACCCAACGTTTGGGTTTGTGCATATTTGACCCAAAGTCGGGTTAAAACAACCAGCATTTTTAGAGTGTTGGCATTCAATTAAATTAGAAAAATAGAATGGATTTTTTAAAACCATTTTTAAATCCAGTGTGTTGAACCCCGAGGTGAGGGTGAGAGCTGTTGTGCTGACCTGTCAGTCAGTGTGTCCAGTATTATTCCACATGTGATGAACATCTATCCTCCTGTCTGTCCAGATCTAAACCACTGTCCCGTCTGAATGGAGCCGTGTGTAAGCATTGGTGCCTCTAATGTGCAGCCCTGATGTTCAGGATGTTACTGAACAGCGTCCTCTACAGGTGGAGCTCCATTAATACTCTGGTTCTGCTTTTAGGAGCACGTGATACTAGCACATTTAAAGAGACAATTAAAGCCTTAGATTCAACACATACTGACAATAACAGTCTATTAAATGCGTAAAGAAAATTATATTGTTCCCAATTATGGCTTTTTGAGACAAAAAATATGCAGCATCACCACCATCGAGCTATTAAATGAATAATCGACCACTTTCATGTGTGTGTCACATTGAAAACCTTGATTTTCGGCAGCTCTCGTCTCAAGGCCTGTTGTACTGATGTTATTCCAGCATGATTTCTGCAGCAGGTGGAGGTTGAGGTCAAGAGATCCTATGAAGGGAAAAGCAGTCGCCATCTGCCCGCCTAATTCCCACAGGTGGCGTCTGTCTCGACCTGTTAGGATCAACTAAGACACAGGAGCCGATCTGACCGCCTGCCACAACAAAGTAACTTTGAGTGAGTTTTTATTAGTGCTGTCAAATCAATTGTTTGTGAATAACCACATCTAACATAAAAGTTTGTATAGGCCTATATATATTTGTGTGTGTATATGTACACACACACACACACACACACTACATATATAGACTTCCTGTTTCAGTTTGTAACTGTTTTCTTTATTTCACATGTAAAGAAAACATCTTAAAGATGTTTGTTTAACTTTTTGATTCAGTTTTAAATGTTCTGTTGGTTGTATTTTATCCCAGCTTTTATGTAGTGTTAAAAAAACTGAAAAAGGAAGTGCTTCTGGACCAGTGTTGTTTACATCTTGTGAAATGGTCTATATATACTCACACACACTCATCTAAAGGATTATTAGGAACACCTGTTCTCATTAATGCAATTATCTAGTCAACCAATCGAATGGCAGTTGCTTCAGTGCATTTAGGGGTGTGGTCCTGCTCAAGACAATCTCCTGAACTCCAAACTGAATGTCAGAATGGGAAAGAAAGGCGATTTAAGCCATTTTGAGCGTGGCATGGTTGTTCACAATCTGCTCAGTTACTGGGATTTTCATACACAACCATTTCTAGGGTTTACAAAGAATGCTGTGAAAGGGGAAAAACATCCAGTATGCGGCAGTCCTGTGGGCGAAAATGCCTTGTTGGTGCTCGAGGTCAGAGGAGAATGGGCCGACTGATTCAAGCTGATAGAAGAGCAACTTTGACTAAAATAACCACTCGTTACAACCGAGGTATCCAGCAAAGCATTTGTGAAAAAGACACAACACGCACAACCTTGAGGCGGATGGGCTACAACAGCAGAAGACCCCACCGGGTACCACTCATCTCCACTACAAATAGAAAAAAGAGGCGACAATTTGCAAGAGCTCACCAAAATGGGACAGTTGAAGACTGGAAAAATGTTGCCTGGTCTGATGAGTCTCGATTTCTGTTGAGACATTCTGATGGTAGAGTCAGAATGAGAACATGGACCCATCATGCCTTGTTACCACTGTGCAGGCTGGTGGTGGTGGTGTAATGGTGTGGGGGATGTTTTCCTGGCACACTTTAGTGCCAATTGGGCATCGTTTAAATGCCACGGCCTACCTGAGCATTGTTTCTGACCATGTCCATCCCTTTATGGCCACCATGTCCCCATCCTCTGATGGCTACTTCCAGCAGGATAATGCACCATGTCACAAATCAGACAGCTTTAGGCTCCACCATTCAAAATCAAGTTCAGGAGTTTATACATCACTAAATGCATTAAACGCAATACATTTCCACATTTTACAGCACGAGCACCTGTGAGTGGGACATTAGAGGCTAAACGCTGCTGTTCAGAGGGTTTTGTGTGATTTCAGTGGTCAGATCCACTCAGAGGCTGAAGCCTGCAGTGAGTGTCATTGTGCGGGTAATTGTTATTCTGTGACGACGGCAATTACGTCCCGCCGTGACAGTCCCAGATTGCCGAGGGAAAAGAGTAGCACAATAATGTAAAAGAATCAGATCTGATTAAAGGCTTTAGTGCCATTCAGACCTTTGACAGGGCCGTCTGAACGGGCCAAGTTCATTTTCCTTGACGCAAATCTACCTCTAGTGGTTTCATTTAAAACATGCTAACACATGCATTTCGAAATCTTTTAAAACACGTTTAATATCACACTCGTCTTGCGTACAAAATGAAGTAAACAGTAGAAGTGAAGTTGTAAACAAAACAGGAGTACAGCAGGTGTAATGCAGACGTCAAATCCCTCTCCTTCAGTCTGTTCATCAGATAATCCACTGCTACAAATCAAGGGTACTGGGCCAAAACACACACACACACTACCGGCTCACGCACACGTATACACAACATGTTACAGGTTACGCTATATATATATATATATATATATATATATATATGAAGAGTTCAGATGCAAAAGCCTCTAAGTGCCATTTGAAATTTTCTTCTTTAATGATCATTTTTATCAAGCTTGTATATTTAAGTTCAGTGATTTCACTTAAATGGCAATGATAATTACCTATTAATTGTTATTTAAGTGAAATTACTGAACTTAAATATACAAGTTTGATAAAAATCATCATTAAAGAAGAAAATTTCAAATGGCATTTAGAGGCTTTTGCATCTGAACTCTTCATATATATATATATATATATATATATATATACAGTATATACAAGTATATGGTAACACTTTACAATAAGGGTTTGTTAGTTAACATTAGTTAACAAGGCTAACAACACTTTTACAGCATTTAATAATCTTGATCTCAACATTTACAAATACATTTTTAAGATCAAAAGATGTGTTAAACAAATTAGTTAATGTACTGTGAAATAATATGAACATTTTTATGAACTTACATGAACACAACTTTTGTAAAGTGTTGCTATATATATATATATATATTAATTTCTACTATTCTCTAGAGCCAGACCGATAAAGGATTTTGAAGGCCGATACCGATACAAATATTTGTTGGTTTTAAAATCCGATATTCCGATATATCGGCCGATATTATTATTATTATTATATTATTATTTCAGAAACGCACAACAAAATATTGACAGATTTCCCTAACATTAGTTATTTGTAGTTATTTATGAGTTTTAACTAAAATAATATGATAATGCATTTTAAAAATAAACTTGTTTCTATTGTCACAACAGAACAGAGGAACATCAAAATATATATTAAAGTTCTGATAAATAAAATAATAATTAGCCCCTACATTGCCTTATAGTTATAAGCTGCGTGATTCGTCCGTTTTTATTTTATTTTTGAAATATTAATTCATCGGCCATTATAACTGCCGATACCGATATTTTAGAAAATGCCTAATATCGGCCGATAATATCGGCCTGCCGATATATCGGTCTGGCTCTACTATTCTCTAATAATAATATATAATTTCAACATATGTCTATATATTGTTTCCAATCCTTTTCTCTTCTCTTACTCCAACCACAAGGGCTTTTACAAAAAGTATACAATAAAAATGATTCATTTTCTGTAAATAAATACAATACAATAATGTATTAATATATCTGATGTCATTATTAATGTCTCTGAACTCTTCATCATTGCTTAAAATATTTACTTAGGAAATGATAATTTTGTATAAAATAAAATGTCCTTGAGTCAACATTTTCTTTCTTAACGCACATTTTTGTGTAGTTTGTGCATGATTAACTCCACGTTATTACAAAAAAAATGCTTGTCACTGTAATGTGTATGAAAATATATATTTGGTTTGCCTCCAAAAAGATGATCCGTTCAATTTCAGACCCTGACAACGTTTCTCGTCGAATATCCTGTTTGATTTAGAAATACATCACAGTTAAATGTTAAATGCGTCGCATTTCATCTTGACTTGACTTTAAACTGTCTTCAACGAGAACCGCCGTCACTGAAGCTCAAAGCCCTGGACGCAGCTCAGCTTCTTCCACCATGTGTTCGAGAGCTGTTTGATTTTATCTGGAGTTTTCTCCCTCAGCGTGAGCATCCTCGGCTCGTCCGCGCGCCGCATGCTCGCCAAGATGGCGCCGTCAAACACTTCCTTGAGGTTCTTCTGCGTCAGCGCGGAGCACTCGACGAAAGTCCCGGCACCGATGCTCCGCGCGCACAGGCGGGCCTCGTCTCTGCTCACCGGTTTCTCCTGGACGCCTGCGAGTCGAATCAGCACCTGGACGTCCTCCCGCAGGTCGCACTGGGTGCCCACGAGGATGATGGGAACACCGGGACAGAGGCGACGAACCTCGGGGGCCCAGCGGTCCGTCACGCTCCTGAAGGAGGATGGGAGAACCACGCTGTAGCAGAGCAGGAACACGTCAGCATCGCGGTAACAGAGAGGACGAAGCCGATCAAACTCGTCCTGTTAAACATCAGGAAAAGAGTGTGAGAGCTTAACTATAATGAACTCAGATGAAAAATTTGGCAAATACGATAACCGATAATTCTTTAGATTGGGAGGCCGATATATCGGCCGATAAATCTAAATTCACGTGATTACAAGAACAAAAGTCTCACAATTACAAAGCACACATTTACAATGCTTTTAGCCGATATGCCAAATGTTGCGCAATGCATCTTTAAATCATATTTTAAGCAATTCAAAACCATCATGTTGAACAGTGCGCATCTGAGGTGTCTCAGTTGAAGGAAATAATATATTATTTATCGGCTTTAATATATCGGCCACATTTTCTTATTGGGCCGATAAGGATAACATTAAAAATGTGCATATATCGGCCGATACCGATATGGTGGCTGATTTATCATGCATCCTTCCAGCTAAAACCTAATAAGTTAATAATTCAAATATTGTGATATTTATCATGCACCAGACAAAACCACTTTTATGTTAATGCACTTTTCTTTAAATGAAGTTCAAAATGTCGGTTCAGGAGGAGCCTAAACATTCAGTCCTGTCAACCATCATTACGAGCATACTATATAAGCTGCAGACACCACGTTATCTCATTGACAAACTCTTCCTCCTCCCCAGGACAGCAAGCCAAGTTAGTTTACTATTAACCGTCAAGGCTGAACGGGCAGGTGAACTCGTGAACCACCTAAGTTGCAAGTGCTTTCCTATTTATAACACAAGATATGCCAGTAAATATGTCAAACGATGAGTTATAGCGGTGACGTTTCATCAGCCAGATGTGGAAGTTCTAGGACTATGTGTTGAACACATCACAGAGTCGATCTATTTGACAGTCACAAACATCTACAGGACTCACAGTCCTAAGAGAACCCAAGGATCTAAGTCTAAACTAGGTGGCGCTCATTGGTCACATCCTGTTGCTTACATTTAGATGCTGATCCGCCGCCCCCCATTTCTGCCAATCAAAGTACAGAGAGAGAAAGACAAACCATCCATCATGACAAACTGCTGATAGATAGATAGATAGATAGATAGATAGATAGATAGATAGATAGATAGATAGATAGATAGAATCATAAAATGATGGATGGATAAGACAGAAAAAAATAGATAGATAGATAGATAGATAGATAGATAGATAGATAGATAGATAGATAGATAGATAGATAGATAGATAGATAGATAGATAGATAGATAGATAGATAGTCACCTGTCCTGCCATGTCACACAGTTGAAGTTGAACTTGTCTCCCATCCACCACAACCCTTGCTAAAACAGTGAAACACGTATGTTAATAAATTTGTAATAAATAATAAAGCTGAGCTATAAGTATTAATGAGTAGCCTAATTGCCAGGGAAATGATCAAGTAGGCTATGCGATGTCAAAAAGTGCATTATTCTAGCCCATATGTTTACTATGTTTAACTGTATTATGAAATGTAAAAGCGATCAGGCACGTGCACACTTCTAGAGTCCGTCAGGATATCTGATGAGGGGTTTTACCTGTGAAGTTGTCGAAGGCGGTGGGAATGTGTTCAGTCGGATATCCGTTAGTGGTGTAGCTGACGATCAGACTGGTTTTGCCCACCGCTCCATCCCCGACAAGCACACACTTGACCCTGCGCTCAGGTGCGTTGGCCGACGCCGGAGTGTCGCGCTGGAGCGTCGCTCGGGGTGGAACCGGAGGCGGGAGACCGTCTTCATTTACCGGCGCAGACTCATCCTGCGACGGCATCGCGTTTAACAAATTCAAATTTTAGTGGCGCAAAACAAGTCTGTTGCTGTTGTCAAGACACGGTTTGTATAAAAAAAACTACTTTATTTACCATTCCTGCATCGCTAAATGATGGCGCGGGATCGCTCGCGCACCTGCTGTGTTCTCTCGCGCTCTCAAGTCAAGTTCGAGCGCGCGCACCCGCGCCAGGTTGATTGACAGCCGAGCATCTGCTCCAGTAACTAAGAGGATTAATGCACGACACATGCGCTCAGTGTTGCGTTTCACACACCCGCGGACAACAGAGAACTTCGAGGAAACAATAGAAAGGTACTTTTCCCTCTAAAGTCAACACTTGTTTTGCGCTAAAAAAGCACACCAAAAGTACGAGATAGATAGATAGATAGATAGATAGATAGATAGATAGATAGATAGATAGATAGATAGATAGATAGATAGATAGATAGATAGATAGATAGATAGATAGATAGATAGATAGATAGATAACTTCAAATGCGCAAATATCTCCTGAATAAAATATGAGGTCATGTGATAAACGATGTGAAAGGTCAAGGATGCGGTGACGTGTGACAGACAGCTCGTTGCTATGGGTAACGAAGACTTGCTTACTCAGTCTAAACTGCATTGTATAAACAAGTAAAAGACATGTGCTCGTCGATTCTCTCAAAAAGTGTATAAAAAGTGGCATGAGAACAAGTTTGTCCTTGCAGAACTGTAGCCTATCTTCACTCAAAGCAAACATTGCTAATGCTAATTTAGCCAATAAACATGTTTGGACTTCATATCTGCTTCTCAATCACAGCAAGCTCATCCCTGTCTCTCCTCCTTCTCCTCCATCTATCTTCCGGCTCCTCCTCACCCTCTGTGTGTGTGTGTGTGTGTGTGTGTGTGTGTGTGTTTGCAGTGAATCTGCTGCCATCTGTCCGCCGTTCGCTCATGCACCACCAGAAGGCCTCAACATGTGCTGGTGTAAATGGAGAGCTCAACTTTCCCAGGACAGAGCTGACCCTGGCAGCCGCCCTCATACACACACGCACACACACACACACACACGTATATCACACCATCAAAGGCACCTCACGCCCCTGATCACTACGTGTGCACACACTGACACACACAGAGATTGGCTGAAAACTCATTTGCTGACTACAAGTCCATCAAGCAGCCGTCAGATCATGGCCAGATAAGAGCTGATATCAACACACACACTCACATACTCAAACATGCACACTCTCTCACGCACACACACACTACTGCAGGTCCTGAGGGAAAGCATTGTGTGTGTAGAGACGCATCTGCGTCAACACACACACATTTAGACAGTGAATGTCATGTAAATATGATCATATACATCATATCCCATCATATTCCAACCTAAAATTCCTAGCAAATCCGACTATATTTATATTATATATTTTACATAATATTTTGCATGAAGCAGAAATCCTGTTTTAGGACTATTCGGATTCACTCTGCAACATTATTGTCATGGCAATTAAGCAATTCTACATAATTACTGCAATAAATAAATCTCATCATGATGCAAAAAATACTATAAATCTGCAGTTTTTTCTCATTCTTATTACTATGATGCAACATGTTACGTAAAAAAGCGTAAAGCATTTTTTATTTATTTTATTCTGAATGATGATTCTTCTTAAATCCTCATAACTGTAATATAGTCATTTTTATACGGAGTTACAAAATAGATATGACTGTAAGTCAGCATAAATTAAAAGCAGATCAACCGATACTATCATGATACATAAATAATTTGCAACTCATTATTACGTGATCAATTGAATTATTATTGTTTTTGTATAATAATTAAATAATGGCATAAAACATAATAGTTTTAAAATCAGGGTTCATTTTCTTTATGCGAAATAGTTCAATAAAACAAAAAACAATATATACATTTCATATACATTCTTATTAATTGACTGGGTTACTCATCAATTTATTTATATACTGTATATATAGTAGGGCTGTCAAACGATTAATCGCATCCAAAATAAAAGTTTGTGTTTACATAATATATGTGGGTGCACTGTGTATAATTATTTTATATAAATAAATACACACACATGCTTGTATATATTTAAGAAATATTTTCATGTATATACTGTATATAGATTTATATATAAATATAAATACTTTTTATATAAATACATTTTTTTTCTTACATATACATGCATGTGTGTGTATTTATTTATATACAAAATAATTATACACAGCACTCACCCATATATTATGTAAACACAAACTTTTATTTTGGATATATATATATATATATATATATATATATATCCAAAATAAAAGTTTGTGTTTAACTATATATATATATATATATATATATATATATAGTTTGTTTCTTCCTAATAATTGTTTAATTGTCATTTTAAAAAGGTAATAGTTGTAAAATTAATTAATTTATTTATTGAGGTGAAATATGACAGGCATTTTATGACCGGTTTCCCATTAATTGACTGGGTTGCTCATTAATTTATATATTAGTGTGTGTCTGTGGGCATGGATGTGTGTGTGTGCATGTGTGTGTGTGTGTGTTATAGGAGGACTCTATCTTAATAGTCTCGGTGTGAAATAAGGGGCCGGATCATCTGATGGGTAAAGTGATTAGGAGAGGACGGTCTCTGAGGGACACGGGGCTCTAAGCTGGGGAGGGACGCTCGAGATAGAGAGAGAGAGAGAGAGAGAGAGAGAGAGAGAAAGGATGAGGGTGGGAGGGGAGGGATGAGAAAAGACATAGGGGATGCAGAGGGGCGCCAGGGCACAGCAATGTCACACACTTTTTTTTGTGCCTCAGTCAACAGGCGTGTGCCATGATGTGTGTGTGTGTGTGTGTTTGTGTGAAAGCACAGCCCTGCTGTCCAGCTTTAGTTCAGAGCATGGGAACCAACTGAACACACACTCCTAATGACCCGCGTGCTGCTTTTATTATATCAGTCACACACGTACACACACACACACTCCTTATGACCCCTGTGCTGCCTAAATAACACACCAACAGGCGTCATTAGATTCATCCACACAATGGCATTATCACACAGATCTGCTTCTGCAGCAAGAAAACAGAGACATGTGTGTGTGTGTGTGTGTGGATGCTGACATCCTGATGTGGGTTAATACACATGCAATATGCTTTTCTTTTTCGTTTAATTTATGAGGTTGTTTGGCGGAGAATTGCATGCACTCTGGGTTGTTTTAACCCAACTTTGGGTCAAATATGGATAAACCCAACCATTGGGTTACATTTTTTAATTACATTTTTAACCCAGCGTTTGGGTTTGTCCATATTTGACCCAAAGTTGGGTTAAAACAACCCAGCATTTTTAGAGCGCACCTTTTGTTAGAAATAATGCAAACTAGCAAGCCAAACATATTTACATTTACCTTTATTTAATTGTAATATATATATATATATACACATACACAAACACACAGACATATCCATATATAATCATATATAATCCCTTTATATATATATATATATACACAGATAATCATATATATAATCCCTATATACATATATATATAGTCAGTTTACAGGAAAGTAGATTGTAGTTTGCATGCGTGTTGAGATGTTAAAGCAAAATGAACATTTCTCTGCATGAAACAACAACTTTTGAACAATGTGCTTCAATAAGGCTCACTATAATGTACTGTTTGAGCATCGTACGAAGAGTTCAGCATCAAAAAAACATTAAACGCGCATTAAACAAGTCCTCGTCCTCCATAACCCTGAATAATGACACATTGGCTCTGGAGTGGCCGTCTTCATTAAAGTTTGCCTGTGTAACAGAGGGAGTCGCGGGAGCTTTGAGGCGCGTGTGTGTTGGTGTGTGGAGATGATGACCACTCCACAGCATCTGTCTGTCCAGCTTGCAGGGGCATCGGCACACAAAAGCCGCTCTCCCCCGGGGCGACACACACGGGGCAGGGGTCTGAGACCTCTACAGAGGAACACAGATAGAAAGACCCTTCACCTTCAGGACCCCTGTTTGTCCCGCAGCGAGCGACGTGGAAGAGGGAATTCCTGAAGAGATCACAACAGGTGCACAGTGGAGAGAGAGAGAACTGACTCCAGACCTGCTCATCGGTCGCAATGAAGTTACCAACATAGATTAAAGATGTAGAAATTCAGTGTGAATATATGCAGATGATGATCCTAACCAGAGCATGGTGTTGATTCATATTATTTTATAATGTTCATTTGTAAAATTAAGAAATAGCAACAAAACTTTGATTTTACACCATATTTAATGCAATTGTAGTGGAATATATGATTTATATTTGTAAAATAAAAAAACAACGTTCATAGTCTCTGGATTTTTGATGGATTTTGACGACTGACAGATTAGTTTTATATATTTGCATCGGTATAAGAACATTAATTTATAACATTTATATATATATATAATATATATATTCATTTTGATTTTTTTTCTAATTAAATCTAATAGAAATAAAATTATGTATTTATTTATATAATATATATATATATATATATATATATATTTAAAACAGAAACATAAGATTTAATTGAAAACAATAAAGGTAAAATTGTATACATTTTTTATATTTATTTTTATATATTTATATAGGCTATATTCATTTTAATATTGTTTCTAATAAAATGATAATAGAAATAAAATTATGTATTTATTTACATACATTATTTTATTTTATTAAATGCTATTTTTAATAATGTTTATTTTCAAAACAAAAATATAAGATTTAATTAAAAAAACATTTAAATTAAAATTCATAAAATAGAATAAATTTTAATACAATTTTGACATCACTCTAAAAGAATGCTGGGTTGTTTTAACCCAATTTTTGGTCAAATATGGAAAAACCCAGCATTGGGTTAAATTTTCAAATTACGTTTTTAACCCAATGATTTATATTTATAAATAAAATAAAATAAAAAAACAACGTTCACAGTCTCAAAATTTTGACAATTGACAGATTAGTTTTATATATTTACATCGGCATAAGAACATTAATTTATAACATTATATATATATATATATATATATATATACATACAGTTAGATTTTTTTCTAATAAAACCTAATAGAAATAACATTATGTATTTATTTATATATATATATATATATATATATAAAAATTAAACATTTTTATTTTAAAACAAAAGCATAAGATTTAATTAAAAAACATAAAATCGTATACATTTAAAATACATTTTGACATTTTTATTTTATACATTTATTTTTTATATAGACACTGATATTTAAATAGGCTATATTCATTTTAATATTGTTTCTAATAAAATCTAATAGAAATAAAATTATGTATTTACATACATAATTTTATTTTATTAAATGCTATTTTGTTTAAATAATGTTTATTTAAAAAAAATAAGATTTAATTACAACTCAGCATTTTTTTTTTTAGAAAATATGAAAATTAAATATAAAATATAATATTTTAATTGTTTCTAATGCATTTTTTTAAATAATGATTATTTGTGATTATATTTAAAAAGTATTAGATTTTTTTTTTTTTTTTTTACGTAATAGTCTCATCCTGACCGAATAATTGTCCTGGTCAATAAATCAATCATAACACACACAGGGGCTTGGACAATTATTGAGCTGTTGGTTAAAGGTGAATATAAACATGAGCATCACGGTGTGTGTGTGTGTGTCTAAAGATCCCGAATCATGTCTGATGTTGAGCCGTGATGGATGAGACGTCAGGGGGACGGGTATCCATCACTGACTCCGGATCAGTGCGTGCGCAGAAAACAACTCCTTTGTGATGGAGCTCTTCCCACGAGCGTCATCTTACCACCGACACACTCAACACCTGCCGCCGGCTTTGTCTTAAAAAGCTGATCTTAGTTATTCTGTCTTTTTGTGGCTTTGTTGAGGGCCGGGACACTTTCGGAGGGTGTGACGCTTGATTTTGTTACAGAAGCGTGATTACTGTACCTGAGTAATCGCACAATCACATCCCCGTGATCCATCAGGCACCTACAGAGCTGTAGCGTCCCATATTAAATCACACACACACACACACACACACACACCTGTGTTGTCAGCGTTGTTTGGAAATGAGCAATCATCCTGCAACAGATTGTTTGAGCCTGTCTGGAAGATAGTGATCATGACAAAGGCTCATAGAGAGCATGTGTCCTCAGGGAACGTGTGTGTGTGTGTGTGTGTGTGTGTGAGCAGGGGGTATAGTTTCTGCCCCCCTCCTCCCCTGTTCCCCCTTTGTGGGCCCTTCTGAGGAGGATTGAGGAGGTTAAAAGGGAGGAGAGGCAGAAGAAAAGGAGGATGGGGGATGTGTGAGTCCTAAACACAGGTGCCTACATCTGTTCATCCTCAGGGCAGATGCTGCAGAGACACACACACACACACACACACACAGGACATCACTTTCAAAACAAAAGCCCGGAGTGCACTATGAGTTTGGACACACCTACTCGTTCTTTGTTATTACGCTCCTTCGCATTATAAAGTAACAGTAAAGTCATTAAAACTATGGGGGTGAATGAGAGGCTTAGATCCAATACGGCTTACTTTATATTAGGTGCATCTGGTCCGGATCCGGCTGTGAGATGCATGGATGGAGGGCCAAGTGACATTATTTTATTTTGTTTCCCCCGTAAAAGATTTTAAAACTTTATTTTATAGCAAAATGAGCAAGGACTCTCTATAAACACACAGGGCTCAATGAGAAGGAGTTTAATTGTTACTTGCCCTGCCACAGTGTTCAATTAATAGTATTTTGATTAACAAATTACAAGAAATATAACAAATATACAAATAAAAGAAGCAGATTTCAGGTTGTGTTTAACAGTATCAGGTGTGAAATAGAAGTATTAATCCTTATTAAAGTTATTCAGCAGATTTGTGTCACTGTCGCTTTAAGAACAAATGCACAGATCTGACACGCATCATATTTTCTCCCGCCTGTTTTAGTTCATTAGGACTTTTTGATTCATTTAAGTGATTGTTTTAACTTGCCCAAACAAGGGAGCTCCTTTATTTAAGAGTGAAGGAGGAACATACACATTGATGGTGCTTTTCATTCTATATCTCCATTTCAATTAAATCTTATGAATGAATAAGTTCATGCAGAATTTTTACTGTGACCCCAAAATGTATTTAGTCACACTTAATGCCTCATTATCACTGCATTATAAAAAACAATATTGAAGCAAGCTATTGAAGCTATTGAAAAAGATTTTTTTTCCTCTTTATGTCAGTTTTTTAGTGGATGACCTCCGAGTTCCAGCGACAAAAAACACCATGAACCATCAACACCGTCCACTAATGCTTCACAAACACCAAAAGTGGCACAAGACTTTGAGAACTTTATTGTTTAAAATCAGCTTTAAAATATAGTTAAAATGTAACTTTACTCTAAAGTATACCTGAGCTTCTTTATATAACTAATCAGTTTGACTTTTTTTTACATAGGCTATATTTTACAACACACACACACACACACACACACACACACACACATATATATATATATATATATATGTATATATATAGATGGATATAGATATATATATAGATATATAAAATGCTAAATATTTAAATATTATTTTTAATTGAAAAAACGTTGAATTTATTATGAATAATGACCTAATTCAGTACTGGTCAAAAGTTTATTTATTATATATATATATATAAATAAAAATTAATAAATATATATATATATATATATACACACACACACACACACACTCTCTCTCTAAAACATGAAATGTTTGGTTAAAAATGTCGGGTTAAAATGTAATAAAAAATTTACTTTTGAAAGTCAAAGTTGAAGTTGGGTTAAAATTTGAAATTAAATTTTTAACCCAACATTTGGGTTTGTCCATATTTGACCCAAATTTGGGTTAAAACAACCCAGCATTGTTTATATATATATATATATATATATATATAGACAAATCCAAACTTTTGACCAGTACTGAATTTTATAATAAATTCAATGTTTTTTTTTCAATTAAAAATAATATTTAAATATTTAACATTATATGTGTGTGTGTGTGTGTGTGTGTTTGTGTGTGTTTTGTAAAATATATATATTATATAAAAAAATCAAACTGATTAGTTATATAAATATGTTAAAGAAGCTCAAGTATACTTTAGAGTAAAATTATGTTTTAAACAATATTTTAAAGCTGATCTTCAAAGTCAAGTATGTGCCACTTTTGGTGTTTGTGAAGCATTAGTGGATGGTGTTGATGGTTCATGGTGTTTTTTTTTTATATATATATATATATATATATATATATATAATATTGCTGTTTTAAAGTATACTTTACCTCTTTAAATTAAATGCCACATTGGTTGTTCTAATGAAATAACATTCAGACATTTTAGTGACTTCAGTTTCTACTAGCCACTAGCTGTATTTGTCTACAAAACTAATTTAAAGCATTCAAGCCATCAGATCAAAAGCTATTTAAGATGATTAGAAACACACTGTGAGGTATGCATGCGTAAACCTTTGACTGGTAGCTAGTGGAACTAAGAGAAATCATTTCCCAGCATAAAACCATCACGTGGGATGCATCGACATCTTAGCGTGGGGATTGTGGTGTCAAAAATGCATATTCCTTGTCAAATCAATATGTTGAGAGAGAGACAGAGGTCGATATGTTGTGGTGGCCGGACGCGCGCATCAGTCCCAGGAGCCCTGGAAGCAGATGTGTTTTGATACGCGCAGGCACGCGACAAGCGTCAGCTCCCAAACGTCCACGCCTGTTTCCTTACGCTCGCACACACCCACAAACAGACTCACACGGGCGCAAATAAGAAGATCCCTGCGTAATTATTGAATGATTGTATCCCCTCGGGAGGCCCCCGAGAGAAGCTCAATGAAGCCACGACCACCATGTCCATGGCAACGGCGCATGATAATGAGCCTCGTGGCCAGAGCCAGGGCGCGCGTGAATTGTTCTGCGCGCCCGCGGGCAGCTGCTCAAAGTAATATGATCTGAAAGTTGAAACAATGCACGGACCACAGGTAGCCTGCGATCAACGCGCGTGCTTTTTGTATTAAAGCGGAACTATATGATAAATATGCGACTAAAACACGCATTTCTGGGTGCGAATAAAGCTATAACCCTCCTCTAACCCCCAAAGGAAGCGAACACAAAAGGTTGGGGTGTCTTATGCTCTTGTAAATACAACTATATATATATTTCGACAGGGTTTTAGCAGCTAACGATAAACATTTAAAAACGAACTAGAACAAGCGCATAATAGTAAAGTGACGCTGCGCGGTCATTATAGCATGTGGATCACATAGGGGTGAATTTAGGTTGATTGGGACACTTTTTCCAAGTCATTCCGAAGGCAATTCACCTATATATAAATCGACCGATTATATAGCCTAGGCTAATGAAAAACAGTGCTTTATTTACAGTATTTTAGATCCTTTATATTTGGCCAATAGTTGCGCAGCACGACCCCATAGGCAAATTGGTCCAAAGAAAGAAAAATTCCCGTTAAAAATAAATAGTTATAACCCCCTCCCTAACACACTGTATGCGCGCGCGCCTCTCTTTCCGCCCTCTCGTCCACGTTACCTTCTCAAATCAAGTGCCACGTTTTTGTAAGATAAACCGTGGCGTATCAAATCAGATTCTCCAACCCCTTCGGCGATCGATAGGTCGCAAACAACATTATAGCCCCTAATTGTGATCCCCACACGACTTCATATGATCGATCCCGTGTGATGCGAGCCCAGCTTAGGTTCCCACGGCCGCCCATGTGCTGTCTAACTCCGCTGGGACTGCAACACTTCTGGCTTCGCCTGCGCCATCTGGCTCCTGCCGGCCCATACCGTTACAGGTTCTTTAACATGCTTCTAGTTCAATTTAGACCCAGGGCAGTGAGCACACACACACACACACATTCGGGCAGAGGGAGGGAGGAGACAGGCGTTTAGTCAGTGGCAGATGGTGTGTAAGGGTCTGGTCGCGTCTGAAGGCGTACCGTAGACCCCCTTCAGTGACTGTCCCCCGAGGGGCTTCACAATCAATGAAAAACGAAAGCGCAAAGAAAGGCAAGAACAAGAAGCGAGCGAGTCCCACTGACCTGATAGCTGAGGGGCTTGAGTTACTGCTGCAGGCTTCAACTGTGCGTTCATTCCACAGGGGAGAAGGAACGAGCAAAACAACCTGACTAAAAGCTGTTGCTCGAGAACTCGTGTTTGCCTCGCGCACCGTAAGGGGACATAAATAATACAGTCAAATGAATTGATTTCAGAAAAAGTGAATCGGTTAACTTTAAGAGACATTGGAAAAATCACTACATGCACCACTAAATAGACCAAAATGCTCTTTACAGCTAGCTATATAGTCGACGACTAATAATAGGCTATAGTTAACTGGCTACTAAAACACATTTGATTTTGTTTTTAATATTTTCATATTCACCAATATTTCATACTAATATTATTTTTCACTTTTAAAAAAACTTTTATGGTTTGTTATAAAGAACCTTTTGAGGTATAGACAGATTCCACTGGTGTTAAAAGTTTTTCATGGAACCATTTATGCAGAATAAATAACCTTTATGTTTAACCCTAAAACCGTATTCTGGACAAATGTGGGCAAAATAGTTTTGATTTATTTTGTAAAAATACTTCCCTTGATCTGAGCAGTACAATAGGCTACTTGGCTACTTTTCCTAAGTTTGCCTTCTGAACACACACATTTTTTTTTTTACTCAATTCTACAATGTTAAGTGGGTGAAAAAAAAACTCCTTAATCTTGTATTTGGGTCAAAAATGGGCACCCATAGAAATGAATGGGAAAAACTGTAATTTAGAGCATTCTAAAATAGGCCAAAATAAGACACCAGGTGACAGCAAAGTCACTTTATCTTTAGTTTTTAATGTAGTTAAAAAAAATAAATAAATAAAATAAAACATAAAAATAAGCTTAATTTACATAGAAAATATGGTACTTTCAAAGTAAATAAATTCAAAAACACCCCAAAATAAAAAAACACCATAAATGGATAGACAAAACTATCCATTTATGGACGTTTTTTAATTTTTTTTGGGGGGGGGTATTTTTGAATTTATTCACTTAAAAAAAACATATTATGCTTATTCTTATGGGGTTTTTTTAAATAAAAATAAAAATAAGTAAAAATTTTGGCTTATTCTTATTCTTATAAGCCAAAATAAGACACCAGGTGACAGCAAAGTGCAAAGTGCACTTTATCTTTAGTGTAGTTTAAAAAAAAATAAAACATAAAAATAAGCATAATTTACATAGAAAATATTGTACTTTTTAAAGTAAATAAATTCAAAAATACCCTCAAAATAAATTAAAAAAAAAACACACCATAAATGGATAGACAAAACTTTATCGAAGACAGTGATTTAACATTTATAATAAATAAAAATTAGGATCACAATTGTCCACAATTACAGGATTAAGGGCTACAAACTGAATACGGTTTGAGAGTGTAGGCTACTAAGAAAAAAAACTGTATTTAGAAACAACACATAAAAACTACCCAAAAAGTTTTTAAAAATAAAATCGTTTCATGGGTAAGGAAACATTCCCAGAATTTCCTGTGCAAACTACATTTGTTGAATTCTATTTTTTTTTAAATAGCTTTGTCTTGATGTGCATCAATGTGTTTTAAATTGCATTATATGTTGTTTAGTCAGAGACCTGATGTTGTGTTTTAGTGGGTCACACTATCTTTATACTGATTATATGGTTAAGTTGATCTGTGTTGTCATCAGAACATTTACTATTATAAATAAATGTAAAAAACCTCTGATTGGCATATTGAATTAGTAAATAAACATTCAGAACATAGCCGCTGTATTTGATTTTTTTACAGTGCCAGTTTTTAATCATTAACATGAACAGTGTAAAATACAAAATCAGGCTACTTTTAGTATATGTGAGGGGAAATTAGTCAAATAATTCAAATGTTAAATTCAAATCACACACACACACAGGGAGCAAATACAGAAAAAGAGGAATGCCATGTTTGCCAGCCCATGCCCAAAGCCCCCCCGCGCGACCAGCAAAGTTTCACCAGGAATCGATTTTTTTCCCACTCTATGATGTCAGAAAATTTGGCTCATTTAAAGGTTGGTGGATTGGGAAATACAGAAAGAGCTCAAAGCATATCTTAACACAGTGATGTAATTTGTCTCACTTGTGTTTGGTTACTATGGACCTCAGGCGAAAAGCTTTTGTGCTTAAGAAAATCGCACTTAAATGAACGACCAAATTAAGACCCCCCTTCCACCACCCCCATTACACACGCGCAAATCTCGCGCACACACACATACATTTTAGCACAACGAATTCCAGCTATAAGGGGGGAAAATCGTGGGTTCTTCTAATGTAAGACAATAGTCGGGTATCGAAGAGGTTCAAAAGATGAAGAAAAACAAACATATATTTGTTTGAATGGGTTCCTGAGAATGGAACGATAAGGAGGCGATTTGCTTGTTTTTGTGGGGCTCCG
This sequence comes from Pimephales promelas, assembly GCF_016745375.1. The sequence continues at coordinate 2,686,683 of NW_024121100.1, read as the reverse complement.
CGGATCGGCCGATTATGAGAACGGTAGCGCAGGTGCTGCCCAAATTACCATACAGCTGAGAGCAAACTTATTCCGCCAGCACACAATAGCGGTGCGCCCGGGGGATGGCCACGCGAGTAACACACACACACACACACACACACACGCGCGCGCGCTTCGAACTCTTTCACTGCACGCGTATACACACACACGCACGCGCACACACACACAGGGAAAAAGGGGAAAGCAAGTGGAGAATTTGGCCTCCATACAAATGATGCGTATTCTTTTGTGAGTTTGCCTGACGCACACACAGTGTTAGCCTGAGGAATGTTTTTTAGACACAAATCAGGACTCCCTCAAACAGGAAACGCAAAGGGAAGCAGACATGAGTTGAAAACTGAGAATGTCTCCCTCAAATGTGCTGGAAGCTAAACTTTTAAATAATTTGTAAAAGTTTTTTTTTTTTTTTTTAGACAAACACAAAAACACGAGAAGAGCGCGTAAATGAAAACAAAAGAAAATAAAACTTGTACGTCTCATATTCTAATGCACATAATAATATGTCTAAAACTTCAGGTTGTAAATTACCGTCACTTTTACGCACACACAGCAGCGCACTGATGTGTTTGGTTGGTTGGTTGGTAGGGGCTGGTTGCAAGCGAGCCGCATTGTAAAGCGTGGGACAGATTGGGGGTAGCGGTTCATTAGCATATTATTACCCCGGCATGTGGCACCCCGTATAAAACTGGCGGCAGGCGGCCTCGCTCCAGATACAAACGCACAGTGTCCGTCGGAGAAAGACGTGAGGAGGGATGTTGGACCAGTGACAAACCCTGGTTTAGGATCAGACGAAGAAGGAACTATAAGAGCACACACGCGCATTCTTCTCCGAATTTTGAGGATTATATCATTCCGACGGAATTCCACAAGAATTCTATTTTAATTTGGAACTTTCACTTTGTTTTTGGACGCACTCTTTTTTTTTCGCGGGGAAGAACTGGGAATTGTTTTGACATGAAAGGGAACTGCGTGCACGCTCAGTATCTTTTGAAAGCAAGCCTCTTCCAATGAAACAGCCGGCGAAAAGAAGAGGCTTTTAATACGAGGGATCTCCTGACTGATCCAAGTTTGCTCAAAGACTTTCATTAAAAAAAAAAAACCCTATCTATTTATTTATTTATTTATTAATCATGGGACGCCACTTACTGTTGCTCTTCTCCATCCTGTGCATGCTGCTCTGCCAGGTAAGGACTCCTCACTCATGTCAGAATAAGGTAATGTGTTAAACTGCAATCACATTTAGATCTAATTCTCATACGTTCATTCTTATCCAGGCGTCTTCCTCGGGCGTCTTCGAGCTGAAGTTGCAGGAGTTTTTGAACAAGAAGGGCGTGCAAGGCAACAAGAACTGCTGTAAAGGTGGACTTACCACCCCGTACCAGCAGTGCGACTGCAAGACTTTTTTCCGCATCTGTTTAAAACACTATCAGCCCAATGCATCTCCAGAGCCACCCTGCACCTACGGAGGCACCGCCACCCCTGTGCTGGGGTCCAACTCTTTCCAAGTGCCCGATAGCTTACCGGATGGCTCTTTCACCAATCCCATCAGGATGAATTTCGGTTTCACGTGGCCAGTGAGTACCCTTTAGTATACCAATGCACTGACTTCAAAAGTGAGCTCATTTTCTAATGGAGAAATCTGTTTTTGCTGTTGCAGGGAACTTTTTCTCTCATCATTGAAGCGGTGCATGCTGATTCCAAAGAGGATCTGACAACAGGTATGTTATCTGACAGTAAAAAGAGATTCGTGTATGAATATTGTTTTGAACGGCATGACTGAAAAAATAAATTTTCCACACAGAAAACCCAGAGCGCATCATCAGTACCATGACCACACAGAGGCACTTGACTGTGGGCGAGGACTGGTCTCAGGACCTTCACAGCGTGGGTCGGACCGAGCTCAAGTACTCCTACCGCTTTGTGTGTGATGAGCACTACTACGGAGAGGGATGCTCCGTGTTTTGCCGGCCCAGGGACGACGCATTCGGTCATTTCACCTGTGGGGGAAGTGGAGAAATCATCTGCGACGCGGGATGGAAGGGCCAATACTGCACAGAACGTGAGTAAAAAAATATTCTATATTACTAAACTATTGATGGTATAGTAAACGTAACGTTCTGCTATCATGAAAAACACTGTGAAAAAGGCTGTGCTGTTATTTAGAAAAGAGAGGGAGAAAAAAAAAGTTAACGGTTACAAACAACTTGTAACTAAAACCCTGCCCCCCACACTCACACTCACTCACACTCCCCCTTCCAGCCCACTCTCACAACACACCACTTGATTTATTCCAGTCGGGAGGAGGAAAGTTTTTAGGAATAATCTCACGCGTGCCATAAATTTACATGCTGCCGTTCGATTGGCTGCTCGCGGAGTGGGCCGGCTGCCGATTGGCTGGCGGAGGGGAGGTATTGTTTGAAGTGGGCAGCTGCCGGGAGTGCGCAGACAATGGAGCAGCTGTCGCCCGCTGGCCGCGCATACACCAGCTGTCCACTCTTATCTTCCCTACCCGGAGACATCGAGAGCACAGGGGAGGAGAAAAAAAGTTTTGACCCATAGTGAAGAGAGGGAGGAAAGAAGGGTCCCCTTGTTTGCGAGCGCCCTATTGTTGTCATGTGTTAAGCAGAAATTCTTCAGAGGTGATTAGGAGATTTGAGCATTTATTTTCAAAGCTAGACAGAACGCTAATAGGTTTACGTGGCTACCTCATTTGAAATGAACATTTTATGGGAAAAGTTGTGGATCCTTGATCCTAATTCAGGTGTTTTATCCTCCTTACAGCAATCTGCCTCCCAGGATGTGACGAGGAGCACGGCTTCTGCGAGAAACCTGGAGAGTGCAAGTACGTTCGTCACAATGCTCACACTGTTGAAATCACATTCAGGACTGATTTTCTAACTGGATCTTTTGTGTATATTGTGCATCAGGTGCAGAGTGGGCTTCAAAGGACGCTACTGTGATGAGTGCATACGTTACCCAGGATGCCTTCATGGGACCTGCCAACAACCATGGCAATGCAACTGCCAGGAAGGCTGGGGAGGCCTCTTCTGCAACCAAGGTAAGACACACAAAAGATCAAAGAAAAGCATTTATAATGGCCTTGGAAGACTAAATGACAGAAGGATGTTTGGTAGAGAGGCTGGCTGAAGGAGAAATATGAGTTCCCAAGTGCACAAGACCACAAAAGAAAGAGCGAGCAACAGCTGTCCAGCTGTGGTTCAACCATGTGTCGCTGCTTAATCCACATGTGCTCAACATATGTCCGCCTCTGTTACAGATCTGAACTACTGCACACATCATAAGCCCTGCCTGAATGGAGCCACTTGTAGTAACACCGGTCAGGGCAGCTACACCTGTTCCTGTCGCCCAGGATTCACTGGAGCCAGCTGTGAGATCGAGGCCAACGAATGCACAGGGAACCCCTGCCGCAACGGAGGAAGCTGCATTGTAAGTGTACTTGTTTTATACAAATTAGGGTGTATTCACACCTGTCTTGTCTCGGTCCGGTTCCAAATGAACTCTGGCATGGTTCGAATTTCTGCCCAATGAATGGATGTGGTTTTGTTTACAAATTTTGGTTCACTTCCAAAACCAAAAATCAACATTGTATTTGGTTCGGACCAAAGCAAGTGGACTAGCGGACTTTCCTGGTGTTTGCAATAAAACACTCGTTCTGTTTGCTGAGCATCCCATACCTTTTGCTTTCACAGGACATGGAGAACACCTACAGCTGTAGCTGTCCACCGGGCTTTTATGGCAACAACTGTGAGCTTAGCGCCATGACGTGTGCGGATGGGCCGTGCTTTAACGGCGGACGCTGCGCCGACAACCCAGACGGTGGTTATTTCTGCCAGTGTCCCACTGGATACGCAGGGTTCAACTGCGAGAAGAAGATCGACCATTGCTCCTCCAGTCCGTGCTCCAACGGTACGTTGCACTTTTGTATCGATCTTTGTGTTGAAACCAGTCCAGAATCTCATTCTCTTCCCACTTTGATCCACAGGTGCACGATGCGTCGACCTGGTGAACTCGTACCTGTGCCAGTGTCCGGAAGGGTTCACGGGTATGAACTGCGATCGCGCCGGGGACGAGTGCTCGCTGTACCCTTGCCAAAATGGCGGGACATGTCAGGAAAGCGCCAGTGGCTACATCTGCACATGCCCACCTGGTTACACCGGACGAAACTGCAGTTCACCGGTGAGCCGCTGCCAACACAACCCCTGCCATAACGGCGCCACCTGCCACGAGAGGAACAACCGATACGTGTGTGCTTGCGTTTCGGGATATGGAGGACGCAATTGCCAGTTCTTGCTTCCGGATAGAGCCTCCCAAATAGCCAGTGACGTTCCCTGGACTGCCGTGGGATCGGGAGTCCTGCTGGTGCTGTTGTTGGTGGTCGCATGTGCCGTGGTGGTGGTTTGCGTCCGCTCGAAGGTTCAGCAGCGCCGCCGGGATAGGGAGGAGGAGGTCGCAAATGGGGAAAACGAAACGATCAACAATCTTACAAACAACTGTCATCGTGACAAAGATCTGGCTGTAAGTGTCGTCGGGGTAGCACCTGTCAAGAACATCAACAAGAAGATCGACTTTCACAGCGATCACGACGACCTGAGCATGATGGCCGAGAAGAGGAGCTATAAGACAAGACATCCACCTGCAGACTACAACCTGGTGCATGAGGTAAAATACGAGGTGAAGCACGAGGTGAAACTGGAGCACGCCGGGAAGGAAATGACGGCGAAGGAGTTGTCCGATAGCTGCGAGGACGTAAAGTGCCAATCTCTGCAGGACTCTTCCGAGTTCGAGGAGAAGCGCAGGAAACGTCTGAAAAGGTAAAACTGGTGTTATTCTCGTATTACGGTTTCTTCTCGTAACTATCGACTCTCAAACGTAAGCATTGCTAACACACCATTCCCTCTCTTTTCTTTACAGTGATGCATCAGAAAAGTCAAAACATTCAGAGTCAAGGTATTCTGAATCAAAGTATTCTGAATCTAAGTACTCAGAATCAAAGTATTCAGAATCAAACTATTCCGATTCGCTGTATTCCGAGTCAGCATGTGCGTCGGCATGTGCATCGGCATCCACGTCGGCTTGTGTCGACACCAAATACAAATCCGTCATGGTGATGTCGGAGGAAAAAGATGAATGTGTAATTGCAACAGAGGTGAGTTGTCTTTGCATCACGCAAAGAAAGTACATCCATTCAGCATCCTTACCTTGAATCTGGGAACTAACAGACTTTTTATTGTCTCGTCCTTTTCCCAATCCCAGGTGTAATGGGCCTGCAGGAAGCCGATGCTCATTGTGTCCTATGGGAGACATTTTGAACTCCCTAAGAAAATGCTGCTGCTCGAAACCTTAGGTGGAAACGTCCCACCTCGTGACTACTGCTGCTGAGAAACTAAGACTGATTAACTGATATTCAGGATGAGCTGGTTCTCTGTACTGAAGGAAGCACAGGCAGTGGTGGCCTGTAGGCTTGGAAACTTGTGGAAATGATAATGATGGCAGGAGTGTCATTGAAATTTCAAATGTAGTTGTAAAATTTACCTGTAAAGCCATTTTAAAGGTGTTGGACAATGTGTGTCCATTTTTAAAGTTTTTTTTTTTTTTTAAACGTGGCCTCATCACACACGACAATGGCATTAGGAAAAAAAACGTAACGGAAAGATACAAGGAAAGTAAAGTGTTTTGCCATGTGATGTCCAATACTTTGTCAGCATTGTGGCAACGTTTTAACAATATTTTGGCAACATTTGCTGGTTTTTCGCCAATAATTCCCACAGGCTTTTACTGTGCCCAGAGACTGCACCAAACATTAAGGATGTTAAGGAAGTAGTTTAAAATAAATGTGTCACAAATTTTCTTTGTGACAAGTTGTGACAACATTTTAGCAATATTTTGGCAACATTTGCTGGCCCCACAAGTCAGTGTACAAGGGACTACATCAAAACGGTGGATGTTACCAGACCATACTGGCCTGTCTTGCACTGGGTTAAAATGTCACATGATGTCATATCCTGTCACATGACCAGTGGAAACTATGTTTATTACTTGATCACTGTGTAAATGGGAAAAATAAGTGCTCAAAAAAAAAAAAAGAAAAGAAATCTCAAAGTCTTCCAAGCCTCCGCTTTTTTTGCATTATGGTTTAGAAAATGTGCGTAATTTGTTTTTCGACGTAAGAAAATACGTTTTTGTTGATGATGAATAATATCCTCGTTTGTATGTATTTTTGCTTTCTTTTTTATAACAAGAGTTGTATGATTTAAGTTAATTTATTTTTATTTAAGTTTCTAAATATTTGTAATGTTTTTAAGATTATTTAAGTTTGCGTTTTTCCTAAGTTGCTCCTGTTACTTGCAAAGGCACTTCGGGTTGCTGGGATGTTTTGAGAAAAAGATATTTAAAGAAGGATTGTAAAAAAATGTTATTAATGCTATTGTTTTCATTAACAGGTTTTTGTTTGATTTCCTTTCTCTGAATGAAGGTTTAGCTTAAATTATTTTTCCAAATAAAGATTATGAACTATTGAATATATGTTATTGTTTTATTGACCACTGCACCACATACATTGGTCTTAAATGTCGACGCTCAGCATCTTTACATTCATATTTCAAAACCGACACTATTATAGTTACAGCATTTTTAGTATAACGTAAAGACAAACTTTTAAACCACATGAACATAACACCAAAAACAATCTTTTAGAGGCTGCTAAATTGGAGCCTCTTTTTATTTAAGCCTCTTTTGTGGTGATTCACGTCTTTATCAAGTCTTTTCTGGGTGTTGGATTTATGACTTTTATGTGTGCCACTCTGTAAGGGTTAGAAATGGTTCCTTAGAAGAAAATAGGGAATAGATTGGGATGCGAGTTCTTTATAGGGATGAGAACGAAGCTAATCATTAACATCTGCTCTGGCCTCTTGGTCACCCCATACTGGGCTATTCATCGCTTTACCCCACATTCTGCCTGCCGCGGGTGCATCGCTCAAGCCTTTGAGAAAAGCCGTCAAATAGCTGCAGGATGTTTACAAGTTTTCCAACCAGACTAGAGAGACAAAATTTAAAGCTTTGGGAAGAGCTGAGGGGGGAAAAAACCCTGAAGTAGTTGGCAGATTTCCTAAATGGATGAATCTATTTGGCAGGTGTTTTGGCGGGAAAGCCTTTCTTGATTTCAAACATGCGTCACCACAACAACCAAAACCAAAAAAAGTTGTTTTCAATGCATTTCTCTTAAAGACGTTTGTGCTTTCTATTAAGAAATAACGTTGCAAGAAATTTTGTATCCTAACACTGAAGTAGCTAGAGAACAAAACGTTCTTTGTTGAGCTTTTATGGCTAAACATTAAGCTGGAGGAGAAGTTCAGAGGAGTTCTGGCTGAGGTCTCTTACAGCACTCATCAATGGAGCTCTGGGGAACAGGCAGAGTCACACAATGTAGTGGCGGACAATAGCCGATACAAAAGGGCACCATTTGGGAGAGGCAGTGTGTGCCTATGAATGGAGGGAAGGGAGGGGGCAAGGAACGACAGATGTTGTCTGTCCTCCTGAGTCAAAGCGTCCTGCAGCCAGAAAACACCAGCTAGACCCCACATGGCCATGGATGAGAGACACAATGGAGACCCTTCAGCTCACGTCTCTTGGTCTTCTCTGATATTTCGCATCTGAACGTAACTTAAAACTACTTCGCATTGCACTGCAACAAAAAGCAATTCATTTAATTTAGATAATTCAATAATTGTTGATCAATAATTAAGAACTTTATTTTAGGGAGTTTTAAACTTTATTTACACCAAGACAAGCCTCACTATTATTACTACTCATACTTAAAGTTATGGATGTTTTCAAAACATAACTCGCAACTCATTCACTCATAGAACACATGTGAATTTTGATTGACAGCCGTCACAACCTTCCAATCATTGGATAGGATTTAAAAAAAAAAAGGCTGATGTATTGGTACTTCTGATGAAGCGCTGTTAATATAGGTTAAAAACTCGGCCACAAAAAGAATAAATAAAATGCTTTCAGGCAAAAGAAGGTATGCATGTTTTCTATGATCATTAAAACGGGTGGTCACCCTACAAAACACATTAGCAATCTTAAACCTTTGACACCACCCAGAACACCCTAGCAATCACATAGCAACACCCTGGCAACTACTCAAAACACCCTAGCAATCTCAAACCTTAGAAACCACCCAGACCAGAACACCCCAGAAATCACATAGCAACTACTCAAAACACCATAGCAATCACGTGGCAATGCCCTGGCAACTACTAAAAACACGCCAGCAATCACATAGCAACACCCTAGCAACTACTGAAAACACCCTAGCAATCGCATGACTATGCCCTGGCAACTACTCAAAACACCATAGCAATCACGTGGCAATGCCCTGGCAACTACTAAAAACACCCCAGCAATCACATAGCAACACCCTAGCAACTACTCAAAACACCATAGCAATCACGTGGCAATGCCCTGGCAACTACTAAAAACACCCCAGCAATCACATAGCAACACCCTAGCAACTACTCAAAACACCCTAGCAATCACATGACTATGCCCTGGCAACTACTAAAAACACTATAGCAACCTCATAGCAACACAATGGCAACCACTCAGGTTGCAATGTCATAGCAACACCCTGACAACCATCTAGAACATTCTAGCATCACTGTGGTGAGTTTCGCATGGGCAAACACTTACATCTTTTAGAAGATGTAAAAATCGAATTAAACTTGAAATATTTAATATTTGGTGCCTAAAGAATAAATATGGTCATAGAGCAATCTTAAGTTGCAACCAAGAAACATAGTTTTGCACAAAAACAACCCAAGATCAAACTGGGTACGCGTTCTGCACTTCAATTAGCACTAGATCTTGAGCTGGCATCAACGTGACTTCATGGAAAACGAAGAAGGCAAGGCAATAAGAGGTTTGCTCTGTGATCCCTTGCATTTTAATGAGCCGATCATGTAGAGTCCTCAGGGAACAGACAGTAACACTATATTCCGGCACAACATGGACGCTAAAATACTAAACAGAAGCGTGCTCAAAACCGCAAAGTCATCATCAGTCACGTCCAACTGAGCCGTGAGGGCTCGGTTCACGTCCACTGACTCTAACTGTTAGTTAGGCTATTAATGCGCCTTTATTACCAGCAGGTGAAGTTGGAAAACTGTCCAAGGAAGAAACTGAGGCTGGTTCGGGCAGAGCTGAAGAACAGATAAGAGGACGAGAAGAAAATGTGAACTGGGAACAGGAGAACAAGGAAGAGGACTCGGGTGCAATAGGGACAGACCAGGTGTGATGAAATAGTCATGAGGAGAGGCAGAGTCTAGCTTGAGTTACACCTGCCGGTCCTAAAGTAATGAGGAAACAGCGAGAGGAGGAACGCCACAGAGATGGGGAGAAGAAGGAGAGATACAAGACGCTGGCAAGGGCATTAGTGAAGTCCTGGGAGCGCTGAGAAGGTTTGTGTTTTATGTGTGGACTTTGCTTAGCTTAGCTAGTCTATATTTGCTGGCTATTTTCTGCTAACTCTAAAAAGTGTTTGCTAACTTTGCTTGTTTGTGCTGTTAGCTCACGCATCACATCGTAGTGTTGCTATTGCTTTTTTAAACGTGTGTTGAGTTATTTGACATAGTTAACATCACTTGATTAGTTGCTTGAGCTCTGGCATAACATCCATCTAACCTTTAAGCCTCGAGGAACTTGTTTAACCCACAAGCTACATTAAAATATCCTGTTTCTGGTACAGATCCTGCTAAGATTGCACTTATCGCTGTATTTAGGAGTTAAAAGTCTCTACCTTCACCTTAGCGATGTAAATTATTCAAGAGCACTTGGATTCCGTCACAATCTGCCAATCAGGAGATTAAGGTGATCCTGAACAAGCAGCTGCTGTGATGTGAATTTGTTCTTCTCTACTTGATGTATTGACGTTTTGGAGGGTCACTAGTCTCCAACAACAAAATCAGGAAAAGCAGATCCTTATAAATTAGGGCTGTCAAACGATTAATCGCATTCAAAATAAAAGTTTGTGTTTACATAATATTTGTGGGTGCACTGTGTATAATTATTTTTACACACACATGCTTGTATATATTTAAGAAATATTTTCTTGTATACACTGTGTATGGATTTATATATAATATATATTATATATAAATATTTTATATATAAATAATATGTTTTTCTTAAATATACATATATACACAAAATAATTATACACAGTGAGTGCACCCACATATATTATGTAAACACAAACTTTTATTTTGGATGTGATTAATCGCAATTAATCGTTTGACAGCCCTAAATATAATATCAATGATAGTAAAACATACTGCTGTGGACCGAAGGTTAATGTTGCATTATATGCTACTCTTTTATTTTCAAATTTACATTCAGAAATTTCTATTTATAATATCACATTTCAATAAGAAAATAAGTTAAAAAAAATAACATAAATTAACAAGAAATTAAATTGCACACTATTTCCCTTCTGTTAATATGGCAGGGCAAACCAAAGGTCATCAGTGGCCAAATGATTCAGGCATCTCTGGCTTAAACGGTTTACAAGCTTCTCTCGAATCAAGAAAACATTGAAGAACGGCATTCACATGACCTGACACACATCTGTTTCTTAAGGTCAGCATCATTCTCCTCGAGCTGCAGCACTATTTGAAATATGTCAATATGTTACTTGACCGTGTCTAATTTAGATAATGGATGAAGACGAAGACTCATTAGAGAGTGATGTACCATCTGCTTTAATCTACTATTATAAACTACACTGAAAACCAGGAACAGGCAGTAAAGGGTCCATTTCTACGACATCCACAAGTTCAGTAGTTTAGTGAAAGTGTCAAAATTGAAACAAAATACCATTAATAGCACTGTATAAATATGCTACACAATTTCAAAGATAACATGAAACACAACCGAGCAATTGCAATGTGCACTCCAAACTTTTTCTTTCTTAGAATTTGAGCTTCACTTTTCTTGTTTTCCAGTATTTAAATATTTAAACATTCCTAAATGAAGATATTAGCATGAGAAGCAAAATGACAAAAATATCATGTGTCGTGTTTTGAAAAATGCATCAAAAGTAAGTGAGTTTATGTTTAATGGGGTAAGAAAAATCCCTTTTAATTAAGTTATTTTTTCTTGTTCACTGTAGAAAAATGTTTTAACTTAAAAAAGGTATTTGTTCGTTTTGCCTTAAAATTTTAAGTTTAGGCCCTGTTTCACAGGCAGGGTTTAGATTAAGCCAGGAGTTTAACTATGACATTATAGTAGCGTTTGATACCTTGTAAGGACCAGTAGATTTGGATGAGATGCATTTGCATATTTTTTTCTCCTTCTCTTGTCTGATCTCTCCTTAATTTCTTTTCTTTATTTAACAGCTTTAAAATAAAGTGTGACCTCTGAGAGAGGACCTGAAGAACTTCTCTGCAATCTGAAGGAGCGATTGTTTCAGATCTGAAGTTCTCCGAGTCAGACCTAAATCATGACTCGACTGGAACCGGCTCTCCAGCGCTCAGAAAGTCGCTCAGTGATAGAAACGCAGAGCAGGAGAGGAAGCATCAGCATGAGCAGAAGAGAAAGTGTCAGCCAACACACAGGTGAGATTTACCGTAATTACACAAGGACAGCCCTTGACGTTCTTATCGTCGCTTTTCACGTCTGCGTTGAAACATTCCCTGCTCTGCGTTTCATCAAAATGAACGAGTCTTTTTCTGAGTCGTTTGATTCATTTAACGAACGAAACGAACTAATTGACTCAGGAAAAAGATTCGTTCAGGTCATGTTTGTGTACCGTTACACCGCTAATAAATAATAATAAAAAAATGATCATGGATTTATAATACATTAATTATGAATGTGTCAATGCCTTTTCTTCCTCAAACAGAGACTAGAACAGAAACAGAACAAAGTGGTGGACGTGCCATTTTTAAAAGAGCCAATCGTTTCCTCTCACGAGACCGGGAACAAGAAGATGGCAGACCTCCATCTCCCTTGCGTCACTACGAGAGAGGCCACCCTCTTCCGGCCAATCACAGTCCAGAACGTAAAGCCGCTATCCCTTTCCGAAACCGTGACCTGGGCCTCCCGTCCCATAGGAGGCGCACTGACAATTTGAGCGATGAGGCAATGAGCGGCCTCTCCCCCCAGAGACACATGTCCTATTCAAATTTCAGACGTGGAGACAGCCAATCCCGCGCAAGTCCTCGTTCCTGCAGCCCGAGATCTACGAACGTTTCCCCACAAAGGCGGGGGGAATCACGAAGTTCGTCCCATCGCCGAGGTTCAACAACGCACGGCCATCGCACATCCTCACGGCAGGCTTCTGGGAAATGCACTCCGTCACGAAGACGAGATTCCATAGTCACGCGCACCACGACCCCCACAGGTACGAATAAATATGCAGACTCCTTTAGCCCCGCCCACAAAAGAAGCCCCTCCCAGAGTTCTTACGGGCACAGCTTGGATTCTGAAAAGCTGTATAAGAATCTCAAGTCAATCGCGAGTTCGGCAGAGTCAGACGCCTCCGAAGAAAGGAACAGCTGGTCAAAAAGTTTACATTCTGATATGGAAATCGACGGCGACTATAACGAACGCAACCACAGCGGTCGCAGCAGTCGAAAGAGTGGTGGTGGTCGCCATACTGGCTACAACAGCAGGGATTTCTCTCCAAACGGAGACAATCGTCGAAATAGTGGTGGTTATAATAGTCGCAACAGCAGAAATAGTGGTTTTAACAGTGCTGGTAATTCGACACCTTATCGAGATTATGATGAACATGGTACTTTAAAAAGCAGTTCAAAAAATAAAAATCGCAGGAATGGCGTGTTCACCTCAGAAAAACAGTCCAGATCTGATTCGCGTCAATCACTAAGCCCCACCCACTCTCACCAAAGCCCCACCCACTCACCTATAAGCTCCACCCACTCTCCTCTAAGCCCAACTTCACCAGCATCAACACCAAATATCTCCCAATCAAGGCGGAGTCGGAATTCAGTTCCTACCCCTGATTTGCCCAAATCCCAAACCTTAATTGCAGAGACGGAAAAGCCGGTCACTGATCGGAGCAGAAGCAACATCAGGCGGGGCTTGGAGGCGCTAATTCTCTCAGAAAACACCAGGTCTTCCAGCCAACCAGCAGTGCCAGAGATGACCATTGAGGACTACGTGATCATAGCAGATATTCCCCGATCAAAGCTGTACCCTGAGGAAGAAGAAGCGATAGTAGTGAGAAGGAGACCGCAGAGCAGGAGCCCACGCAGAGACAACCAACACAGGTCAGAGATGTAAAGAGAGAGGGAGAGCGATACAACTTTACCGCTGATATGGTGCCGGTGCACCATAATCATCGTCTTTCAGCTTTCAAGCCAATGAAAATACAGACTGTCTGGTTCTGAGAAAGCCCCAGCACCATTTCAGTGGCAAAGGGGCATGAGTGAGTGAGTAAGAGACAAAGTGAGAGAGAGAGAGAGAGAGAGAGAGAGAGATTTACAAAAAGAATTTAAGATATAACATGAACAAAATCAGCTAGAAGGAGCGCAAATTGCCCAATGGATTTAAAAACAGAGTCTCAAGACGTGAAATATCATCTTAGAAACACAACACTTGTTTAAAAAAATACAAACTTTACAATCAGACTTCATAAATTTGAAGACACCCATCAGGGTCAACATCGCAAATACGTGTTTTTATGCCCCAATTTACGGAAAACATCCAAGTCATTAACCAACTTGTAATGGCTAAACTCTATTTTGAAAGGGGATTTTAGAGAGAGAGAGAGAGAGAGAGAGAGAGAGGAAACCTTGTCAGTAAAATGTGCTTTTTCTTTCTGTGGCTAAAGCTATGGGGATGGGATATATGGTGATGATGAGCATGAGGTTTCAGAAGAGCGAGGTAGAGGACGAGAAAGAGAAAGAGGAAGAGACCGCAGAGAGAAAGAGCGGAGATTTCCAGACAAAGAAATAGGACGGTCATCATCAAAGACCAACAGCACTACATCAGGCCATTCACAGGTGCTGGAGTTCGCAAAGCTTCACACACTTCCTTTTCTCATACTTAAGAAATCCCAATAGACTTACACTTAAATCTGAGACATTATAGAGATTTTGGTGTGGGTCGGTGTGTAGCAACCCAGCAAGCAATAGCCGTCATTTCACCATCTAGGTTAACCATAGACCCGATATAGTCCAGCTATGTAACCCACCTAGCCAAAATAACCTTGAATTTGGTTACATGTTGGTTTTGCTAAAATAACTTGTAAAATGTATAATATTTATAATACTCCATTATTAAACAAAGTGAACAGGGATTACAAGCTGTTTGGTTTCATTTCTTCACTCATTTCATTTCTTTGTTATCTAATTGAAGACTATTCTTAGGTAATGGTTTAGACATCTATTAAATTTTCACTGACGGCCTCTGACTGTGTGTTTGGACGGCTATTAGACATCTATTAAACACAAATTTGCTTGCTGGAAACTAAGCAACCACCCAGAACCTAAAACTACACACTAAAAAAACACCAAGAACACCTACACAAAGTCACTAACACATGCCCTGCCAACCACCCACAACAATGATTCCTTAAGAAAATAAATAAATAAATATAGTTTAATAATTTTGCTGAGTCAGTATCTCTCTGAATATGTTCTCAGAGGTCCAGTAAAAAAGCAGAGAACATTAGGACGGTAAACGGAGGACACACAGGTCCACAACAGCCCCCTCAGATGCAGGTAAAGTCACACACGACACTTTACCAACACTGAGGTATTCAGTTTCTAGTCCAGAAGCAGGTGTTTATGCTCGCAGGACGGACGAAAACGCACTTTTGAGCTACTAGACAGAAATAACATTATATTTAGCGCTAGATATAGATGTTTTAGTGAAGTTATGAGAGGATTTGAAGCTTAAATCATTCTGAGAGAAACTGTAGTGTATAGTTTAGTGGTAATGTGTCAAACCGCGAGCTGCTAGTTCGCGGAAGCTTGAGGTCACATGACCAGCTGTAGCGTAGAGATGCTTGTCTTGTCTAGTCACGAAGAAGAAGGGATAATTTAACGTGTTTGTATTAATGATTATTCAATTACGTGCGGACACTATTTAAATTAGCGCGAATTTGTATTTATTTAATTCACAAGTGCAAATATTCAGTTTGACGACACAACGTACTAGCTAGAATTGAGCAACTAAACCAGTTTGTTCCCTATTTCATGCCAACAACCGGATAACCATGTCGGTAAGTCTTTAAAAATGTATGTAATTGTTGAAATACTTGTTGTGAATGATTCATTCACGCGCTCGTCCCTCCTGGCGCGCGCGCGAGACTGGAATGTCTCGTGCTCGGGATTGCTGTGTTCTGGAATGTCACACTGTTGCTCTGAAACATTCATACTGTAACTGTAGACGTTGAGTTGATTTACACATCGAATTGCTTATGCATGCACTTGTTTTAACGCAACTGGTTCTGTTTTCTATAAGCTTGACCTTCTGAACTGTAAAAAGGGATGGATGTATTTGCTGGATGAAGATGAAGAGGTAAGGATACAGGACTTTCTTTGAACTCGATCCTTTGAATGATCGATCTGTCTATGTGACTTCCTATTTTAACACTTACTAACTCCCGTTTTATGGCATTTTGTATTATTCAGGAGACTATGTAGGATATTTGTGCTTTCAAAAAAATGTTTTAACTTTTAAAAGGCGATTAGACATAGTGAAGGAAATGAGAAATGGTGCTCATTTACAGAACCTAAGATAGACGTTCTCTTATATTTACCTTCCCTATAAGGTTCAGAGAGATTTTGCTTGGTTTGTGTTACGGCATATATATGTTTGACATCCTTCTGTTTAACTGCAGTGGAGGAAGCACTGGTTCGTGATCACTGATTCAGAACTGAGATACTATAGAGACTCTGAAGCTGAAGAGGTGAGCGACCGTCAGTGATGATTATTAACTAAAGATGTACAGATAGTGCTTGAGGAAATAAACATGAACATGGTAAAATGTGTAGCCTAAATGGAACTGAGAGTACTATATTTATAATACTGTAGTATTCTCAGATTATCTGAATAGGCATGGCAGATAATTAATAATAAAAACTGTCCTGAATTCTGTTTGTTTTTCACTTTGGTAGAGAGATGAGGCAGATGGTGAGATTTATTTACGTCACTGTCTGCAAGTGGAGGAATATGATGCCGACAAAAACTATGGACTTCAGCTGCATGTGAGAACTTGTCACAAACGTTTTTAGAGGCCAGAACGCAAGAATATATTTCTAAAGTGTCCCGAATCTCTCTGACTGGTCTGCAGATGCGCGATGGACTGGTGACGCTGTCAGCGATGACCTCCAGGATCAGGAGGAACTGGATCGACACGCTGAGGAGGAGGATCTCCTTCAGGGATTCAGCTGAAAGCATACAGTATGATCAAACCGAGGGGCATAAAAATGCAGAGAATCAATTAAATTTCATTTTTAGTTAAGACAATAAATACTATTTTTAGGGGTGTAATTGAGCATATATCACAGTACACAGTGGTATTTGCTACGAAGTCTTAAAAATATGCAAAGCAAATCTAAATAAAAGAAGTAATTGAGAGAGCATCTAATGAGTTTCATCATTTACAATGAATAATGAGAATTACAAACAGTCTTAAAAGTAAAATAGCTGGATTTCCGGCAATGAGATTTTGAGAAGGGGCGCGGAAATTGTGATTAATTTTCATGAAAATAATGTCAGAATGTAAAATTTGGCTTAATATTTCTTAATCTCTATGAAAAAAAAATAATAATACAACAAATCTTAGACCTAATTTTGTCCTAAATACAATTTCTTGTTGGTTTTTTTTTTTCATTTGATATCAGGTTCATGTTTTTGTGATATTCACCCATAGAGAATTTATTTGGATATTCAAAACATATCAAATATCCACATTAAAACATTGCTATATTAAAGTCCCTCTGTAGTCAACAATTTTATCCCTTAAAACTCATCTTTGATCACCAAATTTTACATATTTAAAAGTTTCTTTGAAAAAAGTCTACACCTTTGCCTCATTTAGTAAATGCAGAATATGCAAATGAGCCCCGCCTCCACTCACTCAGCTCAGAGATCCACTCGTTGGTGATCCACACGTTGATCTGATTGGTTACAAGGTAGTGTGTGACGTCAGAAACACCAACGATTTGAGTGTTTTTGAGATTGTCTTTGGCTCAGTTTTAAAGAACAAATACTCAGTAATGCTGTTGACTTATGAATTTACACATGGTTTGTCTTAAAGCATATTAAAAACACCACATACACATAAACACACATTAAAAGCTGTGTTTTCACCACAGGGGGACTTTAAGGTAATCTAAGATTTTGCTTTGGACTTTTTAAAACTGAAATTTAAAACCATAATTGATGTCCAAGAGGTTTGACTCGAGTTTGTAATTCTCTCTCTGTTCTCAGACACGCAGACCACAGTGACATCAGCGACAGAGAGAACTCCAGTTCCCAGAATGCACCATCCCGAACCTCTCCCGAACCCCATGACCCAGGGTCAGATGTCGGCAGTCCATGTCAAGGTCACAGTGACATGACGTCCTCACCTTTGACCAACCGAAGGGAGGCGGGCGAGGGCCGTGACCGAGATCAAGAAAGACGTCTGGAGGACCGAACCAAGTGGTTCCAGGAGGGAATATCCGACAGGGAGGGTGAGGACCCCTGGGAAAAGGTGGAGTTGAAGAAAGGTGCCACTCCGGTGATCCCGGCTAAGACTCAGGTTCCCAAAACTCAGACGGTGCCGGACATCGAGAGAAAGTGGGCCGACTTTGAACAGCTTCCAATCGGATTGAACAAGTCACCTGTTGACTCCCAGAATCCACAAGCGACAAATGAGGTGCTTCAGCGAGAGGTGTGTTTTTGGATCATGGTTGATGTAGTAATGGGATTTAGGCAACATAGCTTAAGGTTACACTTTATTTTACAGTGTCGTTGTTACATGTACTTACCATATTAATAACATTAAATTATGCATAATTACACGCAGCTAACCCTCAACCAAAACCCTAACCCTATAGTTAATTATTAGTACTCAGTGCTTAAATATAGACTTACACTGTAACACAGATACCTTAAAATAAAGTCTAACCGTAACTAATTACAAGTACTTTCGATTCAGTACTTGAGTAGATTTTTTAATTTCATCTACTTTCTTGAGTATATAAGACTGCTTGAGTTAATTAAAAAATAATGTATTCAACTTCGCTAGGCCTCTGGATGAAACAATGAAACACATGTGCATTTAGCGCTCCATATTGCTAACATCGCCTCATTTTGGATAAAAAATAGAAACATATACTGAAGTACTTTGTAATGTAGTAGTTTTTCAGCAAACTACTAACTTACTCTTACTTGAGTCATATTATTTTCCAGTATTTTTTTTTTTTTATAGTTTTACAATATCAAAACCGTGGTACAGGATTTTAATGGCGGCATATACAATCATCCATAAACTGGTAGTTCAAGGATCGGGTGAAGGGTAATAGCAAAAAACAAAACAAGAGTCGATAAATAAAGACATTCAACATATTCTTTCTCAAGAAAGGTCCAAAGAGGGGAGCAAATACGCCAGAAATCATTCTTCCACATAATAAAAGTGTGGACATGTGGACCACAACAGAAGTATACATTTTAAGTAGCTACAGTATAAAGATGTAAAACACATTCTAGATCATGGTTGAGGTGTAATTCATTTTCCAGTACTTCCACTTGTACTCAAATCAATTATTTTTGACAAGTACAATTGTTTAGTACCCTTTAGAAGATGACGTTTAGTAAGCATCATCTTCATGGGTCAGGTGGGGTCTCTGAGGCAGCAGATCGAGGCTCTTCGCGAGGTCCGTGTGGCGGCCGGTGTCGGGGGTCTCTGCGCTCCGGACGCGCCCTGCGCTCTGAGACTGGAGCAGATGGAGCGAGAGCACAGAGAGAGAATGACCGAGATACACAATGAGCACGAGAGAGAACGCAGAGAGTTGGAGAGAGACAAACAGAGACTGCTGCAAGAGGAAGCCAAAAATACTCTTCAAGGTCAGTGTGGGTCGCATATGGGTGGCATAACCCCACAGACAAAGTATTCTGAAATAATTCTACTTTCTATTCGTCAAAAAATCCTTAATAAAATGTCTCCGATTTCTGAAGGATCATGTGACACTGAAGACTGGAGTAATGATGCTGAAAATACTAAAAAATATGTTTTAACTTATTCACTTATTTTTAATTTTAAACAAATATTCACTTAAAAACAGTTATTTTAAATTGTAATAATATTTCACAAAATTACTTACAGCGTTTTGGATCAAATAAATGCAACCTTGGTGAGCAGAAGAGACTTCTTTCAAAAACAAAACATTTAAACTAGGGATGCACCGATATGAAAAATGAAAGCCGATACCGATAACCGATAATTCTTTAAATTTGAAAACCGTTATATCGGCCGATAAATCTAAATCAAATTTTTATCAAATTTTTGAGAGCCTGATTACAAAAACAAAAATCTCACCATTAAAATCCATGTCCCAAGCACACGATTATAATGATGTTCTCGTTATGATTTTATGAAGCCTATGCACGTTGAAATGCATTTTCCTTTTTTGAAGTGCTTCCAATCATATTTCAAGCAATTAAAAACCATCACGGTGAAGAGTGCGCGTCTGAAGATTCTCAGTGGAAGGAAATCATCTTTAATATATCAGCCAAATGTTCTTATCGGGCCGATAACAATAACATTGAAAATAGACATATATCGGCCAATAATACCGATACGGTGGCTGATATATCGTGCATCATGCAACAGTAGCGCCCATCCCAAAAAAGACCTAGTGCTTAAATTGAGTGATTTTGATGTATATCAATGTTCATTTCAAATACCAATACTTTTTTCATCTTTATTCATGCAGCTATGGAGGCTCTGAGGAAATCTCACCAAGAGGAGATTGAGAGACTGAAGGTTCATGGAGGAGGAGAGCCAACAGACCCCTCGATCAAACAACAGCTGTACGTCCACAAATTACTCATAACACTCAGTCAAATGTGCACAACCTACACAGTCTGACAAGGAAACACCACAAAACTGCTCTAAGCTCATTTTTTTTGGTGCGTCGTATCAAGTGTATCGTATCGAAGCGAACCGTGACACAAGTGTATCGTATCGAAGCGAACTGTGACAGAAGTGTATCGTATCGAACCGTGACACAAGTGTATCGTATCGAAGCGAACCGCGACACAAATGTATCGTATCGAAGCGAACCATGACACAAGTTTATCGTATCGAAGCGAACCATGACACAAGTGTATCGTATCGAAGCGAACCGCGACACAAATGTATCGTATCGAAACGAAGCGTGGCACAAGTGTATCGTATAGAACGGAACGGTGACACAAGTGTATCGTATCGAACCAAATCATGACACAAGTGTATCGTATCGAACCAAATCATGACACAAGTGTATCGTATAGAACGGAACCGCGACACAAGTGTATCGAATCGAACCAAACCACGACACAAGTGTATCGTATAGAACGGAACCACGGCACAAGTGTATCGTATCGAACCAAACCACGACACAAGTGTATCGTAACGAACCGAACTGCGACACAAGTGTATCGAATCGAACCAAACCACGACACAAGTGTATCGTATAGAACGGAACCGCGACACAAGTGTATCGAATCGAACCCAACCACGACACAAGTGTATCGTAACGAACCGAACTGCGACACAAGTGTATCGTATCGAACCAAACCATGACACAAGTGTATCGAATCGAACCAAACCATGACACAAGTGTATTGTATCGAACCGAACCACGACACAAGTGTATCGTATCGAACCAAACCATGACACAAGTGTATCGTATCGAAGCGAACCATGACACAAGTGTATCGTATCGAAGCGAACCATGACACAAGTGTATCGTATCGAACTGAACCGCGACACAAGTGTATCGTATCGAAGCGAACCGTGACACAAGTGTATCGTATCGAACCGAACCATGACACAAGTGTATCGTATCGAACTGAACCGCGACACAAGTGTATCGTATCGAACCAAACCATGACACAAGTGTATCGTATCGAACCAAACCATGACACAAGTGTATCGTATCGAACTGAACCGCGACACAAGTGTATCGTATCGAAGCGAACCATGACACAAGTGTATCGTATCGAAGCGAACCGTGACACAAGTGTATCGTATCGAAGCGAACCGTGACACAAGTGTATCGTATCGAACCGAACCATGACACAAGTGTATCGTATCGAACTGAACCGCGA
Organism: Pimephales promelas; assembly: GCF_016745375.1. The sequence goes on along the minus strand of NW_024121100.1, from coordinate 2,665,284 downwards.
CACAAGTGTATCGTATCGAAGCGAACCATGACACAAGTGTATCGTATCGAACCGAACCATGACACAAGTGTATCGTATCGAACCGAACCATGACACAAGTGTATCGTATCGAAGCGAACCATGACACAAGTGTATCGTATCGAACCGAACCGCGACACAAGTGTATCGTATCGAAGCGAACCATGACACAAGTGTATCGTATCGAACCAAACCATGACACAAGTGTATCGTATCGAACTGAACCGCGACACAAGTGTATCGTATCGAACTGAACCGCGACACAAGTGTATCGAAGCGAACCGTGACACAAGTGTATCGTATCGAACCGAACCATGACACAAGTGTATCGTATCGAAGCGAACCATGACACAAGTGTATCGTAACGAACCGAACTGCGACACAAGTGTATCGTATCGAAGCGAACCGTGACACAAGTGTATCGTATCGAACCGAACCATGACACAAGTGTATCGTATCGAAGCGAACCATGACACAAGTGTATCGTATCGAACCGAACCGCGACACAAATGTATCGTATCGAAGCGAACCGCGACACAAGTGTATCGTATCGAACCGAACCGCGACACAAGTGTATCGTATCGAACCGCGACACAGGTGTATCGTATCGAAGCAAACCGCAACACAAGTGTATCGTATCGAAGCGAACCGCAACACAAGTATATCGTATCGAAGCGAACCGCAACACAAGTGTATCGCATCGAACCAGGTGTTTGATTGGGAAGAATCAATTGATCACTCAGTTAATCGATGACTGGGTCTGTGTGTCCATCAGCCACGAGTCGCTCTCTCTGCAGCGGGAGCTGGGCGGTCTGTCCGAGCGTTATTCCCAGCAGTGTGTGGAGCTCAGCCGCGTCCAGAACAGCACCGAGGAGCGAGAGGGGGCGATCCAACAGAAGGAGAGAGAGATGGAGCAGCTCCGCCAGGAGAACCAGGTAGACCGGAAGTGGGATGAGAGGAATGAAGCCATTGGAAGATACACAATACAAACAATAGAAAATAAAATTTAAACTTCTAGCATCCCCAAATTTCAGATAAGCCAATTAAATAATGCATGATAAACACATGGATCTGAGACTTACTGGACCAAAAAACATATTCTTCCTGGGATGATTGCCCATACAAGGAAATCATAATTATGACATTATGATATTCATAATTGGACTTTTTACATTTCTGACAAACACAGGAAACTTTTTTTACTTCTGCTGTTTGTAACTGACGCTTTATGTATTTTATAAAATACGCTGAAAAAAATCCCACTGGTAATTAATTATGGTGACATTCAGGCGTGCTGATTTCATAAACACGCTCGTTTAGACATCACATTTCATCCTGTGACTCAATCCATCATGTCATATATTGAAATCTAACACAGAGCACCTTTAAATTTTCAACACACATCAGTTATTCAGAGGGACAGAGCGACTGATTTCAGTGTGTGTGATATGTCTCGACACACAGCATCCTGTTTCACTGTCGGTGTTATCGTCACCAAACAAACGGTCGCCTCGCTGTCAGTGTGTGAATGAGCAAGGCTTCTTGTGTGGTTTTTAGCTTGGATGTGTCAATCACATTTCCTCTTCCTGTACAAACAGGAACTGCAGGCGCGTCTGACGGAGGAGATAAGTCTCATGCGATCCTTCATCACTGGTCAAAGGTCAGGAGTTGTTCCCCTCGGCAGCTACGAAAGGAGCACCTCCGAATTAGAGGTGAGGCTCTGACCTTCGACTAGGTTATGTCTTCATGATAATTCAGAGAGAAGTATATTAGAATATTCTAATTAATGCAAATTAAATCAGCATGTAAAAATTCACTACTGTTCAAAAGTTTTGGGGTCATATTACAGTGATTCTGAAGGATCATGTGACACTGAAGACTGGAGTAATGATGCTGAAAATTCAGCTTTGATCACAGGAATAAATTACATTTTAATATATATTCACATAGAAAACACTCATTGTGAATTAGAAAATATTTTCACAATATTTCTGTTTTTACTGTATTTTTGAGCAAATAAATGCAGCCTTGATGAGCAGAAGCGACTCGTTCAGAAACATTAAAAAAATCTTACCGACCTCAAACTTTTGACCGTAGTGTAATGAAATAAGGAAGAGTAGATAAATTGATGTTTTTGTAAGAAATTTCCTGATATATCAAAAGTTACTAAAACTCAAAAGACTGTTGTAAGATGCTAAACACTATATTTGATACTGTACGCAAAGAATAATCAATAACAAACCAGTCAATTCACTACCCATCAAAAATATGCTAAAATAGATTAGGAAAACACACAAGAATTGACAATACTGTAATCCTCCATTTTGTGTCCAAAAATGATCCACTACATGATTAATCCACAAAAAATACTTCACAAATAAATCACAGATTGTAAGTGAAATTATATTTTTATATAATCCATTTAGAAGGAAACAAGTATTCAAGAGGTCTCTTTCCTCATGGCTGTCACCGTTGTTGACCCATTTTCCTCTTTCATATAACCCTGATTAAAAGTCCTCTGCACTTTCGGTGGTGTTTAGGAATCAGAAGAAATGTCTCCAAACATCACACCATCCAGTAGAAGAACATAGGCTTATTTTTAAGTTTGAGGGGTGAGATTGAAGGTGCCTTTAGGGTGTAATTATGATATCAACCAGCAGGGGCTAATTGACCATCCCAACGATCCCAACCATCAATCAATCAATCCTCGACTCCTTATTATACGTCACATTTTCTGGAAAAGCATTTAATAACCAGGGATTTCCACTCAACTTTGCATTACTGTGTTTCAGAACATATAATGCATAAAAAATGGAAAAAGAGTGTGTAGTTTGGCTTGTATTGGAGTGTAGAGACACGTGAGGTGGATGGCGTCATCAGGGGCGGGGCATGTGATGTGCGTGATCTGTGGGCAAACGCTGCCATCTATTGATCATACGGCTAAATAAACCTTTGTTATTTAGCAGATCCATGGTTTTCCGTTCTAAATCCTTATAAGTGTTTGTGGTTTATAAATTATTAATGATAAAACTAGTTTGGGCGTTGTTGACAAATAATATTAACAATTGAAAGAATATATTCTAGGTGCTGTGACTGGTCCTTGTTTCCTTTTTTTTTTTTTGCTCTAATAGTGTGATAAAAAATTTTCAGGAACAAAATGAAATTTTTGGATTAATATGAAGTAAAAAAAACAAATAAATATTTGTATCAGAAATGGAGAAATGGTTTAGTATAGTCATTCTGTCGTGTCCATCTGTAGATGTTGCTGAAAGTGAAGGAAAGTGAGGTGGATTATCTTCACAAGGAGATCAGCTGTCTCAGGAAAGAGGTCCAAACTCTAACTAAGGTACACATTCAGCATTAAATCAAAATATTATCCATTATTCATGCTTATTACGGAGAAAATAACTTTTATATTGTTGTATTCGGCCATGAATAATTGATTGTTGATTGTAATGTTGTTGTGTGTGGGTGCAGGAGAATGAAGCGCTGAGCGAGCGCTATAAGGAGGTGTATGTGGAGCTGACTGAGTTAAGGGGCCGCAGTGAGAGAGACATCAATGCACTTAAAGAACACCTCAAACTCACTGATGCTGCGCTGGAGGAGGGGCGTCTCCTCGGCAACAGCAGAACCGGCCAATGAGAACACACCACGAGATCAGACGTTAACTCATCGGATTCGCTCATGTGTATACAGGATATTGTGTTATGTAGAGGTCTTTTCTTGGTTAACTTAAAAATCATATTCTTTAGAAATGACTAATGGTGCTAAAAATTCAGAAATATTACATATTCTTAAAGCAAGATGTATTTTAAGTTAAACACAATAAAAATGCCTCTGTTGGACTTTCTAAGTGTGTGAAAATGTATTAATATTAATGTAGTCCAATCAAACACGCACTCACTCACTCACATTTATAACAAAAACACAACGAGCAACTTAACATTCAATCAATTTATTAAATAGAAGAGAGGCTATTGATGAGGGCAGCCTCAAATCATATTGTCCTAGACAATGTTTTAAAAGCTAAAAATAGCATTAAACGTTGGCTTCTAGACATGTTTAGTGTAATGTGGGAATCTGAACACTAGAGTGTGTTGAAAATCTTTATTATTGCATAAATATATATTCTGTTGATCTGCATCTGGCACCTCTTGGAAGATCTGCAGACCGCTGGAGTGAAGCCTGCACAAGAACATAAACATCTGCAACCACATACACACAATATAATAGTAATACATAAGTTACACATTATAATGGTATAAGTCTACCTTTGCTCAATCGTCATCATCATCATCATCTGGGACGAAGATCTCATGTTCCTCCAGAAGAGCAGCGAAATTTTTACTGATCAGATTACCAACATAAAGGAACGGAATCACCACTATAAACATGCGGGTCAGACCGAACGGGACCTGGGGAAATATTATAGAAATAGATCAAAAATTATACCTAAATTAATAATGTGTTCATATTGAAACCTTCACAAAGAATCATTTGGCGTTTTAAATATAAATTTAAAAACATATTTATATTTTGTATACGGTACACTGAAAACACAGTCGATAAACTGACATATAAATAATTGATTTTTAGAAACAGCCGTCACGTCACGAAATACACTTCCTCTTTTGATAAAATATGTGCCGCTCCAGCAATATGATTGGCCATCAGTCATGTCAATCAAGACGTTCTTATTTTTCATTGGCTACAAGAAGCCCTACCCTGGTTCCAACGTATCCTTGGGAGCCTCTAACTGAAATGCACATGTATAAACTCACCTTAACTGGTTTAGGAAGGACTCTCCCCGTTGTGGATGTCACGGCGTTTCGGCTGAGAGTCAGTCCTGTCACATTCACTGATTTTGGACCAGTGTTGCGGCTCAGTGTTGCTGTATTTCTAAAGACAACTGCTCGAGAGAGACGAGCCACCAAAGACGCCATGTTTCCTGTTTGTGCGCTTCAGAGGAACGCCGAGTGGACCCGCCTCCTTTGGAATTTGTATTTATTATTAGAGGGAGGAGTGAAAATGCGCCATAGTGTTAACCCAGCAAAAAAATTGACAGAATTGATGTCAATAATGTCAATAAAGATTAAATGACAACGACGCTATTCATTTTAATGACTAAATGGGAAATTGTTTCACAGAGACACGCCCGTCAGTACAAGGTCCTCCTTGGCCTTGATCAAGCTCGACATGATAAAGCACGATAATATGACAGATATTTATAAAATATTTATGTTAATTATTAAAGTGTACTTGAAAGTGATCATGTAAAATAAAAATTAGAATATGAACATTTTAATTAACTGCAGTATAAATCGATTGTGATAATGTTGACTTGAATGCATATGCCAAACTAACGTTGTTGATTGGTTGAAACATTTTCAGACCCAGAACGTGGGAAGTAACCCGCCCTCATTTCCTTGATTGACGGCTTTTGTGACCAATCAAAGCTCTGATTTGAGAAGGCAGAGCCAATCGGCGAGCTGCTCGGGCTGGACTGATGGCAAATCCAAAGAACTGGCAAAAATCAAAAATGGCGCCCAGCTCGAAATCTGAGAAAGATGACAACAAACAAAAACACCAGAGAAAACATAAAGATCACATCATCAAACTCCTCACTCGAGGGCGGGTAGGTAGAAAGAGGGACGTTGGCCCAAATGTCGCATTTGTTGCGTGAAATGTTTCAACAGCATAACGTAGATAATAAAGTGTATGTTATTAGCATGTTTAGCTGTAGCCTCATTAAACGCCTTTATTATGTGTCTATCAGAGTTCATTATTTGTGTATGTGAAGCTATTAAAGGCCAATCTTCAAAAAAGCGAAAATATTCCTTTGCAGCAGTACATGGGTCTTTAGGGCAGTTACAACAACAAACAATAGTCCTGTTTATATGAATCTGTCATGATTGAGATGTCCATCAATTATAATAACATAATTATCTTATTTATTGGTTTGCACTGACATCTATCAGTAACATTCAAATAACAGCATCTGTCCTGAACCCCATCTCATTTAATGAAAAATGTCATTTTTAACATACACGAATGGTAGCAATGCCTCAGCCAGGTTGAGTTCAGTGCAAAGATGATTTCAATAGGTTATCATAACTATCAAGGTCTTGATATTTAGCAATTGATTAAGGAGATTTGTCAGTCTAAAAGGGTTTGGCTCACGTGTCTCTGTAACTGAATTAAAGTCTCTGTCTGTCTGTCTTTTAGCTGAATGGGCAGCTCTCGCAGCGGCTTTTCCGAAAACTCCCTCCTCGCGTCTGTGTCCCGCTGAAGACCATCGTCAGTGAGGAGTTCCTCAGAGCAGGGTGAGGAGAACGTGCGATCTGTGTCGGAGCAATGTGAATGCTGTGTCTGATTCATCTCTCTGCTATCACAGGCACATCTTCCTGGGCTTCACCAAATGCGGGCGGTACGTGCTGTCCTACACCAGTGACTGTGGAGAGGACGATGACTTCTCCTTCTACACGTATCACCTGTACTGGTGGGAGTTTAACCTGCACAGCCGCCTCAAACAGGTCTGTCAGAGCTTCGGATCCTGATTTAAGGTCACCATGAAATCGAAATTGACTATCATAGTACTCATTATAAATTGTAATCTTTAATCAAAATAACTTACTTGACATGTTTACTCAAATGAGAAACATAATAAAATCAAGTCCCACCCTACTTTTGTTCTTAAGCCAGAAAAACTGTGAAACAAACATATATATAAGGCTGAAATCCCCTCTAAAACATTAAAGAATACATTTTATTTAAGATAGTACATTCATTTTTTTGTCTGTTTTGACTGGAGAGGATCATAAGTGTGACCTCTAAGTGAGGGTTCAACTATTTGAACAGTCTGTAGTTGTGGCTTCTTCACATCTAGAGCGACGTGACAGGTCAGTTTCTTTCTCTGCAGGTGCATCATGTGCGTTTGTTTGCGGGCGAGGACATCTACACCGATCTCTATCTGACCGTCTGCGAGTGGCACAACGATCATTCCAAGCTGGTCGTCTTCGGCTTCAAGTAAGAGTCTGTCTTCCTCCTCTGCGCTGGGTCGGTGGCAGGGTTGCTTTAGTAAGAATTTAGTTAAGATAAATCTAAAGCCATAAAAAATGTTTGTTTCTTGAAATAAAACAATCATTAACTGAATTAAAATATAAAAAAATATATATAATTCAGGTTTTGTTCTTTTTTTTAGCTTGGGTGTATGTAAACCTGTTGTAGGAGACTCAAAATAGCACAATAGTGGCGCTTGAACTAAAAATTCAAAATGAAATGTCGTATGGATGATGTAAACTTGTGTTTTCTGTGATCTGTCAGCACACGCAGCTCCAGTTCAGCCCTGATGAACATGATGATGAGTGATGAGAACAACAGAGACATCTACATCACCATCACCTCAATGCCTCCTGCAGAGCCGTGCAAACAGTGCTGTCCCACGACCACCGTGTCCACCATACGCACAGGTACACACACACACACACGCTTTATTACTGAACGCTCATTAGGGATTGAAACGGAGCGGCTGAACAACTCTCTCCGGTCTCGGCTCAGGGGGCGAGTGTCTGCAGCACGGGTACGTTCTGAACGCTCGCTATCAAGTGGTTTATCCGTTCCCGACCTTCCAGCCGGCGCTGCAGCTGAAGAAGGACCAGGTGATCCTGCTCAACACCAGCTACTCTCTGGTGGCCTGCGCCATCTCCCTCTGCCCAGGTACACACACACACACACAGCGCACTGCTTTGTTGATGTTTGTGTGCTCTCTCAGGTGTCAGCTCTTAATCAGGAAGTTCATGATTGTCAAATTCCTCCATCAGATATCAGGCCGATTATTAACCGATATATTTTAAATGAGTGGCAAAAAGAGTGGAATATGTGCAAGAATAATAAGTTGAATGAAACTCATCCGGAAATAACAAACAGACTTTGTACCAATTTTAAATCTAGAGTTGACCAAGTGGTCTACACCAGATGACGTATGGGTCATACAAGTTTGACCCATGCTTTTTTGCTTAAAGGTGAAGACCCAACTTTATGTATGTTTTGTAAAATTCCCTTATCTGTCAAACATGTTTTATTAGATTGTCCTGGACTTAACTTACTTCTTTGAAGGACATATTTAATGAGATTATGCCTGAAAAGGTTCTGGATTTTTTATAATTGAAAAAAAAATATTGTATAATATGAGTTCTTGTTTATATTTGTTTTGTTTTTGTTGTATTTATATGATATTTGTATTTTTGTAAATGAATTTTTTGCCATGAAAATAGACTCCTGACATGGCATGAAATAAAATAATCTGAATCTCTCAGGTGTCAGGAGGATGTGTGATTCGTTTAAGAAATTGTTCAATTTCAATTAAATGGATAAAGGAAGTAGTTTACTTCAAACTGATATTAACTCATGCATTTACTTTTTCATTTAAAGACTCACAAAGTGTCATTTGTAAGAATAAAAAAATACAAAAAAAATTATTGCATATTTATATTTAATATTTTTATATAGCTTATTTATTTATTCATGTATTTGACTAAATTATTTCAAATGTAAATTATGTTATTTAATACTATTTTTAATTAATTTGTGTGCTCTACAGTTCAGACGGGGACTTGAAATTAAAAATGAAATGAATACTTTTATTCTGTAAGAATGCATTAAATGAATGAGACGAAAGATAATAAATGCTGTTGTTTAATCTCTCTCTCTAGGAGACGGGCAGCAGAATTGTCAAAACAACCAGATTCTGTACCGAAAGAGAGAAACGTCCTCCTCCTCTCCTCCTCCTCCTGCTGGACCTTCCTCACCATCCTCATCCTCATCGACCTCATCTGAGGGGTCACCTGACCTCAGCCAGTTAAAGCCCCATTTCATCCCGCTCTCTCCCGGCCAATCACAGGCTGCCGTGCGGGCCAGGGAGTTTGCCGCTGACATCTTCCGCCGAGCTCAGGCCGGAACGAGGGAACACGACAGGTGCAAAGCCAAAGAGAAAGAAGAGAGAGAACCCCAGCGATCCCACGGCGAGGAAGAGCGAACGAGGGAGAGACGTGAACGAGACGCTGAGGTCCCGGGACCCTCGTCTTCCTCCTCTGTGGGGAACCAAAGCTCAGTGCTGCCCGCAGAGGAAAGCGCTGTGTGTCGCACTGTCATGTCTCCGGGATCCGTCTCCTCTCTGTCTCCACACGCTCATGAACCTTCATCCTCCTCTTCCTCCTCCTCAGAACCTGCTTACGTCAACTACTCCACTCTCAGATACAGACTCCCACAGGCCCGAGCGGCGGAGCAGCCCAGTGGTACTACAATTACTAACATCTAATCTATCTATCTATCTATCTATCCATCCATCTATCTATCTGTCCTATCTATCTATCTATCTATCTGTCCGTCCGTCCGTCCGTCCGTCCGTCCGTCCGTCCGTCCGTCCATCCATCCATCCATCTATCTATCTATCTATCTATCTATCTATCTATCTATCTATCTATCTATCTATCTATCTATCTATCTGTCCTATCTATCTATCTATCTATCCATCCATCTATCTATCTGTCCTATCTATCTATCTATCTATCTGTCCGTCCGTCCGTCCGTCCGTCCGTCCGTCCGTCCGTCCGTCCGTCCGTCCGTCCGTCTATCTATCTATCTATCTATCTATCTATCTATCTATCTATCTATCTATCTATCTATCTATCTATCTGTCTGTCTGTCTGTCTGTCTGTCTGTCTATCTATCTGTCTATCTGTCTGTCTGTCTGTCTGTCTGTCTGTCTGTCTGTCTGTCTGTCTGTCTATCTATCTGTCTATCTATATATCTATCTATCTATCTATCTATCTGTCTGTCTGTCTTTCTATCGTTCATTCGCTCTATCGTTCATTTTATCTATCGTATCTTTCTAACTAATCTTTCTTTCTAACTAATATTTTTTTTTCTAACTAATCTTTCTTTCTTTCTAACTGTTCTTTCAGTCTGTATGTTTTCTACTCTCTAAAACGAATCGTTCGTTTGTGAATCAGTCTACAGTGGTAGTAGTACTGTATTTAATTTTGATTCACTTGAAGTAATTTATTCATAAACCAGGCTTCACCAGTTGTGCCTTATGATTTTGATTCTGATTCACTAAAAAGAACCATATTATAAGAGTCATTTGTGTGTCTCACACTTTCTTTTCTTTTTTGGGGGGATTTACTAAAAAAAGAAATAATTCAGATGAGTCATTTGTTTGTGAATCAAACTACACCGGTTGCACTGTATGCCTGTGATTCACTTAATGGACAACCGAGTCACAAGAGTCGTCCTGAATCAGTCGACTCTGCCAGTGCTGTGTGTTTTTGATTCACTTAATAGAACTGGTTCATAAGAGATGTGATCATTCGTCAATGCATCTGACTAGTATAAAGTGTGTAGAAATTTTCTCATTTCTTTTTTCCTGAACCTTTATATAATCTGTTGTCTGTGTGTGTGTGTTGTCTCCAGGAGAGGAGGATGATAAAGTGCAGCTCCCGTTCACTGTGACGGACCTGAAGGGGCGAAACTTACAGCTGGTGACGGGACAGTACAGCGGTCAGGTGTGTGTGTGTGTGTGAGACGTTATCATGAGACTGCACATGCCCAACTCTGCAGGATGTTGTGTGTGAACTCTCGTGTGTGTCTCTCAGTGTGTGTGTATCGAGCAGCTGACGCTGGATTTCGAGTACCTCATCAACGAGGTCATCAGGAATGATGCGGTCTGGGGCTCGCAGTTCTGCTCCTTCAGCGACTATGACGTCGTCATCCTCGAGGTGCCGTGATTTCTGCTGTTTTGTGTTTCAGTCTTCACTTGAGTTGTTCATGAGCACCATTTATTCATATCACACATTTAAGCTAACGAATATTTCAACGATCAACACAAATAGTTTCACGATTAAAGGTTGAATTGAGCATTTTTTTGGTTCGGTTCTGATGGCTTGGCACATTGGAGTGTTTTTTGTTACTTAGAGGTTAAAGGTACAATATGTAGGATGTGTTGTAGTAAAATATCCAAAAACCACTAGGCCAATCTTATATATATTCATATTGTTTAGTTGATTACTTACAATATCCCCAATGTTTCCAACTATTTGCGAGAAAATTGCGATTTTAACCGAGGAAACCGCACTTGTGTGTAGTTCGCTAGAATGAAATGTCCTTATTCCTTTATATCCGGGGGACTCGCGTTGCATGTGGCGATGTTATACGTCTCTCATTAGCACTCGCGCCCTGCTTCACCACAGTCATGTTAAAAACATCAATGTATTCGATCATCAATCAAGATCCATAATTCCGCTTCATGCTTTGTGTCATCGATATACGCCTTTGTTATTGTAAGAGGTTAGCGACCCCTGGTGGCCAAAAATCCTGCATATAGTACCTTTAAGGAAAAAAAAGACTATTTATAATGAAAATTCTTCCTTTTTATTTATTTAAAAAGTGTAAATATGTATTGTGTGAATATATATATATAAATTAACCCTGGCGGCTCATATGGTTGCGAAAGCTCACATCTCAAATCAGTGTTCCTGTGGACAGAATGAGTGTAGTTGTACCGGCGGAACCCAGCTGTCACTCTAGCATGTGTTCTGTTGTTGCTATGGTGACAGGTTTGCCCGGAGACCAACAAAGTGGTGATCAACATCGGGCTGCTGCTACTGGCCTTCTCTAATTGTGAGGATGAGCACTGCAGGTACACACACATACACTCACACATACTCTCTTTCTCTCTCACACTTACACACACACACACACAAATGAAATGCTCATTAACACTTTCTGCTCTGTCTTTGTTTGTAGACCAAAGTCGTATCACTCCAGTCTGCAGGTCAGTTGGGACTTAAACACGGGAGCCTGTCGCACAGTCGGCGTGGGCGACCTCACTGAGGTCAAAGGTCAGACCAGGTAACGCCCTTCAGATGCTCTCCCAGAGTAGACAGATTTGTGTGTGTGTGTGTGTGTGTGTTGGCCCATTCACTCAGATTCTCTCGTGTGCTTGTGTCTCAGCGGGAGTGTGTGGAGCTCCTACAGGAAGTCGTGTGTGAACACCGTGATGCGGTGGCTCGTCCCCGAGAGCAGCTCGCGCTACATCAACCGCATGACCAACGAGGCCATGCATAAAGGTGTGCTGTACACACACACACACACACTTGCATCAATACACAAAAGTTTGGACATAATTTTAAAACTGTAATGTTGTGAAATATTAATACCATTTAAAACGGCTGTTTTCTGTGTGAATATCTGTTAAAATTCGTCGAGACAAACTTTAAGTTGGCTTGTGAAAGTTTGGACCAGAAAGTTTGAAGTTTAAAGTAAAAAAAAAAAAAAAAAAAAAAAAAGGGTGGTTGGGTGCTAGGGTGTTCTGGGTGGTTGCTATGGTGTTGCTAAGGTGTTCTAATGTATTTTGGGTGGTTGTTAGGGTGTTGTAAGGTATTTTAGGTGGTTGCTAGGGTATTTTGAGTGGTTGCTTGAGTTTTCTGGGAGGTTGCTATGGTGAACTATTTATGAGTTTTAAAGTTAATAAGTATGAATTCATGAGAGTTCATGAATTCATGAGTTTATATGTTTATAGTTATAGTTTAGAATTGATTTTGAAAACATAAATAATTAATAAACATAATTTAAAAAAAACTGTAATATTGTGAAATATTAATACCCTTTAAAACGGCTGTTTTCTGTGTGAATATGTTAAAATTATGATTATCATCTATGTTGTAAACAATATGGGTTGAAACCTTATTTTATATGCATTGAAACATATTTTACAGGATTCTTTGAGTGGAAAAATCTAAAGAACAGCATTTATTTAATATACTAATTATTTGTTACAGTATATAAACTTTACTGTCACATTTGATTAATTTAATGCATCTTTGCTGAAGTATTATGAATTAATTTTTCTTTCTTTAAAAAAAAAATCATACTGACTCCAAACTTTTGAACAGTAGCATATATATTTGTATTTTTATATTTACAGATTTATATTTTCTTTTCTGGTATTTTAACTTTAAAAATGGAAGCCACATGTTTTTTCCTTCAAGAAAAAATAATAAAAAGCTAATGATGAATAAATTGTCGCATCGTGAGACATAGTAAAGGGAGGTGAGTTACGTATTTAAAATGCATTTGATTATTTAAAATAATTTATTCACTTTTAAATTATATTTTTGCCTTTTATTTTATTAACTTTATTTAATAACTAATAAATTAACTTATTTACTTGACTTCAATTAAATAATACTACTTTATTTGTTACTTCTAAAAGCAGTTCGTTTCCGCCACAGAAAAAAAAAATGGAATTGAAAAATTGAAATTGACTTTTTACCTCAGAATTACGTGATGTAAACATGCAATTGCGAGTTATAAAATCAGAATTGTGAGATATAAACTTTTAAATTGTTTTATTCTCTGGCGGAATCAAGCTTCCATAAACAATACACGTGTTACTTGTAACATGTTACCCACAATCCTTTGTGTGATGTTGTTTTTGCAGGTTCTTCTCTCCAGGTGTTGGCTGATAATGACAGAAGCACGTGGATCGTCCTGTGAGACACACACACACACGTGCTGCTCTACAGTCCAAACGCACTCGCTCTCCGTGTCTCCGTCATGTGGGAGTGCATTATTCAGGGACCGGCAGATAAATACTCGTTTTGGCCAAACCGATCCCGGCTGTGTGTCCCGACACTCTGGGATCTCCACATCAGACCTGTGACTTTACGAAACACGCCATTCAGATGCAAAACACTGCTGAAGAACTGAAGTCTGCCCACACACACACTTGTTTTGATGTTGTTTGGAAAGTGCATCAGGACGGTTTGGTGGGCGGATAGAGACAGCAGGGAAGAGACGCTGCTTTGTTGTTATTTTTGTTTTGTTTGTTTCAGGACACAGTTGTTTACACCATTTAGGCATCAGCCAATCAGAAGCCGTCGACGACGACAGTGGTCGTGGCCTCACAGCTGGACTGGATGAGAATATTGTTTTTACGCAACATTGTTTTACTTTATTTTTGATAAAATTAAATATTCCTTGAATAGTTCATGGGGTTTTATGACTCTCATTGCATCAGCAGTGCTGATTTATATATGGTTATAATATTTATCACCTTTTCAGATTTCAAGATTGTTTATAATGTCCATTTTAGTCATTTGCATTAGTTTCTTTAATATTTCTATGTCTGTTTTTAGTCATTTCAGAACGTACCTTTTCAGTTGGTTGCTCCTATCTAATATTTCAGCTTTATTTCAATTACTGAAAAAATAGTTTTAGGCAACAAGTATTTGTCTTCCGAATGCAAGAATTTTCTTAAAAGCTTTTTTTTAAAGGGACACTGAACTTTGAGGCACAATAATACAGATTTTTACATCAATTTCTGCTACAGTTACACTTCAAATAAGGCCATTATGGTTTCAACAGTACATGATAATAAAACTATATCATACATTAGCATAATCAAACACTGGAATCATTTTCATACGACTAAATCCATACAATTTGCATATAGTACAATTGAAGAAACACTGATATATATGTAGTATATATATTCAAAAACAATATAAACCTGTGCATACATAATCATAAAGCATATCTATAGCGTTTAACCATCATTAAAACTGCTGCCAAATCATTAAAGTCCCTGTAAAGTCAAAATTAAGTATGTGTTCTGTCACACCACAGAAAAATGTGTAATTAGCCACCCAGCCAAATTTGAATGATAAAAAAAATCGTGAAGTACATAAAATAAGCTATCAAAATCATGAAAAAATGAGCAGATTCTCTGCTCTCAAACGCTGGGGGCGTGTCCATTGGCTGTGCTGAAACCACGCCCACTCACGGGAAAGCTGTTGACGGTGATATTAGCTGATTAGCTTTTGGAGACGGGAGGATGAAAGCTGAGGCGGGAGATCGTCGTTTCGGCCCCGTTCACCAGTAACAGCGGACTATCACTGAATCCTCTTCATCAAGGTAACGTTAGGCTCTCTAAAAACCTCTTCTTGATGTGATCGTTTTTAAGGGAATTTAAATGAAGATACCGATCTGTTTTGTACATGATCGCATCCAGGTAGCAGCCCATGCATGTCCGTGTCGAAGGCATAGCTAGCTAGAAAACTGTAGGCTCAGCTGTAGTAACTAATAGTACTGACAGACACTCGCGATTGAGCGGTGAATGCGAATGTGCTCGGGGAGTGTGTGTGTGGAGAGGGGGAGATCAGACTCCGCGTCATCAAGTAGGAGGGTGTCCAGCAGCTCATGGGTTCCAGTGCGTCATCGAGCCCTGTTTTAGCCCCGCCCAATTAATCCGTAAAATTGCAATGGTGAAAAACTGTTTAACGGTCTAACTCCACATTTCAGTACTTCACAGTTCAGACTTTGTAATATGTTTTAGCAATACATATGCAACATTTATAATGTGTTTAGAACTTTTTTGTAGAATTGACTTTACAGGGACTTTAAATTTGACTTTGAACATCGTCCACACCACAACTATGACGATATCGCCGCTTTCAAAATGACACTGACAGCCAATCAGAATCGATCCTGCTTTAACGAGCTCGAGCATTTAAAGCGACAGACGACAAAACTGCAGCGCGCGCTTATAATAAACAGAACATGTCGTCCGTTAGTGTGTATGCTAATATCGTTATAGAGCATCACAGTCCCGCCCACAGCCCGAGAGAGCGCTGCTGCCGGAAGTAAATTTCCCATTCATTTCTCCCATTGACATTTTGTAAAATCCATATGTAAAGAGTATTAGAGCATGTCTGAGGATAACCAGCTACGGCTGAACTCATAAGCATACAACACATCATTTCGAGTGAAAAAAACGAAGAGAAAATCCCAAAAAAGTCGAGGGTACAAGCCTGTGTACATATTTTCATTTCCGAGCAAAGGACCCAGATAGCAAACTGACATTGAATCAACATGGAAACATGACATCGAAACAACGTTGATCGGACATTGTTTTGCTCACCGAATTGACGTTGAACCAACGTCAGACGCGTCATTCTTTCGAAACTAACGGAAAATCAACTTGAAATCAACGCGTTGTTTCAACGTTATGAAAGCAAACCAATTTTCGATTTTCATTTAGCTTTGAAGAATGCCGCGTCTGACGTTGGTTCAACGTTAATTCGATGAGCAAATCAACGTTGTTTCAATGTCATGAGAGACGTCGTTTCCACGTTGATTCAATGTCAGTTTGCTGTCTGGGGAACTCCTCCTCCCATAAATCACCGCGCCTCACTGAAGACGTCTGAAAGCCACCCTGAAAGAGCCTTTGTGAGCGACTTCCAAATCTGACGACGGGCACGTGGACTTTCCTCCAGTGAATTTTATATAGTGAATGTGCAGGGAAACTCCTTTTCCTCAATTTACTCAAGCATTTGCAGCTCGACATGCAAAAACATTGAGTATCTGGCTCGCTCATTAGCTAAGCTGTGGCAACTGCACATCCAATGGCGCGCGGGCGTCTCAGAAGTGCGACCAATGATCTTAGCCCTACGTCATCACGCGATCTTCAGTCTTCACGTACCTTCGCGGGGTTTCAGACACGTGACACGACTTCCACCAATCAGATGCATCACTGTTGGATTGTGGGATTGTTCTGGATTGTGGGTAATGAAGTACTTATCCAATACATCGCGAATAAAAGGCATTTATCTTAAAACCGTGAACTTTTGGCGTTTATATGGGCACATACAATCGCTTAGTACAGCCGTAGCTGGTTTTAAGTCTACCATTTATGGTTACGTTTTTATGGCTTATATCTCAAATGTCAATGGAGAAATTGTATTGAATTTTTTCTTCCGGCACCGGCTGTGGGCGGGACTGTGATGCTCTATAGGTGTGTGAACGTGCCTTAATTAGTGCGTGACCGAAGCGTCCAATCACTAAACAGCTTTGCTAATAAACGTGTCCATTGTGTTTGTGAATGAATCAGAAATGAATGATTGAGTGTGACATGAAGAACACTGACAGATGAAATGAATCTCATTATGAACACATGATTCTTTTAATTCATTGTAGTGGTCAATGATTAAACAGACATTGAGCCTCATTCATGAAACTTGTGAGGGAAATGTACATTTCTGCATTGAACTGAACATGATAGTTATGCGAAAACTGTTGACACAACTAATTCTCCTCATGTTTAATGAACGAGGCCTGAAAATGTAAAGCATCCTCATCATGATTGTTTTTCTACATTTATTAATACGTTTATGGATCTCAGGATTGAATAATCCTCTCAAGGCACATTTTGATCCATTAGCATCGGACAATCCGACCAAATCAAAAAGCATCGAAATTAGACGTCCGATTAAAGCATAACAGCTGTATATATTTTCATTAATATTTAAAAAAAAAAAAAAGAAGAAAATTCAAAAGCATGGAAGGACGTGAAATGCAAAATCTCTTCAGTGACTACACTCATGAATATTAATGAGGAACGGGTCAAGGTAAGGTATGATTGGCTTTGGCAAAGGATGATTTCAATGGCAGCATGGAGTATCAGAACCAAACTCTTAAAGGGACAGTTCACACAGAAATGACGTCGTTTACTCTCTCGTTCCGAACCGTATGTCTCTTTCTCACACTTTAGCGAGACTTTAATTGAATACTTACATTTTTGGATGAACTGTTTCTTTAAGAGTAAAGACACATGGCAGCTTTGATTGAGAAAATGAAGGCAATGAAAAATGTGTGTGTGAGCGCTTAATTAAGGCATGTGGATGTTACCGTTCATTTAGCAGCTCTGGGGTCTGATGCACCATAGGAAAGTCACATGATCACTTTCTCATTGTGAACTTCCTCAAACAATTCAGCAAGACTGACTGTGAAAGCATTGACTGTATAACAGATGAACGCGTGTGTTAGTTCTGCGTGGTGTTGTTGAACAGCTCTGTTCTGGCCAGTTTTGTGGGCGGCTCCAGTGACTCCTCCCCCAGAACCAAGGAGTTTTCCGGAACGGCCATGTCCTGATCCTCATCGGTCTCGTCCGTCTCGTCGTCCTCTTCCTCATCTACACACATTCAGACACATGACATTTCCTGATGCTAGAATGTTCTGTTCTGTGTGGTTGCTTACAACATGTGAATTTCTATGAAAGCTCACTCGACTTGACATTAACTTCTAACGGTTTCCAAGGTTACTTAGGCCACAATTTTGACAGACACCATGGGGGAAAACTGCCATATAGACATTTTTTTACATTATCTTATAATTTGGCAGCAGGTAAATTAGGCTGATGTCACTTTAAAGGGTTAGTTCACCCAAAAATGAAAATTAAGTCATTAATTACTCACCCCCATGCTGTACCAACCCCGTAAGACCTTCGTTCGTCTTCGGAACACAAATGAAGATATTTTTGATTAAATTTGAGAGCTGTATAACTACCACATTGGCTCCTAAGGGACTGCCTCTTGACGGCCCAGAAAGTCAATGAAGAAAATGTTTAAATATCCCAAGTGACTACCGTGGCTCAACTATATGTTTATCAAGCGACGCGAATACTTTTTGTGCGAAAAAACAAACAAAAATAACGAGTTTATTCGACTATTTCTTTTCTTCCTTGTAGGCCAGAACGAGACTTCCTTATAGATTTCCACGACTCATGCGCGAGAATTGCGATCTGAAGTAGTGTAAGCTGGTGTAAGCAGATCGCAAATCTCGCGCATGAGTCGTGGAAATCTATAAGGAAGTCTCGTTCTGGCCTACAAGGAAGAAAAGAAATAGTCGAATAAACTCGTTATTTTTGTTTGTTTTTTCGCACAAAAAGTATTCGCGTCGCTTGATAAACATATAGTTAAGCCACGGTAGTCACTTGGGATATTTAAACATTTTCTTCATTGACTTTCTGGGCCGTCAAGAGGCAGTCCCTTAGGAGCCAATGTGGTAGTTATACAGCTCTCAAATTTAATCAAAAATATCTTCATTTGTGTTCCGAAGACGAACGAAGGTCTTACGGGGTTGGTACAGCATGGGGGTGAGTAATTAATGACTTAATTTTCATTTTTGGGTGAACTAACCCTTTAAGACCTGACGCGTGCGTTTTCTTTCTCGACTGTGCGCTCACTTGAAACATAACTTACTGTTTACGTGAATACTCGTCAAGACTAGGGTTGGGTATCGTTTGAATTTGAACGATTCTGATTCCGATTCCTTGTTTCGATTCCGGTTCCTAACGATTCTCGATTTCGATTCTTTTAAGAGGCAGGGTCAAAAAAGTTTAGCTAACCTTTCTGAAGGAAATAATCCTTCTGTCACAAATACTTGTCACAAATTTTGCCGAGATTTCGTTAATTTTTTAGAAAAGTGAAGCCACACTTTGGACCGCCGAGGTAAGCTACTCATGTTCGACTCGCGCGGTTATGCCAACACTTCAGGTAGACGCTTCTTCGTTGGTGTTGTTCAGCGGTTTCTTCTTCCGCTCAGCGGACTGTGAATATCGAAACTAGGAATTGAAATTTTAACTTTTGAACGATTCCGGGAAAAACGAAAAAGTTAGTCCCGGTTCCAATCGATACTCGATTCTCGATACCCAACCCTAGTCAAGACTGACATTATTTGACTGTTTAAGTGCAATAGCACTCAATTTAGTACTGAGAGGCGGCTTATGTGGAAAAGTGTGAAAATCTATTCAGCTGAAAATTAGTTTTGGAAGAGTTTTCGAAAAACTCTACATTGCACCTAGTTTATTATTCGAGATGCCTTTTTGATGCTGAAATCGGGTGTTAATGTCAAGCCCTGCTCGGAAGAAAGATGTCAGGCATTTTGATTGTTCTGACTCTGTACCTTTATCCGGATCCATTGACCTCTGACTTCTGTTCAGACAGGCAAACTGAAACAACGAACAGGAAGTTAAATCGCTGAATGACTGTCTATTTGACAGTACGCGAGTGAGTGTGCATGCGTACCTCTCCCATAACAGCGATGGGCGTCTCTCCTTTGGCCTGTGCGACTCTGTGCTCGATCAGGTAGTACATGTACTCGTCATACAGCAGTCGGATCAGATGAAACGAGCCGAAGCTGGCTGCGCTGCGCAGGGTCAGATCTCGGATCACCATTGAACTGTAAAACACAACACATAGAGTAACTAAACACTCTAAAAGCACACAGAGAATTTTGTTTAATCAGAGAATCAATACACAAAACTAAACTAGGCTTGGGTATCGTCTGAATTTGAACAATTTCGATTTCGATTCTGCTTAGCAATTTTCGATTCTTATTGATTCCTGATTTCGGATGCGTGTGCGCCGTATAAAACGGCGTTTGAGTCGTCTTGTGCTTGAATGGTTTAAAGTCATTTTGAAATGTTTATTTTATGGCATGTATTCGATTGCCAACCCTAGTGATCACTTGGGGTGTAACAATATATATTGATAGTGAGACGACTCGACGCCAGGAGACGACTCAATGTTATGCCCTAAATAAATACTTGATTAACTATCTGTATCTTATCTGTACGTTTCTGAAATGCACTTTCTGTGAAGCTGCTTTGAAACAGTATGTATTGTGAAAAGCGCCATACGAATAAATTTGAATTGAATTGAATATATCGCAATTGGGGCTGTCAAATGATTAATCGCGATTAATCGCATCCAAAATAAAAGTTTGTGTTTACACAATAATATATGTGTGTGTAGTGTGTATAATAATTTTATATATATATATATAAATACACAAACATTCTTGTATATATTTAAGAAATATTTTAATGTATATATTTATATATAATTTATATTTAAATATTTTATATATAAATTGTATTTTTTTCTTAAATATACATGCATGGGTGTGTATTTATATACAAAATAATTATACACAGTGCACCCACATATATTACGTAAACACAAACTTTTATTTTGGATGCGATTAATCGTGATTAATAGTTTTCTCTTATTATTATCAGAGTTTTCGTGTCAGTACTACATTCTACATACACTAATGTATAGTAATGCAATGGGGGCATATTTGTGGGTGCCGATAATGTCAAATGTCACCAGTAAAAAAGGCCGACATTATTTTAAATATATCCAGTCAGTTCAAGCATATTCGTGCAAAATAATTCTTTTCAGCTTCATAGTCATGAATATTGTTATTCTGGTCTCTATTGTCCTGTGCTTTGGGTTTCCAGCACCAAGTTCAAGCCTATTCATTTACAATGTAACACCAAATTTAGCATTTTAAATTAACTTTTTAGTAGAGCCAGACCGATATATCGGCAGACCGATATTATCGGCCGATATTAGGCATTTTCCAAACTATCGGTATCGGCAGTTATAATGGCCGATAAATGAATATTTCAAAAATAAAATAAAAACGGACGAAACACGCTTGAACCATGTCCTTAATGTTGGAGTTGTATAGTTTGTCCACCAGAGGGCGCTCTACACCGTTCCTGTTGGCAACACTCGTTGAGTTGGTCACGATAACAATTAAAAGAACATCCCCATCAGTTCTCTTAACTCAAGTAAGCATGACAAAATTTGTGACTATCATGTCCAGTTTAAAATAAATAAATAAATAAAATATCGGCCGATATATCGGAATATCGGATATCGGTCGGGCTCTACTTTTTAGCACATGTCTCAGAGTATCGCAAGATCGTGAGTTCAGTATCGCGATATGTATGGAATCGTGACACGAGGGCCTCTTTACACCCCTAGTGTTCACTGATCGGCAAGCACCTCACCTGTAGAAGCTCCACTTGAGCAGGAAGAGTTTGGCCGCTTTGGGTAAGGTCTGGCTGTCGGTGTACGGCTTCAGGACCTGTGAAACCACCCCATCCAGCCATGCCGCCCACTGCTCCAGAGAGTTCTGCTGCTGCAGGGTGATCTTAAAGTCCTGCTCCAGCCGCTGGACCATGCCATCTTCACAGCCACACACCCACGAGGCCTGCTCCTAAACCGTGTGGAGCACTTTTATCATGGATGGATGCACTTTGATGGACTTTTAAAAAATAAACGCCCATTCACTGCCACCATGGCCTGTTTTAACATAACTCTGATTGTGTTCGTCTGAAAGAAGACGAACACCTAGGATGGCTTGAGTGTGA
Organism: Pimephales promelas; assembly: GCF_016745375.1. The sequence continues at coordinate 2,643,203 of NW_024121100.1, read as the reverse complement.
GTAAATCATGGGGTAATTTTCATTTTTGGGGGAACTATCCCTTTAAGATCTGCAGGGAGATGAGCGAGCTGTGTTACCTGTACGTTGGTGAAGTCGACGCGGTTGAGGTCGCTGAGCATCTGTGTGATCTGAGCCGTGTTCTGCAGGACGGCGCGGGCCGCCTGAGCCAGATGATTGAGAGACGTGTAGCGACGCAGAGTCTGAGCGAACGCTCCCGCACACACCACCTACACAAAACAACACACACCGTCCGTTAGCATGACCACGCCGAGGACAGAAGCGAGTCAGGGGCACATCTGTGTGCGTGTCAGACCTTGATGCGGACCATCTCCTCCGGGATGCTGATCATGGCGTTAGTGAGCCAGTTCTCCAGATTCTTAGCAAAGTTACGGATGGCTTGAGTTAAGGCACCTACAGGAACCGAGAGAAACAAAGAGTCAGAATAGAGATAACCAGACCTCAAATTCTGCATCCAAAGTACAATTTTAATTTATTTTCATGGTGATTTGCTGCAACGAGATGGCTTTTAGGATACGAAAGTGTTGATAATGTTCTGTTGAATAGTGTAGAGTTATATTGAATTGTGAGGAGTTTGTTTGTATGTAAAGCTGTGTAGAGTTTCGGTAGCTAGCTATGTATATAATCTTTGGGACTAGAATATTTTTTATAGAGTTTGTGCAACTTACCAGGAATGATGTTTGTATGGAGTTTGTGTAAAGGGTTGTGTCTTAAAGAATTCTGTAATTTACTGTGGATTGAGTTGATATAGTTTGTGTAGAGTTGTAATTCACTGGAATGGTGTTTATAGTAAGTTTGTTTGGAGTTTGTAGAGTTTTGTGATTCACTGGGACTAGAGTTGATATAGAGTTTGTATAGCGTTGTGTATCCCAGAGAGGTTGGTGATTATAAATTTTGTAAATTCCATTGTGTAGAATTTTGTAACTTAGTGAGATTGAGTTTATATAGAGTTGTGTAACTCACTGAGAATGGGTTTTAGGAGATCAGGGACGAGGATTGCGAATATATATAGTTTGTTTATTGACTAGAGTTTATTTTGAGTTTGTATTACACTATGTAGGATTGTGTAGCTCACTGAGGATTGCGAATATATATAGTTTGTATAGAGTTATGCAGAGTTTTGTAACTAATTGGGATGTATTTATATAGTTTGTGTAGAGTTTAGTAACTCACTACGGATATTGTTTACATGGAGTTATGTAAGGCTTTAAAGGGTTGTCTTGTAGACTTGTGCAACTTACTGTGGTTGGAGTTGATATAGAGTTGTAACTTACAGAGGATGTTTTCCTTACAGAGTCATGTAGAATTATGTCTTATAGAAGTGTGTGACTTAATGTGGATGTTGGTTTAAAATTGTGTAGAACTGTAACGCATTGGGACTAGAGTTGATATAGAGTTTGGGTTGGGTTACGTAGGGTTGTGCATGGCAATGGTGAGTGTGCATAGCATTGTGTAGAGTTGTGTAACTCACTGGGAATGGGGATCTCCATTAGACTTTGGTACTTATATAAAGTTTGTTTAGAGTTTGTAAAGTTTTGTAATTAATTGGGACTAGAGTTTATTTTGAGTTTGTATTACACTATGTAGGATTGTGTAGCTCACTGAGGATTGCGAATATATATAGTTTGTATAGAGTTATGCAAAGTTTTGTAACTAATTGGGATGTATTTATACAGTTTGTGTAGAGTTTAGTAACTCACTACGGATATTGTTTACATGGAGTTATGTAAGGCTTTAAAGGCTTGTCTTGTAGACTTGTGCAACTTACTGTGGTTGGAGTTGATATAGAGTTTGTATAGTGTTGTAACTTACAGAGGATGTTGTTTACATGAAGTTTTAATGTGGATGTTGGTTTAAAATTGTGTAGAACTGTAACGTATTGGGACTAGAGTTGATATAGAGTTTGGGTTGGGTTACGTAGGGTTGTGTATGGCAATGGAGGGTGTGCATAGCATTGTGTAGAGTTGTGTAACTCACTAGGAATGGAGTTTCTATAGAGTTTGTGTAGAGTTGTGTAACTCACTGGGGATGGGTCTCAGGACATCAGGGATGAGGATTTCGACTAGGCTTTGGTACAGGAAGTTGTCGCATTCACGGGTCCAGTGCAGGACGGGCTCATATTTACACAACAGAACCAGAACTGACTTGGGCAAACGCTTCTCTGATTCATCATGACTGTCGAGACAGAGAGAGACATCAGGGAGACTCGCATCCCAACGCCTGTGACTGTATGAGAAGTCAATACACGTGTGTGTGTGTGTGTGTGTGTGTGTGAACAGCTCTCACAGGTCAAGTGTGTCCGTGTCGCTGGTTTGTCCTTCACTGAACCTCCAGAAGCTCTTCCACAGCGTCTCCACAAGAGGGAACTGCAGGTTTACCATCACGTCCAGAATCGCCTACAAACACACATTATTCACCAAAAAAACACTACAATAAACACACATAGCTAAGCACACACACACACACTCACCTCGCAGTGCTCTCTGTAGATCACCTGATATGTGTGTATGTGTTGAGGAAGGAGTCCGTCCGGCAGAAATTTACCCTCGTCCTCGATCACGGGGAACTCAGGCAGACTGTGAGACGTATCTGAGACACACACATTCAAACAGTTGATGTCATTTCCTGTAGAATATGTGTCCGGAAGAGAGAGCCGCTCCTATATTTCCATTTTCCAATAACCGGTATAGAGACAGATGTTTGTCTTACCCAAAAACTGCTGATACTGGTGAACCTGGGCGCTGATGTCGGATAGCCCCGCCCCTTGTTGATGCCCCACCCCCAGACCCATTCCATTGGTCAGTCCCTCAACCTTCTGCACAGGCTTTATTCTATATAAAGAGACAAGGGCTGTCAATCAAACTAACAAAAGCAAGTGATCATCAACACAAACCTTAAACACACACACACACACACACCTCTGTTTCTGTGAGTACGGCTGTTGTCTCATGGCCAGGTGTTGCTGGTCCTCTACCAGCCTGTGCAGAGGGGAGTTGCTCTTGATTCGAAGGCCATAGTAATGGTACTTCGAGTTCCCTCTGAAATACACACACACACACACACATTGATATACTATTATAGTTTTGCTGTTAAAGTGAATCAAACAACCAAAGAAAAACAGATAATCACTCGCTGCTCTTGACTGAATAACTTCAGTAGCTTTAATAAGAATACATTTCTTACTTAAATGCTCTGGCAAGGAGATAAATGTGTTTACTGAGGGGAGGAGCTAAGCTAATAGGGCAGATTCTGTGCCAGTCATGACGTCACACTGGAGCGTATACCAGAACGGCTAATTTTGAGACGATGTTTCGGATTTTTACAATAGGGTGGTTGTGTTCACACACTGCGGACACATGAAAATGGTTCAAAACAATATGAAAGTGAATTTAGCATAATAGGTGCCCTGAAATTTTGTTGTGTATTTTGGCTTTTTGAATAATTCTATATATTTTTTAGTCTTTCTAAAAGTATTTCTAAAACCCTCCCACTTCATATTAAGTCCTGCAATACAATTGTCACCCAGATAGCAAACTGACGTTGAATCAACGTGGAAACATGACATCGAAACAACGTTGATCTGACATTGTTTTGCTCATCGAATTAACGTTGAACCAACGTCAGACGCGTCATTCTTTCAAAACTAACGGAAAATCAACTTGAAATCAACGCGTTGTTTCAACGTTATGAAAGCAAACCAATTTTCGATTTTCATTTAGCTTTGAAGAATGCCGTGTCTGACGTTGGTTCAACGTTAATTCGATGAGCAAAATCAACGTTGTTTCAATGTCATGAGAGACGTCGTTTCCACGTTGATTCAATGTCAGTTTGCTGTCTGGGCAGTTTTAAGACAAATTTGAAAACCCACTTTTACTCTCTTGCTTTTAATTCTCTTTAATTTTTTATTTATTTATTTAAGTGTATTTAAGGAGCCCTGTACTCATTTTATGAATTTGTTAAGGCATATTGTTGTTTTTGCCTTTCCTGTTTTAACCTGTGAAGCACTTTGGGTCAACTGTTGTTCGGTTAAATGTGCTATACAAATAAAATGACTTGACTATTTAGTATAGTATTATTAGTTCTAGTTATTTTAGTACTTCAAGTTAAAATAAACGAAAATGACAAATGCGTTGTTGGTTGTTGTTCGTTGTTTGTAATTTTGGTTACACTTTATTTTAAGGGGACGTAGTTACATTGCACTCATTTAAATTTCATTCGTAAAATTTATTCGTAGTCTTGTTACTGGATTAAAAAAAAAAATCTGGACATTTCGTTTCAATTAAATTTGACTGTGGGCGGAGTTACCCAGTACAATGAATTTTTTTTTAATGCTTTATTCAATAACAAAACATACAATAATTAAATACAAATCAATAATAAAATTAAATAAATAAAATAAAATTAATAACCATATATATATATATATATATATATATATATATATATATAACTATACATAGGGGTATTGAAATCAACTCCAACTCCATTTCTTTAATTACAAAATAATACAAAGGCCCTTAAAAAGGATAACATTTCAAGGCTTTACAACAGTCTGTAGTCTTTTTTTGCCTTGCTTTTTCTTACACCCTCCAATGTTTTAAGGTACTGACAAATCTCAAATTTAAATTGTATTTTTGCCCATCGAGATTTATGAATGTGATATTTACCTAAAATAATAAACAAATTGAGGACAAAACCAATTTTCTTTTCTAGAGGCTTATCGTAAAAAAAATATTATATCCTTATCAGTACAAAGAATATAGAAATATAGTGAAATGTTGCGTGCCGTGTCGTGCTTAAAGCTTTATTGTGCCACACCTGGTCTGGACAGTGTGTTTGTTTGTACCTGGTGCCGAGACGTCTGGTTCTGAGGCCCATGAACACGGAGCGGATGAGTTTTCCAAAGGAGGCGGCGTTCACGGGTTCTAGCTTGGTCTGCTGACAGTGCAGGAGGTAATGACAGTAGAGAGTACAGCGAGGAAGACTTACACCTTCAGCTGTCTCGTAGTTATCCATCAGCCACTGCACCTGAAGACAGACAGCAGATGTCGAACGGTTAAAGGCTGACAAGATGGGCCTTTAATAAATCTGGGCTGTTTATGCAATGTTTTTAAAATCAGTGCCACAAGACTAGAGAAAATGGGCTGTGATGTTTCCTTTTGCCAAAAATGTAAACATCCATAATGCACATTTGATTTTGCAACCGCCCCAGTCCGTGGGTGAGAATACAAAAATGTGAAGTTTAATCTGCAACTCTAAAGGCCCTTTCACACTGAACGCGATTTTGACGCGCGAATGATTCGCGCGATGGTTTTATTTTTTGATCAGCTGTTTGTGTAATGAGTGCTTCCACACCGAACGCGAATCTGCTGCGGCGAAAAAACGACTTTTATTTTTTTCGCTTCGATGTCGATTTTTGAGGCGAAAGAAAAGGCTTCAGCCAATCATATACAGGGAAACAAAGGTGACGTGACCGCAGCAATGACGGACGGACCTTCTGATTGCTTGTGTGTCGAGTCTGTGAATGAATATCTGAAACAAGGACTGGTGGGACGTTGTGCTCGTTCGTTCGTATCGAGCCCAACTGGGTGTTTACAAGGCTTTTCAGTCCATTTGAGCCTTCAATCCGTTTACTAAAAGTGTTTATTTGATTGCATGTAAACGTAGCACCTGATGAATGGGACAGCTCACCTTCTGCCATATGTTTCTAGCTCCGGTAGTGGGTGCCCCAAACCTTCTTTTCTGCTTTTAAATAAAATAAAAAGCTTGTCTTCACTGGCTGATAATGATGGTGATGAAGAAGCTATATGTTCCACGTCCCGCAAGTCATAGCACTGTACCGCATTTTTTTGTCTGCATCCTTTTATTTAATCGTCCTTTAAATAACAATTCTACAATTTAAAAAAAAATGTAATAAGAAAACATAGAAAATGCACAGCACAGACGTTAATGGAGCCATCACAAACAAACAAACTCTTCGTGGAGAGAGTGTTTGCTCTGATGAATGCTGCGTGGACAAGGAACCAGGCAACTGTGGACCTAAAGTGAACTGGTGAAAGTGAGCTCCACCTGCCAGTAGTGCGAGTTACTGACATGCACATAATTAAAAAGAAGGTCCAATCGAAGCTGCCAGATCATCAGACAAACAATATAAATTCAAAATGCACTGATCGAATCCGGTAAGAACGCATTCATCTTTATCTTTCCTAATGGACGTGTGCTTATTTGAAATGTGCTATTTAGAGATTGGGATTTTTTTTATTTTATAAAGCCTATTAAAGCATCATGTTAACATCACTGCAAAAAGACATCTAATATAAAATCTATATTTATTCACCTATAGGCTATAATAGAGTAGCCTACGTTTTCTGATGAAAATTAGGTCTGCTTTCATCGGCGCGAATGTTTTGGAATGTTGAAGTTCTGAACGTCGCAAATTCGCGTCGCGGCTGATGTGAATGGTTTTGACGCGAAATATTCTCACGCGAACTATTCGCTTTTTCGTTTCGCTTTTCCGTTACGCATCCGGTGTGAAAGGGCCTTAACAAAAAAAAACAACCCTGAGCTGTCAAAAGTCAAGCAGATATCCACGTTTATTTGTCATCAAAAGTCTGGTGGGTGACGTAAAACTAGGGATGCACGATATATCGGCCAGCATATCGGTATCGGCCGATATATGTTCATTTTTAATGTTATCGTTATCGGCCTGGTAAGAAAATTTGTCCGATATATTAAAGCCGATAAATAATGTATTATTCCCTTCAGCTGAGACACTTGTTGAGAACGGTTTATGTTTTTGAATTTCTTGAAATATGATTGAAATCTCTTCAAAAAATGAAAATCTGGTTCGGGACAACATGTGCACCGCAAATCTGTCATATCGGCTATACAACACTATAATGAGAACATCATTATAATTGTGCGCTTGGGACATGGATTTAATGGTGAGACTTTTGTTTTTGTAATCAGGCTCTCAAAATTAGATACAAATTTGGATTTAAGTTTATCGGCCGATATATCGGTTATCGGCCAAAATTTTCATATCGGTGCATCCCTACGTAAATCACTGCGTGAAACTCTCTCTGGGTGAGAATCCGAAGCTTCATTCGTGCCCGTGCCACCAATGAACACAAACATACTCACAGTCGCAGGTGAAGCGCGTGTGTTGTGTGAGAAATTCTGGTTCCCTCCGCCGAGCATGTACCCGCCCTGAATCACGTAACTCCCCGCCCCTCCGCCGGTGGCCCCGCCCACTTCCGAGGAAGCCCCGCCAGTCACCACGGTGATCCCCGAACTGCCCTCTGAGAACATGGACACCACCCCTGTGCCCATCCCGGACGTCACGGACACAGCCTGAGTGGTGGCGGGGGACGTGACCAGGGAGCCGGTGGTGGGGGAGGTCTCATAATAAGTGACAGAGGGCGTGGCTTGAGGGTAGAGGGAGGGGTCTGCGAACGAGTAACTATTGGAACGACTGAAAAGGGAAGAGAGAAAGAGAAATACAGAGCAAGGTAAATGTTTTCAGGAGCATAGAGCTAAATATATCCCCAAAGAACTGTGTTTATGCTCACATTGCAGCATCGTTGTAGTTGGCGTCTCCCTCCACAAACTGGCCTGAGTACACATGCTGTAACCGACACACACAAACAAACAAACATCAGTGTCACAGCAGACGTTTAAATGGCTCGTCTGCATCCGTCAGATATAAGGGCGGACATCACAAATCATATTTATATGATGTCAAATCTTAAATTGTGTGTGTGTGTGTACCTCAGGTGTGATGTGTAGATTACTGACCCCCAGTTGTCCACTTTGACTCTTGGTTACAGCCTGAACAACTGACCTCTGCTGGACACAGATCAGCAGAGTTTATACATTTAACATTTATTACGGCTTTGATGTGTATATATACACACAAACGTACGTGCATTACCTGTGCTGTCTGCACCTGTTGCACTACCTGTGTGGGTACACCTGTCTGTCCCGCCGGGGGAGAACTAGATTCAGAGTCATTTGAGTGAACCGAGCCCTCTATATAAACATAAGTTACATAAGCATTAAATTACTGTATGATGTGCTCATTTGCATATTAAAGAGATCATATGATCAAATCTATTAAAACTAACTGCAACTTTTAAGAACTCAAAGAAAACCATTTGACTCAAAACTGCAAAAGTGAGCTCTGGAATGATGAGCTCATTAACATAGGACCGCCCATATTTCATGTGAACAGCAAATTGTCAATGACATTGTTACTTATTTCACATGTAAAGAGGTCACCAGTCATAAGAGGTCATTTACATATCAGAATCTTAAAGGTACAGTAGCCAAAACAACCTAGAGGAACATTCTGGGTAAAAGTTAGACTATGGCCACTTTACACTGCTGAATCTAACATCCACCACATCTTACTATAAAGGCATATGTGTGTGTGTGCAAGAGAGACACACAATGAGAGGAAGACGCACTAAAAGGGAAGATAAAGAGACAAAAAAAAAACGAAATGAGAAGGAAACACGTGACAAAACCGCTCTCAGAAAGGAGGAAATGATGACTGTGTAAAAGGGGAAGATGCGAGTTAACTTTTACTTAGTACAAAACCTACAGAAGGAAATCCAAATATAATATCAACACAGATGCAGCTAACAAACAAGCCCTCATACTTACGATACAGCACATCCAGACTGTACAGACAGCTACTGTAAAACATGATCTGAACACACACACACACATCAGCCATCTCTCTTTATATATCACGCTCATACGGGCCGGCCTTGAACAATTAATCTCCACAGATGGGGCAAGAAAGCTCTCGTTCAGGTAAACACGGGTATCAGAGAACGGATGAGGATATGCATCGTTTACTTCACCTGTGGCTTTTATTTTGATTTTCGTTCTGTATTTTCCGTTTATCTCGCCCTCTCTCTACTCAATTCAATTATTCTCTGATATCGCCATCCTTCATGTGGTCAGCTTTCAACTATAGCTTTTCTACAGGTGTTTTGCTGCTCTCGTTTTTTCAAATCGAATACACGTTAGATAATATACTTACATAGAAAAAAAACTACTTTTTCGATATTTTACATAGACATGTAATTTATGTTGATGTTTTATGCTGAGATTTTAATAATATATAACAAATAACTTAGCGATAAATACATATATATTGATTTTTATTTAAATATAAAAATATAGTCTTTTATTTTCTATTCATTTTAATATATTGATCAAATTATTACTGAATAATATAATTAATAATAATATAGTAAAAACAGTAATATTATGAAATATATTACAATTTAAAAGAACTGTTTTTTAATGTGAATATATTGTCAAATGTAATTTATTGCCGTGATCAAAGCTGAATTTTCAGCATCGTCACTCCAGTCTTCAGTGTCACATGATCCTTCAGAAATCACACAAGAACAGCATTTATTTGAAACATCATAAAAGTCTTTCCTATCACTTTCATTTGAGGTTTTTGTGGCCACTATCTATAATCTATCAGGTCATCTATTCAGCATATAAACTCACACACACTTCTCCAGTCACTAAAGCACACACGGCTGCCAATTAGAGCGTTAGGATGTTCAGTCATCAGAAAAAACATGTGTATTATACAATAATCAGTATAATTAACAGGTTATTTCTTTATATACTGTTAATTATAGTGAGGAGGATTATTCAGCATACCACATGTCAAATTAAAAGTACAGGGCAGGCACATGTGTGGAGATTTATTTTGAGGTCTTTCTATTCAGGGAGAGACCCAGAAAGTGTCAGGTGTCTGTTAGATCGCATTACACACACTTTTGTACATGCAATGCGTGTAAACTAGTAATGGTCTGTCTGCAGGTTCAATCCCAACTAAGAGTGACATGGAAAGTTAAGTCTACATGTATCTAGTAAAGTGCATGTGCTCACCAGTAACGGTCACCACTATGTACTGGGCGCTCCGGCCGTTTCCGGCTTGGGAGGCGGGGCTTTGTATCTCTCCTGTGACGTACTGCGGTCCCTGAGGGGGCGTGGCCAAGACTGCTTTCTTTTGAGTGACCGAGGGCGCGGCCTGTGCTCTTATGATAGACCCCGTCTGCGATGACGCAGACCCCGGAGAGCTCTGCATGTCGGACAGGAACTGAGACGTGCCGGTGGTGGAAGTGGCTTTCTGCTGGGTCGATGAGGCTGTCGTGACGTTGCCCCCTTGTGACTGGGAGGGTTGAAGATCCTCGGCGGTGTAGCCTGAAGTTGCCATGACGACAACAGCCGAAAATCCCTCTGCAAACAGAAGTGAAAAAAACTCAGATTAAGCCATGCAGGACGTTAACAGATTTGGACTTGTTGCTTTAATTATAGGCAGTATTGCTTGCCTTGCACTGGAAGATATTTCACAAATACATTTGTTTCCTTATGGAAGAACACCTCAGGCAAACCTATTGGTTTTTTCATGCAGTAGTAAATTAAAAAACGCTGATTCATCCAGTAAATTCATAAGTCGACGGCATTGCTGAGTATTTTCTTCTTAAAACTGCAGTGAACTCAAAAACACGGTTTGAAATCGCTGGTGTTTCTGACGTCACACACTGCCTTGTAACCAATCAGATCAACGTGTGATCGCCAACGAGTGGATCTCTGAGCTGAGTGAGTGGGGACGGGGCTCATTTGCATATTCATATAGCCACGCATACTGAATTAGGCAATGGTGTCGAGTTACATACAAGAGTTACGGGATTCAGAGTTACATTCAAGCTATTTTAAAGCATGAAGAAATTTCTTTCAAGGAAAAAACGTTTCAATACGTAATTTTGGATGAGTTTTAAGGGATAAAATAATGTATTGACTACTGAGGGACTTTAACCCCCTGAGCCCGACGGCGTCGTCGACGATGCCACACGTCACCTCCGATAAATGTTTACATAACTCGATGACAGATTTATCGATTTTCTTACGGTTTTTTTCAGCAGAAAGCTAACGAGCTAGCCATCACGGGGGTGTCTTTCGGGTCTTTCTAGCCTTTACAGAAGGTTTTCTATCCAGCCTGGAACTTGTGCTTCCTTTCAGAGGTTTTCAGCAATAAATCCAAACGCTTTATGTCAAACTTTGATAATCTTGAAGCCCATAATTCATAAATATTCGGTCATTTTTGCCGCTAGCTCGATGCTAGCGGACATCCTGGATATCACGTGATGTTTTCACGTGATGGTTTTTGACCAATTACAGGCTGATCCGTTGTAAACATTGGTGTGCGTCATTACGCATGAACCAAGCGCTGATATAGTGTAGAGAGATAGAGAGACTCACGGAGACGCGCGATTCACAGAGAAACACAGCGAAATGGACGTAAATAAAGCGCTGGTCTATTTTGGTGCATTGCAGGATGAAGGATTTTCAGGAGAACAGAGCTTTTTGACAGATGAGGAACTAGATTACCAGGATAGACCCAGCTGAAGTGCCATTTATTTATTTACTGTAAAAAACTATTATAGTAGTATAAATGTATTATAAAAGAATAAAAAGAACATAATAAATAAAGAATAAATAAAATAGAAATGCAAAACCTGTGATGTGGCCCTCTGTGTGATTGCTGATAGGAACTGTTTTGAGGCTTGGCACCAGTGAATTTCATGAGGCCCCAAACGCCTGGACTTCTTTTGGAAAAATGTCAATATTTTTTGTTCTGTACAAGTTATAATGTTTATTCCTGTGCTCCAGGACTCCAAAGACATGAACAAACTATTTTCCAGAGGAAAATTGCTTAGCTTTTATTTATTTGTGTGTGATTTCAATAAATAATTGAGTGATTCCATTTCCGATTTATTTTTTCATTTGTCTTTATGGTCCCATAACTTATTTTACATTCAGGTGACATCAATGTAACACAAATATGCTGAAAGTTCAATTTGTCCTGAAAAAAAAGAGGTGTGTCAATTGTCTGTGCACCAAAGGGTTGATATTTTACAAGCTTTTTTAGTAAATGACACCAGACGGAAAATTTATTGTAAAAATACCCTTAGGTCTCAGAGGGTTAAAGTACTGTGTGATATCTATTGGTTAAAATATTTACCCTAATAAACGCGGAACGCCAAAACGCAGAAGTGAGTTAGCATTTTAGCATTACGGTCCCTCGCTCTAAAGTCTATGGGTTTTTCGAATGGGTTTTTGCTAAATCGCCTGAAATAAGGTCTGTGACGAACAAAGCCTCTAAATATTTCCACGTTTTGATCTATGACATAGAACACACAGTTATAACCTGCTTGTGGTTTTTTAAACTTTATTGTGTCTCCTTGTGTTTTTTAAAAACTTTATATACGCTTCAAAATGTATAAATTTTGGATTAACCTGTAAAGATTATCTTGATAGACTAAACGTGTAAGGGTCACAACTCTTTGTTGAACACAGATCTTATCTTTTGCGATTTTCCAAAAGTCTATGGGGAAAATGCATAGCTTTTCGATCGAGGGAACCCATGCGCATGCTACAAAGTGACGTCCTCACTTCGGCACTCTATAGTACCTTATAATAAGGACACACATTTTCATTATGTAAAATATTATTTTATTAAGCAAATTCACAGGCATTTTTCTTCTGGTTTAAAACATAATATGCATTTAGAATATTATTAACAATTAAGCTAAAAAGTGTTAAGCATTTTGTCTCACTCAAATTCCAGTAGTAGTTTTGTTCAGTTAGGTCGCATTTCGTACATGTGGTAGTTTTTTTTTTTTTTTAGACTAAAACGAAACACATTCTCTTTCCCTGTCACACGCACATAAATCCTTTGTGGTTTTGAGCTGGCTAAACTTGTTTAACAGTACTCTCATTTTCCCTCAAATTAGAGGCAACAGGCGGCCCTTGCGTGCCCCGTCTTGTGATATGAAGCTCCTGTCAGAATTAGTCAGGAAGTCATTGTGTTAAACAAACTAAAAAGAACCACTCACATTATTAAAATCATGCCATAAAAAGAAAAACACGAGCGCATGAAATCACAACATGTATACGTTCATATCAAAGTAACTTAACAAGCATATATTCTTGGCTTATTCTCAAATTTACACGCAAAAATGTCAGAGATTCATTAACTAACTTAATAACTAATGATTTTTACTACTGAAATGAATCATCACTGAACTTAAACTGGACTATGACACCATTTACAGCTGCTGTACAGCCAAAAACAAACTTTGTTGCATTACTGTTATCACAGTAAAGCTGCTTTGAAACAATCTGTTTGTAAAAAGCACTATATAAATAAAGGTGACTTGACATTAGCGTCAACTTTGACTTTGATGAATCTTCTGTTATGACAGACCATAAATCTGTCCAAGAAAATCTTCTTACTATAGTCCAAGTGTATATGGTCAATGTTGTTATGTACTGAAGTACAACAGTAATAAATATATTTGTGATCTTTATGCTCATTTCGCCTCAATATAGTACCCGTGTTAAGATTGTATTGCATAATATTTACACATGTGTCTTGTTATTTATGACGTTTTTTCTTCATTGCTGCCAGAGAACAAAGTATATATGTAACTAGATAGACATCTGTCAATCACGCCCTTTTAAGTTCACACGCCCCGCCCCATTCGCAGACCACGCCCCCTCCACTCCCTCCGCACTGGAGCTGATCTGGCACACATATGGCTGTTCGACGACTCCCTCTACAAAGTTTTCAACCCTCTGAAAATACAATTCACGAGTGTTTGATCCAGCGAACGCCAACATTTCATCGTCATTTGCGTTAAATAAACGGAGCGCCGAATTAAGATTACAGTCGAATGCAGATTCACTGTCAAAAGTCGCTCTTTGACATTTGATCCTAAACTGTTCGCCCGTTTCAGTCATCAAGTCAGTTAAACACACTTCTGACGTCACGGTCAGCAACCATAAACAAACAACAACAAGTAAAAGTCACACACTCTCACGTTACAACACCCGCCATTTTGTAGCGCTCGAGAAGATTTGACATCGTCATAACAACCGCCAGCGCGTGCAAGAGGCGCGGGGTCGAGTTGAGGAGCGATAACTGAGGAAATCGCGTCAGGCACACTTCAGCACTTGCAACACAAAACAAGAGGAGGTTGCTTAAAATAAAGTTGTTGCGTTCACCTTTCGCTTCTTGCTGGACGATCTTAGTTTGGCGCGGAGTTTTATTTTCTTAATGCCTCAAATTGTTGTTGTTGATTCTCGTTGCTGGGTTCTTGTCGCCACGACTACCGTGACTATGGCGCCTCGTCCTCACCGGGGCAACTGTTGCTACCCACCCGTCTAAGCACCGCCCTCTTGCTTAGCAGCGATTGGCTGCGTGTCTCCAAGGAAAACGCTGTTCTCTCTTCATTATTGGATAAGACGAGTGCCTATAACAAACCGACATTGTCATTCGCTGACAGTTGCTGTCAGTCGAGTTGCTCTGTTACGCAAGAAGTACACGCCCCCTTCGCGTTCATTCATTGGACCGCAATTCTATCAGTCAAACTTCACGGTCAACCGTTACCCAATCAGTCAAGACGAAAACTGAAGCTAAATTAAAAACAAAACGTTATTATATATATATATACAATTAAAATGTATCAAAATAGTGTGTACAACTATAACAAAATCATTTATTATCATTACTCTTACAAAACGGTATATCAATGGTATATCAGTTTTTGAACATCATAAAGTATAAATACTTTATAACATCATCAGATGGCAACACTGTGGAACTTTGATATGTATTTATGTATTGTATTATATTATATTAACGTTCCATTTGCAAAGTAAATATAATCCAACATATTTTAAAGCTACACATCTACAGAAACATGCCCCCCTCCCCCCCAAAAAAAACAAACAAACAAAACAATACTTTTTCATATTTCTTCCATAAAACAAGACAGAAATTAAGACTTGTATCCGAATACTGTACCCTGAATAAACAAATTATTCTCAGTTTAAGTCTCCAAATGTTTCATTTTATTTCTAATTTCGTATTATTTTAATTATAGCTATGCATGCAGTGTGAGCTCATTAGCATATTATTCATAATACTATAAATTATCTCTAAGGTCAGACAGGCAACCAATTAGCCCATTTGCTGAAGGCTCATCCATGTGCTGTTATCTCTGTGAATGCCAGTGTCTGAATCATATTCTCCAGACTTTCTTATCTCATGACTGTATGATTAAGAAGAAACGGGCTTTTGCTGATATGCTATGTAAATTACCACTTGCACATAACCATCACTTTCTCACATCCATATCCTCGACCTCTTCTTATCTGTCTGAAATGTCACCGGGGCTCTTTGTGTCAGGAGAGATCAGATAACCCAGCCTGCACCCCATAAGTTTTCTATTCTTCAATTCTTTATTCTGTATTGATTGAGATATTACTTGTAAATTCTATGGAATGGAAATAATGGAAATAATCAGTGCACAAGTCCTGGGTTTCAATTTTCTGCTATATATAAACTATATATATATATATATATATATATATATACAGTATATATATATATATATATAGTTTATAATATAAGAGTTTAATTATTTTGTTTTCTCTTCTGATGTTTAAAATTGAAAATCATCATCCTTGTAAGGTGTGTCTGTAGGTGTAAATTCCTTTTGTTGAATACGACTATCAATGCATCAAAATGTAGATCCTTTGTTTACACACAATTAACATCTTGTAAGAGCTTCTGTCAAGTTCTGTTAATAAAAACAAATCTCAGAAAATATTAGTTTTCTGCGATTAGACGGTCGGTATAGCGTAAAAAAGGTCATCATGAGTAATGAGATCAGGTCGTCTCATCCGACATCTCCCCCCATAGAGGAGCGCTGGGCCGGGGCTTTGTTTTCCTAAAGGTCTTAACCTGCTATCACAGTCTGCCCTGATGACACACAAGCAACGCTGGCTCCATCAACCCCTATAAAAGACACACCAGGCTGAGGCGACGTTAGACCCTCTTTCAAACCAAGAAGGACAACATTTCCAGCTCCTTAAACTTCCTCTCTCCACTTCCTCATGTGTAGAGCTGCAGTTCTCGCACTCGGCCTGTTGGTGGCGCTGCTGTATGGAGGCGCTCAGGCCACAGACGGACTCCCGATGTACGGAGTGAAGCTGTGCGGCAGAGAGTTCATCCGGGCGGTCATCTTCACCTGTGGAGGCTCGCGGTGGAGGAGGTCTCTGGATGTCTCAGGTGAGATAAATCAAGAAAGCAGAAGTTTTATTTATATGTTCATTCCAATACAATTCACAGTTAGAGGAACCCACATTTTGTTTCATAGATGATGCAAGTTTTAGCCTACCTTCTTACAGCAATTCATAATATTTAACATTAACATACTGAACAGTATACATACAATTTAACATTAACATATTGATAACAATATTTAAATTAAATGATTATTTATTATATTATTATTATTACATTTTTATTATTAATGTATGTTCATAGATATGTAGCTATGTATTGTATATTTATATATATACAGTATACAATTATTATAAATAATAACATATTTATACAGGAGTAGTGTTCTGAAATGAGGAGGCGCAGTTTTTAATGTTTTTATTTTTTAATAAATCAAATGTAAATTCATGTCCCAATTAGTCACATTACATTTCCATGGTTAAATAAACATTACATAAAAAAAGAAACCAAATAAATGTTTGAATTTTTACATAAACAATGTTATTATAGTGCTATTTATTAAAAACAAGTAATGTTTTCAAGCCTTTTTACATTTATTCCAACATAATAACTAAAGGCAGTAATAACTTAAACAAAATCTTTTATTTGTGATATAACTGATGTTCAGCTATTTAATAGAATCATCAGTCATCAAGCATTTTAAAAATCTGATCAACAAGACACATGATTTGAGGAATGTCTGTACTGAATATATAAGTTCAGGTTTGCTCAAATAGCTACACGCAGTAATAACAGTGTTCCTCCATTGTTCTCGGGTCAGGTGACCTGTCCAGTGACCCGCTCTCCACTCATGACGACGAGGCGTCTGACAGCTGGGACCCCATCCTCCTCCCGGGACTGTCCCACAGACCCCGTCCCGACGCAGAGGGCCTGGCCTGGGCCGGACAGAGTCAGGAGAGCCCCGTGTTCAGCCGTCCCGCTCGCTCCATCATCTCAGAAGGAGTGCTGGAGGCCTTGCGCACCTCGGACCGGAAGGGTCGGGACGTGGTGGTCGGGCTGTCCAACGCCTGCTGTAAATGGGGCTGCAGTAAGAGCGAGATCAGCTCGTTATGTTAAAGAACTGCACGATCCCATTCCCCTTCCACTTCCATCCCAGCCTTCCCAGATGTGCAAAATGAAGAGGTTGTTCTGATGAAAATACTTGTTTCATTGCCAAAGTAAAGCGCTTGTTTGTTACCGTTTGTTATCTCTTCATCTCTGTCTTTGTATGTTCTTGTGTGGTCTTTGATTTAATAACAGCAAACAGGAATAAAGTTTTGATTGGTTAGATAGAGTTTATTGTAATTTGGTTTATATTGGATCATTCAATATAAAGTTTATAGAGTGCACACTTCAGTTATATGCAGTACAATAAAAAAAATATCTATAATTGCTAACATAGCTTAGCCTAAAGCATTTATTTTATTTTTATGTATCCAGGAAGGTCCCATTGATATTAAAATAAATTACCATATTAGCATGTATGTTGTGAATTCTGTACATTATGCAAATTAAGCTGTATAATAACATAATTGACTAAATATGTACGTATATAGCCTACAACAGAACACACTGCACTGGACACTATCCTGGAGATAACTGTCTTTTTTGGTGGGTCATAGTCATACCTGGTATTTGTTGCCTTTTGTCCATCATAAAAAGCAAATCACACTCAGGTTTTTCATTTAGTCATGATAGGGTGATGCAAAACGTTTGAAAAAATATTCTGGTCAAACTCGGGTAAATAAATTGAACCATTTATTCAACAAAATAAATGAAATGGAGGAGCAAAATTGTCCACCCAGTTAGGGACAGATACTTTTAAAAGGTATTACATTATTAATACTCTAGTAAATTTTCAATATCACTGAATTATTAGGTTTTTTTTGCTGATTTTATGAAATTTTTGTATAAAAGCTCAACAGGGTGGAAAAGTGGTATAACGAATGGATGATTTCCTATTGCTCACATACAACCAATAACATTATTACTTTAGTTTGAACTGGATTTATTTCCAATACGAAAAATGGACACCGGTCAGTGAATTGAACTCAAAGAGATGGGGATTTGAAGAATATGGGTAACCAAACAGATGTCATTGATTTCCATAGTATTTTTATAATCAATGTGGTCCATCAAATGTTTGGTTACCAACACATTCTTCAATATATTGTCTTTTGTGTTCAACAGACGAAAGAAACTTGAGGCCACGTGACCATCTTGTAGTATTGCAGTATGCCATTCTAGAGCATCATGAGGATAATGCCATACGATGGGATACCATGTAAATACACATTAATATAGTAATAATCACACATTATTTTGGCAGATCACAGTACCATGATACTTCTAATGGAGGCCAATGAACCTAAATGACCCATTATTTCACCGTTGTCTCCATCTACAGGTCACAGCATGAATAACAGTTCTCCACAATCAATTTAAATCCGCCACAAATCTTCTTTAACAAAACATAGATCACAATTAATGTGTTACTCGCGATATATACATTTTTTCTCGCATAAAGTAGGGTGAGTACTTACTAAGTAACTTAGTAGTAGCGCCGCTTCTTGTAGTTTTATGTTAAAGAGGTATGACGTCAGCGTAACGGTACGGAAGCCGCGCAGATCCAGACTGCACGATTAACGCGTCCGCCATGCATCAGGCGCCGCCGGTGAAAGAAGAGCACAACGATTAAATCCCGCAGAAATCCCGTAGAAACCCGCGGCGAGCCATCCGTTACCGCGACCCGACGTCCATCAGCGCTCGTGCCGCGGCAGAGAGACATAAACGCAGATAGACGGACAGAGAGAGCCACTGACTGAAGGTGAGAGCGTTTGGCGGGTTAGCACAGCGGCTAACGGCTACATCAGCGTCTGTGTGTGTTTATTCATCATCTTTACAAACGCTCAACGCGCACATCTAACCGATTTAATGCGTTTTATTTCGTGTGTGATCGGTTAACGCTTCTGATATAAGCTGGGGAATTGGGTTAAACCGGGCCGCGTAAACACACACACACACGGCCTACACTCGTACACAGAAAGATTATACACTAATACAAATACACAACACACAGTAATACATACACAAATACCACACATACTCACTCACGCAGACAAACAGAAACATGTAACAGTTAGCTACACACTCTCACATACACTACACTTGGATCATACACACACTCAGTCTTATACTCAATATATATTTATATACTATATATATATTTATATATGTATATTATATATAATGTAGATATATATAGAGATAAAAAGATAGATATAATATAGCTTATATCCACTTAAATATAGACTCTTATAGGTTTATACAAACAATATGCATAGAGGCACTTAAAGGGATAGTTCGCCCCAAAATGAAATTTCTGTTATTAATTACTCCTCAGGTTTCAAACCCGTAACATCTTCGTTCATCTTTGGAACACAAATGAAGACATTTTTAATGAAATCGGAGAGCTTTCTGTCCCTCCATTGACAGGTTTTAAGCCCAAGAAAGATAGTAAAGACATCATTGAAGTAATCCCTGTGACTCCAGCGGTTTACCCTCAATTTTATGAGGTGACGCGAGTGCTTTGTTCAATTGGTATTTGCCACTTTATTGAATCTTTTACGCACGTTCGACGACAGCAACACGCCACGTGTCTGTGTGTCGTGTCTTGAACAATTTTTGCTCAAACAAAGCACGAATTGAGACTACCACTGAAGTCACATGAATTTCTTTAATGATGTCTTTACTACCTTTCTGGGGCTTCTGGTAGTTGCGTAGCCTGTCAATGGAGGGACAGAAACACTCCGATTTCATCAATAAGATCTTCATTTGTGTTTTGAAGATGAACGAAAGTCTTGCAGGTTTAAAACAACATGAGGATGAGTAAATAATGACAGGATTTTCATTTTGGGGTGAACTAATCCTTCAATAAAACAAGTGCACAATGGGTTCACAAGTCCACATTGAAACTTGTAAATGAACTGTGAAACAAAGCAACATCATCATGAATGAAGAAATTTGAATATTCTGCACCATTTCTATGTGACTAATCAAATGAGTGGCTTTGATCATGTGACTCTTTGTACATATGGTCTGATGCTCTTCCATTGATGCCCGAGATGCTGGAGAACATGATCGGCTTTTGTTCATGAAGCTCCTGCAGACGTTATCAAATTAATCTTTTCACATGCAGAGTTAAGAGTGCCGGGAACCCGGTTCCTTCTAGACTTTCCCTATGGGGGTTTTCAATTTGTGTTGACTTTATCATCTACAACGTAAATCACACACCCATAAAACATGTGATATTAAAGGGGATAAATGCAAAACCCATGCATTTTCATGAGCGTCGAAAGACTCATTCACACACACGGCCCACTCAGCCTCCGCTCACATTCACACTCTCGTCTGCCTCGATCCCAATTAAACCTGATCAGATGGTAAAGCGGATGTGTGAACGTCCCGTCCAGCTGCTCGGGTGGATTAGCCTGCTTTCAACAATTAATAGTGTTTTAAATGGGGTATTTGCCTTCGGTCTGAGTGCATGTGTCTGTGGACGATAGTTTTGTGTGTTGTTTGCTCAACAGTAATGAAAACAGAAAGCAGTAATGGTGTTTCCTACAAGTGTGTGTGTGTGTGTGTCACTCATCTATCTGTTTTCTGTTGTGTGTGTGTGTGGCACAGGATGGAGTGGCAGCCGGATGAACAGGGTTTACAGCAGGTGCTCCAGCTGTTGAAGGACTCTCAGTCTCCAGATACGGCCACACAGAGAGCTGTTCAAGAGGTGTGTGTGTGTGCACATCATCACTTCTGATCAATATCAGTGTTATCTGTCTGTGAAGCTCATTTGTTCAGGTTATCGCTAAATGAAATGTGAAATTTAGCTGTTACAACCGAATGAATGGCAGGGTTGTTTAAAGGAACACTCCGACTTTTTTGGACTTTAGCTTATTCGCTGTATCCCCCAGAGTAAGATAAGTCCATACATACCTTTTTCATCTCAGTGCGTGCTGTAACTGTCTGACGCACCCGCTGCTAGCCTAGCTTAGCACAAAGACTGGATGTAAATGGATACAGCTAGCATACTAATCCCAATAAGACAAAATAACGAAAACATTTACCTATTAAAAGCCGCGTTCACTTCGGTGTGTTCCTTTAACACAGGGCTCTTGAGAATCACATGTTTAGCATCTGTGTGGTCATTTTTGGGTTTTCGTTACGGATGTGTATGGTAGTTGTGGATCATATTGGCAAAATAAATCCTGATATTTTTCATTTTTTTAACAAGTTTGGGATTGTAGGAATTGGTGTTTTGAAAGAAATTAATACTTCAATTTAGCAATTGGGCTGTAACTTCAAAAGTGACTGTAGAGATATTGTTAATGTTACAAAAGATTTATATTTAAAGTAAATGTGGTTCTTTTGAGCTTTATATTCATATAAAAAGTATCAGCAAATCATATTAGAGTGATTTCTGAAGGGTCATGTGACGCTTTACATTTATTGTGACAATTATTACATTTTATATTGTATATTTTGTATTGTAATTCACCTGCTCGGGGACTACAGATGGAAACTAGCTTAAGCTAAATCTGGTGCAAATCATCTTTAATTAATGTTTTTTTTTGCATATTGTCCCTGTTGAAATAAATAAATAAACTAAACTTTCTTTCATATGCACCAATATAACAATTCATAGTATTATTTAGTGCTATTTTTCTACAAGCAATGCAGAGATTTGAAATGATGATCCGTATGATTTTTTGAATCAGATTCTTGATTCGTCATTCGTTGAATCAGACCGTAAACGAGTCATTTGTGGAAATGAATTGAACTTCTTCACTCCAATGCCATTTTTTCTTTTCTTTTAAGGATTAAACCAGACAGACTAATCTACAAGCATGGGTTTTAGGCAATAAATATAAAAAAAAAAAAAGTGTATTACATATAGATATGATTTAATATTTGCTTCAAATTATGTGCAAATATTAAGAACTAAAATCTAGTGGTAAATGTTTCGTTTTCATCTCAATGTCTGATATCCGATCTCTCCGTCGTCTGTGCACTTCATCATGATCTTTTTATCAATTTTCCAATAGAAACTGGAGCAGCTGAATCAGTATCCCGACTTCAACAACTATCTCATCTTCGTCCTCACCAGCCTCAAATCCGAAGGTCTGTATTATCCCATCATGCTTCATCTCGTCTCACACACACACTCTCTCCGGTCACACGAGGAACACGTGTCTCTGTGTCTCTGCAGACGAGCCCACCCGTTCTCTGAGCGGTCTGATTCTCAAGAACAACGTGAAGGCTCACTACCAGAACTTCCCTCCGGCTGTGGCCGACTTCATCAAGAGAGAGTGTCTCAACAACATCGGAGACCCGTCCCCGCTCATCCGCGCCACCATCGGTCAGTCCGCATTAAACCCCACAAACCTCTTTAGAGTCCTCTGGCTGAGTTCATTTGATTCGATCAGTGTTTATTAGTGTGCGTTTTCTTTTAGAGAAGTATGCATTATTGTAAAGGGAGCAAATATGGGCCAAACTGCTCTTTTTACCCGTAGTTGAATTGGTGTGTGTGTGTGTGTGTGTGTCCGCAGGTATTCTCATCACTACTATCGCCTCTAAAGGGGAGTTGCAGACATGGCCAGAACTGCTGCCTCAACTCTGCAACCTTCTCAACTCCGAGGATTACAACACCTGCGAGGTAACACACTCAATCACTCACTCACTCAATCACTCACTCAATCACTCACTCACTCACTCACTCACTCACTCACTCACATACTCACTCACTCACTCAATCACTCACTCACTCACTCACTCACTCACATACTCACTCACATACTCACTCACATACTCACTCACATACTCACTCACATACTCACTCACATACTCACTCACTCAATCACTCACTCACTCACATACTCAATCACTCACTCACTCAATCACTCACTCACTCACTCACATACTCACTCACTCAATCACTCACTCACATACTCACTTACTCACTCACATACTCACTCACATACTCACTCACATACTCACTCACATACTCACATACTTACTCACTCAATCACTCACTCAATCACTCACATACTCACTCACTCAATCACTCACTCACTCACATACTCACTCACTCAATCACTCACATACTCACTCACTCACTCACATACTCACTCACTCAATCACTCACTCACTCACTCACTCACATACTCACTCACTCACTCACTCACATACTCGCATACTCACTCACTTACTCACTCACTCAATCACTCACTCACTCAATCACTCACTCACTCACATACTCACTCACTCAATCACTCACATACTCACTCACTCAATCACTCACTCACAAACTCACTCACATACTCGCATACTCACTCACTTACTCACTCACTCAATCACTCACTCACTCAATCACTCACTCACTCACTCACATACTCACTCACTCAATCACTCACATACTCACTCACTCAATCACTCACTCACATACTCACTCACTCACTCAATCACTCTCACTTACACACTCACTCACTCTCATTCACTCACTCACTCACTCACTCACTCACTTACACACTCACTCACTTACACACTCACTCACTCACACACACACACACACACACACACACACACACATAATGTAGTATAGTTACTGTTACTGCATGTATATTTAGTGTTTTCTTAAATGACCGGTATTCACCCCAAAATGCAGTGCTCTTGATGTGGCCTTCTGTTTGAATAAAAGTATGTGCCCGTATGTGCTTAATTTGTCTGCAAAAATACACTGACGATGTTTAGCAAGCCGAAGTTATGCGTTTCCAAGATGATAATGACAACGTAGTGAGCAGAGATCAATCGATATCTGCATCATAATTGTGTGATGAACTTTAAAGTTAAAAAACATTAAAAACATTGACTTTTCTAGAAAATAATAACAGTATTATAGCATTACTGTATTCTTGTTACATATTGTTTGCAAATGCTGTTTAAAAAACAGTTATACTGTGCAGTAGGCAGTGTTGGTATCTCACACTAAGGGAATGGAATCATCCATTTTGATTTCATGGTGATGTTAACCTGTGTGTGTGTGTGTGTGTGTGTGTGTGTGTGTGTGTGTGTGTGCGTGCAGGGTTCTTTCGGTGCGCTGCAGAAGATCTGTGAGGACTCGTCTGAACTGCTGGACAGTGATGCTCTGAATCGACCCCTCAACATCATGATCCCCAAATTCCTGCAGTTCTTCAAACACTGCAGCCCCAAGATCAGGTACAGGACCGCACGCACATCTCTTTACAATTAAATACGGTCTGTTTTATAACGAGTAACGTGTCTGTCTTCAGGTCTCATGCCATAGCGTGCGTGAATCAGTTCATTATCGGCAGGGCTCAGGCTCTCATGGACAACATCGACACATTCATAGAGGTGAGTTGATCACTGATTGCTGTTATTTCAAGCAGTGATTTTAATCTTGCTTTTGAAGCAGAAAGACTTTTAACGACAGATTCACACTAACCATACAAATGAGCTTTTTGCCTTAAATTTGCCTTAAAGAAGTAGTTCACTTTAAAAAAAACTTTTGCTGATAATTTACTCGCCCCCATGTCATCCAAGATATCCAAGTCTTTCTTTCTTCAGTCGAAAAGAAATTAAGGTTTTTGATGAAAACATTCCAGGATTTTCTCCTTATAATGGACTTCAATGGGAACCAAATGGTTCATGCTCCAAATGAGAGTTTCAGTGCAAACTGTTCAAAGGGCTTTAAACGATTCCAGACAATGAATAAGGGTCTTAACGTTAGACCCTTATTCATCAAAACGTTAGAAAACGTTAGGCCACGTTTTGAAAATGAATAAAAAAACTTTAAGATTTATAAGCACTGTTCTGTGATGCGCGTTTCTGACTCTCCTGTTCGAAGTCGTTCGTCAAAATAAACAAATCTTTTTTTCAAGCCATTTCGTTTATTTTGTTTGTTGATAAGACCCTTATTCATCGTCTGGAATCGTTTAAAGCCCTTTGAACAGTTTGCACTGAAACTCTCATTTGGACCTTGAACCGTTTGGTTCCCAATGAAGTTCATTATATGGAGAAAAATCCTGGAATGCTTTCGCCAAAAACCTTAATTTCTTTTCGACTGAAGAAAGAAAGACATGACATCTTGAATTAAATTATCAGCCATTTTTTTTTGTAAAAGTGAACGACTTTTCCGAGTTTTCCGTTCAGTGAATCATCTGAGCCGACTGATTGATTCAGACTGATTCGATAAAAAGAATCACATGATTACACGGCACGGTTATGAATAACACTTGTAGACTTCATCAAATCACGGTTGTAGTAGTTTCTAAAAAGCATACTTTACTAAACAAGTACAATTGTGTTGACGGTGCACTATGAATGAATCTGTAGTTATTCCTGTGGTGAAGGCTGAGCTCTTCTGTGTTTTCAGTCTCTGTTCGCGTTGGCGGCTGACGAAGACTGCGAGGTGAGGAAGAACGTGTGCAGAGCTCTGGTCATGCTGTTGGAGGTCCGAATCGACCGTCTGATACCGCACATGCACAGCATCATACAGGTGACACATGCGAACATATGAGGCGTTGTTTACTGTGGAAAGGTGGAGGTTTGAGTCTCACCCGTGTCTCTCTGCAGTACATGCTTCAGCGCACGCAGGACGCGGATGAGAACGTGGCGCTGGAGGCGTGCGAGTTCTGGCTGACCCTAGCGGAGCAGCCCATCTGTAAAGAGGCTCTGTCGGGACACCTGGTCCAGTGAGTACTGCAGGCCATCACACACACAGATGAAGCCCCTGGCCTCCGCTAGGGTCTGTTTGTGAGATCTGATCTGATGTTAATGTGTGTCCCTGCAGACTCATCCCCATCCTGGTGAACGGAATGAAGTATTCTGAGATCGACATCATTTTACTGAAGGTGAGTCACCAGATATGACGCACAATCTGTTGAGTCAAATCATGTTTATTGCATTAGTTAGGTGTGGTCACATTATCAATTCTGATGCAATCGCAGTATTTATTACAGGGCTCGACGTCATGTGCTTGTCCTTTGACTAAAATGCATGCTTGTCCTGAATTATTTTTATTTTTTTGTGGTGTAAAATTTTATTCTGAAGGAATTTTCTCATCAGCTTTGACATTTAAATCTGCATATTTATGGCATTTTAGGCCGCGGAAATCAGAAAAGGTCAGAACACAAAATATCAAAACAACAGCTAATTAAAAATATGAATACAGGGCTCGACATCATTAACACGAACAAGCTGATTTTTTTTTTAATTGAAAGACAATTTTACTTGACAAACCGCATAAGTGGCCTGATTAAAGTGTCAAGTTTCACTAAGGAATCACCAAAACACGAGATTGCACTGATTTTGTTAGAGGTAGTGTGTGTGGCGAGCAATAGTGGATAATGATATATAATAGGGCTGAATGTTATATTGCGATTATTGAGGTCAATATTGCGATTGCGATATAATAAACAAATGGTTTCATGGGTCAACTTGCTTGGTTTTAAAGTAAAATGCACACAAGATTAGTGATCATTCTGTGTATTTCTCAACTCAAACTAGCAACAACTGAATGATTGATCAATAAACCATTGGATAAATGGTTGATGTCTGGATAAAAATGACGACACCCCCCACATTTTAAACGTTAATTATAGCCATCCAACATTACAGTGATTCCATCATTACAATTGAAAGCTATCAACTTTTTAAATATTTATTAGGCTTAAAAAATATAACAGCTTTTAAATTAAGTGAACTTCAAACAATCCTCACATGAACCCATAATGCCATATTTAGCTGTGCCCTTCCTGTCTTAAAGGGATACTCCACTTTTTTTTTTTGGAAATAGGCTCATTTTACCACTCCCCCAGAGTTAAACAGTTGAGTTTTACCGTTTTCGAATCCATTCAGCCGATTTTCTGATATTTAGAAGAATATCAGTAACCAGACAGTTTCTGGTCTCATTGACTTGCATATAGGAAAAAAATACTATGGAATAGGGATGGGCAACGATGAATCGCGATAAATCGCATCCAAAATAAAAGTTTGTGTTTACATAATATTTGTGTGTAGTGTGTATAATTAATTTGTATATATAAATACCCACACATGCATGTATATATTTAAGAAATATGTGCATGTATGTATTATATGTATATTTATTCACAATTAATATTATATATAAATATAAATATTTGATATATTAATAACACATTTTTCTTAAATATATACATGCATTAATTAATTTGTATATATAAATACCCACACATGCATGTATATATTTAAGAAAAATGTGTTATTGATATATCAAATATTTATATTTATATATAATATTAATTGTGAATAAATGTATATATAATATATACATGCACATATTTCTTAAATATATACATGCATGTGTGGGTATTTATATATACAAATTAACAATACACACTACACACATATATTATGTAAACACAAACTTGTCTGGTTACTGATATTCTTCTAAATATCAAAAAAAATCGTCTGAATGGATTCGAAAACGGTAAAACTCAACTGTTTAACTCTGGGGGAGTGGTAAAATGAGCCTATTTCCAAAAAAAACTGGAGTATCCCTTTAAGTATCAATATTGGAATTGATTGATTTTGATACCCAGTGCTACTAATTTATCAAGATCTCCTGAAGAGCGAGCACTATGTAGGTGTGAATCAGAATGCAGCTGCAGTGTGTTAATGTGTGTGTGTGTGTGTCTCAGGGTGATGTAGAGGAGGACGACAACGTCCCTGACAGCGAGCAGGACATCAAGCCTCGCTTCCACAAGTCCCGCACCGTCACGCTGCAGCACGAGGGAGGAGAAGGAGAGGAGGGCGAGGACATCGACGAAGATGAGGATGACGACGACGACACGCTGTCTGACTGGAACCTACGTGAGTAAACCGACCGATCGGAAATGTTCTTATGCGTGTATGCGTGTAATTTAATTTGCAACATCAGCACTGTTATTAATCTGACTCCAGCTGAATAACGACACTATTGCTTTCTGTACAGCTGCTTATAACCGAATTGAACTCGTTTCGAAATTGTTGAAATTTACAGTTATTGATCTAAACTGAATCAACATTCAACTCGCTGAAATATGACAATATTGTATTTTTAGAGCTGATTTTTGAGCTTGACTTCTATTGGATGTTGGGATGCACCGATATGAAAATTTTGTCTGATACCGATAATTCTTTACATTTGAAAGGCGATAACCGATATATCGGCCGATAAACTTAAATTCTAATTTTGAGAGCCTGATTACAAAAACAAAAGTCTCACAATTAAATCCATGTCCCAAGCGCACAATTATAATGATGTTCTCATTATAGTGTTGTATAGCCGATATGACAGGTTTGCGTTGCACATGTCGTACCGAACCGTATTTTCATTTTGAAGAGATTTCAATCATATTTCAAGAAATTCAAAAACATAAAGTTCTCAACAAGTGTCTCAGCTGAAGGGAATAATACATTATTTATCGGCTTTAATATATCGGCCACGTTTTCTTACAAGGCCGATAACGATAACATTAAAAATGAACATATATCGGCCGATACCGATATGCTGGCCGATATATGGCGCATCCGTAATTTGATGTCTTATGCTTGCATTGTTGATCATTATTTTCCTGTTTATTCCTGTGAGGCTGCTCTGAAACGACCTGTATTGAATAAACCGCTGTAAATAAAGGTGACTTGACTTGTATGTGTTCACAGGGAAGTGTTCTGCGGCGGCACTGGACGTGTTGGCTAACGTCTTTCGGGACGAGCTGCTGCCGCACTTGCTGCCGCTGCTGAAGGGTTTGTTGTTCCACCCGGACTGGGTCATCAAAGAGTCTGGGATACTGGTGCTGGGAGCCATCGCTGAAGGTCTGTATCTCGCACACACACTCATTTCACACAATTTTGTTTTGTGTTTATGGTTGTAAGAGTGCATATTTAATCCTATTTACCTTTTTTTTAAACAAGAGCTGAGAGTAGTTACAAAAAGACATTTCAAAATAAAAGTCCCGGTGTAATTCAGGCTTGTTTTATAGAGGTAGGAATCTTTTGGTACATCACAGTTCGATTTGAATTCATTCTTGAGGCCATGATTCAATTTTAAAATCGTGCAAAATGTGCATTTTGATTGTAGTTTATTGTTTTGTGTTACTTATTTGATTCTGTAGATCGTTTATTAGGTCTGGAAGGAAAAAAATCCTATTGAATTAATTAATTGTGAACCTTGAAATTTGTTTAGTTTTTCTTCCCATTTTTCAGTCTGCTGTAGGGATGGGCAACGATTAATCGCATCCAAAATAAAAGTTTGTGTTTACATAATATATATATGTGTGTGTGTGTGTTGTGTATAATTATTTTGTATATATAAATACTAACACATGCATGTATATATTTAAGAAAAATGTGTTCTTAATATATCAAATATTTATATTTATACATAATATTAATTATGTATAAATATATATATATAAAGTATATACATGCAAATATATACATGCATATATTACTTAAACACAAACTTTTATTTTGGATGCGATTAATCGTTGCCCATCCCTAATCTGCTGTATTAAAGTGAGGCAGAAAATGTTATTTTAATTTTTAAAATTAAAAACAGGAACAAAAGCAAATTAAAAAATTAAAAAAAATATACAAATTAAATAAACCTAAAAACCTGTCTGGTGCAGTAGCACGTGTATGAAACGTATTACTACCGAAATTGAATAATCTAATGTAAAAATAAAACACTGTATATTCTTCACTTTATGAATTAGATATAAATTGATTCATGTTAACAATAAAAAAGGAATTCAGTCAAAAGCAGAGTGATTTTTTTTTTTTTTAATTTTAGGTCCCTTTAAGAATGAATGCATGCCTAGTTACACCTGATTTCCCTTTTAAAAGGTTTGATTTTAAAAACTCGGCCAACACTGCCTGAATCCTCTGTCTCCTTCAGGCTGTATGCAGGGGATGGTACCGTACCTGCCCGAGCTCATCCCACACCTGATCCAGTGTCTGTGCGATAAGAAGGCTCTTGTTCGCTCCATCGCTTGCTGGACGCTCAGCCGCTATGCACACTGGGTAGTGAGCCAGCCGCCGGACGCCCACCTCAAACCGCTCATGACAGAACTGCTCAAACGCATCCTGGACGGCAACAAGAGGGTGCAGGAGGCCGCCTGCAGGTGTGTTAGAAATGACGCTTGCTTATTTAGAGCCGAATCATTTTGGATACGGCTGTGACACTAAATTTTGGAGTAATAAAGTAACTCTGTAATGTGTTTTTCAGTGCATTTGCGACTCTGGAGGAGGAGGCGTGCACCGAGCTGGTTCCTTATCTCAGCTTCATATTGGACACTCTGGTGTTTGCGTTCGGGAAATATCAGCACAAGAACCTGCTGATCCTTTACGACGCCATCGGCACCCTGGCAGACTCCGTCGGGCATCATCTGAACCAACCGGTAACACCATCTCCCACCTCCTTTTACACTCCGGCAATTTAAAATTAGATTATTTTTTGTTTTTGAAAGACGCATTTTCTTTGCATTTGTTTGATCAAGTACAGAAAAGTACAGTAAAATTTTATTTTTATTTTTTAAATAGTAAAATATTATTACTATTTAAAATAATGGTTTTCTTTGTGAATTATGTAAAAATGGAATTTATTCCTGTGATCAAAACTGAATTTTTTGTCTTAAGTGTCACATGATCCTTCATACATCACTCTAATATGATGATTTGATGCTCAGGAAATAGTTCTGATTATGATCGGTATTTATTTGAAATGGAAAACTATTGTAACATAATTAATGCATCTGTGCTGGAAAAAAGTAATTAATTCTTCGCTTTTTTCTATTTTTCCTATTAAATTATTCAACTATTATACCACCATCTTTTATCTGATTGATAAGTGAAAATGCTTTTTTTTTTGTCATTTTGACAGTGTTTTTTGTCAATAAATGACATGTACGTTTGGGTTAGAGGCTGTTAACTTGATTTAAAAATCAAAGTACAGTATCACTAAATCACCCGTAGAGCTCAGTGGTGTGATCTTGTGTTGTGTGAACAGGAATACATCCAGAAACTGATGCCTCCTCTGATCCAGAAGTGGAATGAACTGAAAGACGAGGATAAAGACCTGTTTCCCCTACTGGAGGTGAGACACTCCGAGTGAAACCCTTCGGTTCATAGTTTTAACGTCGTGACGTGTAATTGTAGATTCGTTTTGAAAGATGAAACAAATAAAAGGCCCTCATTTCTTCTGTGTTTTGTGTGTGTAGTGTTTGTCGTCTGTGGCTACAGCGTTACAGAGCGGTTTCCTGCCGTACTGCGAGCCCGTCTATCAGCGCTGTGTGACTCTGGTGCAGAAAACACTTGCACAAGCCATGGTGAGAACACGCACTTTATTCAAGCACATGTACATCAGTGTACCACAGAGTCATTAACATTAACCCACCCCTGTGTGTGTGTGTGTGTGTGTGTGTGCAGATGTACAGCCAGCAGCCGGATCAGTACGAGGCTCCAGATAAGGACTTCATGATTGTGGCTCTGGATCTGCTGAGTGGTCTGGCCGAGGGTCTCGGGGGTCATGTGGACCAGCTAGTTGCCCGTAGCAACATCATGACCCTTCTGTTCCAGTGTATGCAGGTACAGTGTGTGAGACGGGTTAAACATGTGTGGTGGTGGTCTTCCCATTTTTATTATTTAAATAATTGACAATATTATATAAAATCAACATATTCTAATCATTTCAATGTTTAATATATTATAAATGTATGTTATTGTATTTTTATCCACTGTTATTATTATGATTATTTGAAATATATTGTTATAAAACTAATTTATTTTAGCAAAACTGATCATTTTAATTTTATATTTACTAAATTACTCGTATTTGTTTTATGATTGTTGTTTATAATATTATTATTATTATTATTTGAATTTACAATGTGTTATTAATCTTGTAATAAATGCATATATATATATATATATATATTAGTTATTAATTGAAATATTTACTATATTTTAAAATAAATTTATTTGTTATTTAACTTTATTTTGAAAATATAAATATTGTTTACTATATTATGCATCTATTTTTTGTTGCTTTATTTATAAGTAATTGTATTGTTATAAAATAAATTAATTTTAATAAAATTAATCATTTTAATGAGGATTTACTATATTACACATTTGTTTTATGATTTAGTTTATAATATTATTTGACTTGTTTACAATATTGAATGAATTAATTTTGTTTATTATAATTACAATATTTAATTGACTACTATATTACATTTATTTATTTTATTTCTTTGAGTTATTTGAATTAACTATATTGTTATAAAATAAATGGGATTTGAATGATTAATTATATATATATTAATTATATATATATAAATATTTATTAATGTGTTTTATTCTTATTTAATACTTCATATATTTTTTACATATATTATTTACTATATTATGCATTTATTTGTTTTATACTGTTTTTATATATATATATATGTAATTATGTATTTTAATATATGTTTTTTAAATGATTTACTCTTGTTAATATAATAAATGATGATAAATAATGAACGTAGTTGTTGCTGCACTGTAAACCCAGTAAAGAGTGACGCTGTTGTGTGTAGGACACCATGCCCGAGGTGAGACAGAGCTCGTTCGCTCTGCTGGGCGATCTGACCAAGGCCTGTTTTCCACACGTCAAACCCTGCATCGGTAAGAAGACACCTGAGCACTCGATCTGCGTGATGCACCCTTACATGCTTGCTTATATGATTTAATCCCGGAAACTGTGTGTGTGTTTAGCGGAGTTCATGCCCATCCTGGGGACGAATCTGAACCCTGAGTTCATCTCGGTGTGCAATAACGCCACCTGGGCCATCGGAGAGATCTGCATGCAGATGGGTGAGGGGCATCGCACGCAT
Organism: Pimephales promelas; assembly: GCF_016745375.1. The sequence goes on along the minus strand of NW_024121100.1, from coordinate 2,610,041 downwards.
CACTGGATTAGAATGACATCATCAGAGATTTAGAACCATAGAATTCAATTGGCCGTTTGAGTGAGTTCGTAGTGAGGTGATTGTGACCAGTGGCTCATGTGTTGCCGTAGGTGTGGAGATGCAGCCGTATGTGTCTCTGGTTCTTCCTCACCTGGTGGAGATCATCAACAGACCCAACACTCCCAAAACCCTGCTGGAGAACACGGGTATGACCTCTGACCTCATTCATGACTTGCCTTACACACACACACACACACACACACACACACAGCTGATAAACAATCCTAACCTGAACTCCTGTTTACAGCCATCACGATTGGTCGCCTCGGGTACGTCTGTCCACAGGAAGTGGCTCCCATGTTGCAACAGTTCATCAGACCCTGGTGAGTCACTACATCTAGAAGTATTTGGGAGAATGAATACAGCAAGGGTGCATTAAATTGATAGTCATTCAGGAAATATATTACTATATAATATAATATAACTTATATAATAAGTTTTTACTATATAATATAATATAAAATATATAATATAACTTATTATAAATATAATTTATAATACGTTTTCTATAAAATGCTGTTCTTATGAACTTTCTTAAAAAATGTATTAATATTTTACCCCCACAAAAATATGAAGCAACTGTTTTCAACATTGATCATAATGATAAATGTTTCTTGAGCATCAAATCATCATATTAGAGTGATTTCTGAAGGATCATGTGACAATAAAAAGCAATAATGCTGAAATTTTAGCTTTGATGACTTTTTTTTTTAGCTTTTAAAATATATTCACATTAGAAAACTGTAAAAATATTTCACAATATTAGTTTTTACTGTATTTTTGACCAAATTAATGCAGCCTTAGTGAACCCTTACCAACCCCAAACTTTTGTTAGTTAATTTGATTTTTTTAATAATAGTATTCCATGTTTGGTTTAGAACGGCTTATCTATTAACGCCAGCTAAGTTATATTTTTTGATTGTCTTTATGCAGGTGCACGTCGTTGCGAAACATCCGAGATAATGAAGAAAAGGACTCCGCCTTCAGAGGCATCTGCGTGATGATTGGTGTGAATCCTGGCGGCGTGGTCCAGGTCAGTTCTGACACTCTTGACTCCAGTGTGATCGACACTGATGTCACTCATCCCTTCATCACTCATTTCCTTTCATCGGTCTCTCCCTCCACAGGATTTCATCTTCTTCTGTGATGCGGTGGCCTCCTGGGTCAACCCTAAAGATGACCTGAGGGACATGTTCTACAAGGTTAGACGGGTGGAACGATGCCCTCATGTCACGATTCGACAAATATCACGATACTGAACTGATACGATGATATTGCGATACTCCAAGACAAGATGATAAATGTACTTGATTAAAATGCTAAATTTGGTGTTACATGGGTGTAAATGAACAGATTTGGTGCTTCAAACCCAAAGCACAGGACAGTAGAGACACCAGAATAACAATATTCATGATTCTGAAGCTGAAAATACTGAATTATTTTAGACTATATATCTTGAAAATAATGTATCAAATGATCAGGAGCCATAAATATTCCCCCATTGCATTATTATACATTATTTTCAACATAATATATAGTAGTTTAATGTAGTACTGACACCAAAACTCACACAGTAATTTTTATTTTGGTTGAACTATCCACAATATATATATTGTCACTATCAACTATACATAGTTGCACTTTTGTATTGCGATTTGATATATTTTTGCACCCCATTAGACGCGCATTGAGCTGCGTCACATAAAAAATGTCAGCACTATAAAAGATTTGAGTTGTTAAATGAGGTCGTGTGTCTGTAGATCCTACACGGTTTTAAGGACCAGGTCGGCGAGGAGAACTGGCAGCAGTTCTCGGAGCAGTTCCCGCCCATCCTGAAGGAACGCCTCTCTGCATGCTATGGCGTGTAGCCCCGCCCCTCTGCTTCACACACAGCAACCGCTGTCAGGTGAGTGACCGCTGTCCAGGTCTAGTCATGTTAAGGGTAAACTCTCACTCTGTATATCTGCGCTACGTGGCAGATAACAGGTTTGTTTGCGTAGTCAAACTGATAAACTGTCGTAAACTTAAAAACAAACAAACAATAATAATAACTGTCTGGTGGCTATTTTTAATGTTTAATTTGTTTTTTTTTTCTTAATTACTGTACTACAAAAAATAAAAAGATAGTATCATAAAAAATATTATGTAAATATCTAAATATATTAATTTGAAACAAATATTAATTAGAAATATATTAAGTAATAACATGTATGTCATTTATATTTATGGATCCATTTTTTTTAATCCAAATTTATTGGTAACACTTTACAATATGTTTTCATTTGTTAGCATGATTTAAATGCATTAGTTATCATTAAATAACAATGAACAATACTTCTACATTTATTAATTTTAGGATATGTAAATTTCAACATTTTCTAATGAATGATCTAATGCATGATCAAAATGTGAAAAAATTGATCAAAATGTAAAATTACTTACTTTTCTTTTTTTACTTTTTTTTATTAACTATCATTAAAGCTTAATATTGTTTATTATAATAATATAAAAGTAGTAATATAAAAGTTATTGTCAAACTGATAATCGGTCCAAAAAAAAAATCTTGTTTCACTCTGAAAATACGTCAAAATACCGAAGTCAGCCGCAACTTCAGGTTCATGCAAATTTGTTAAAGATTAGGTATAAAAGTAATTGTCAAACCGATAATCGGTCCAAAAAAAATCTTGTTTCACTCTGAAAATACGTCAAAATACCGAAGTCAGTCGCAACTTCAGGTTGACGCTAATTTGTTAAAGATTAGGTATAAAAGTAACTGTCAAACTGATAATCGGTCCAAAAAAAAAAAAATCTTGTCACTTTGAAAATATGTCAAAATAAGTACTAAGTCTGTCGCAATTTTCGGTTCACGCAAATTTGCTATAGATTAGGTATAAAAGTAATTGTAAAACCGATAATCGGTCCAAAAAAAAAAATCTTGTCGCTCTGAAAATACGTCAAAATTAGTGTGAAGTCTGTCGCAATTTAAGGTTCACGCAAATTTGCTATAGATTAGGTATAAAAGTAATTGTAAAACCGATAATCGGTCCAAAAAAAAAAAATCTCGTTTCACTCTGAAAATACGTCAAAATACCGAAGTCAGCCGCAACTTCAGGTTCATGCAAATTTGTTAAAGATTAGGTATAAAAGTAATTGTCAAACCGATAATCGGTCCAAAAAAATCTTGTTTCACTCTGAAAATACGTCAAAATACCGAAGTCAGTCGCAACTTCAGGTTGACGCTAATTTGTTAAAGATTAGGTATAAAAGTAACTGTCAAACTGATAATCGGTCCAAAAAAAAAAAAAATCTTGTGTCACTTTGAAAATATGTCAAAATAAGTACTAAGTCTGTCGCAATTTTCGGTTCACGCAAATTTGCTATAGATTAGGTATAAAAGTAATTGTAAAACCGATAATCGGTCCAAAAAAAAAAATCTTGTGTCGCTCTGAAAATACGTCAAAATTAGTGTGAAGTCTGTCGCAATTTAAGGTTCATGCAAATTTGTTATAGATTAGATATAAAAGTAATTGTAAAACCGATAATCGGTCCAAAAAAAAAAATCTCGTTTCACTTTGAAAATATGTCAAAATAAGTGTGAAGTCTGTCGCAATTTTCGGTTCATGCAAATTTGTTAAAGATTAGGTATAAAAGTAATTGTCAAACCGATAATCGGTCCAAAAAAAATCTTTTCACTCTGAAAATACGTCAAAATACCGAAGTCAGTCGCAACTTCAGGTTGACGCTAATTTGTTAAAGATTAGGTATAAAAGTAACTGTCAAACTGATAATCGGTCCAAAAAAAAAAAAATCTTGTCACTTTGAAAATATGTCAAAATAAGTACTAAGTCTGTCGCAATTTTCGGTTCACGCAAATTTGCTATAGATTAGGTATAAAAGTAATTGTAAAACCGATAATCGGTCCAAAAAAAAAAAATCTTGTCGCTCTGAAAATACGTCAAAATTAGTGTGAAGTCTGTCGCAATTTAAGGTTCACGCAAATTTGCTATAGATTAGGTATAAAAGTAATTGTAAAACCGATAATCGGTCCAAAAAAAAAAAAATCTCGTTTCACTCTGAAAATACGTCAAAATACCGAAGTCAGCCGCAACTTCAGGTTCATGCAAATTTGTTAAAGATTAGGTATAAAAGTAATTGTCAAACCGATAATCGGTCCAAAAAAATCTTGTTTCACTCTGAAAATACGTCAAAATACCGAAGTCAGTCGCAACTTCAGGTTGACGCTAATTTGTTAAAGATTAGGTATAAAAGTAACTGTCAAACTGATAATCGGTCCAAAAAAAAAAAAAAAATCTTGTGTCACTTTGAAAATATGTCAAAATAAGTACTAAGTCTGTCACAATTTTCGGTTCACGCAAATTTGCTATAGATTAGGTATAAAAGTAATTGTAAAACCGATAATCGGTCCAAAAAAAAAAATCTTGTGTCGCTCTGAAAATACGTCAAAATTAGTGTGAAGTCTGTCGCAATTTAAGGTTCACGCAAATTTGTTATAGATTAGATATAAAAGTAATTGTAAAACCGATAATCGGTCCAAAAAAAAAAATCTCGTTTCACTTTGAAAATATGTCAAAATAAGTGTGAAGTCTGTCGCAATTTTCGGTTCACGCAAATTTGTAAAAAAAAAAAAAAGTAATTGTCAAACCGATAATCGGTCAAAAAAAATCAAATAAAGAGATGCTAGAATCTACTTTGCTCTTATTTGTCTCTCTCTCTTTTTCAGTTGAACCTTTAGGAGGGGGGAACTCATCCATCTGTGTATTGCACTGCCCTGATCATGGGGGAGAGGGACGCGATTGGCCGCTCCGCCTGACGGACAGATCCCACGCCCTTTGTGTGTCCATGAGGGTGGGTGGGTGGGTGGGAGGGGGGAGGGGACTCCTCTAGTTAACTGCAGAATGCACCCAATCACGGGGAATAAACCTAAAAACGTAGGGAAGACGAGAGATAGTGTAACCGAGGGAGAGCGAAAACTTAAGAGAGCGGGAGGGAGGTCGTAGGTTTAACGGGAGGGAGGTATAGACAGTTATCTGGGAAATTAAGATTAAGATTAGGGAGGGAAGCTAGACAGCAACTGTTATACAACTTTTTTTAATCTCAAGTTAATCCCAGGCATAAGAATCAAACGCATTCACACGCAGACTGACCATAGAAACTCTTGCACATGAAGTTGCAATAACTACGAGCGGCCTGCGGTGCCAGCGCTGCCGTAGCAATAGCATAATCAGACTTTAACACTGAGACTATCTAGGAAAGACTAGCGTCGTTTTTCTTTTTTTAATAATTACCATTTGTGGAAACCAGAAAAAAAAAAAAAAAGATGGTTAGCGCGCTATGGCGAATTTGTGTTTATGATCGTTAGTAAGGGAGCATTTATGAATTCACAGTTTTCATCATCATCCTCATCGGCTTTGTCGTCGTCCTGTCCGATTGTCGTCATGATTCTCTGCTTGCGTCTCTTATGCGTATCGTTTCTTTTACAATGTTTCTTCTCACTTTTTTGCGTAGTTGGCTTGTAGTTTTTTCCTGGGCTTGGTCAGTGTTCGCTGTTTACATCGTAGTTTACAGATTTCAATCACACCGTAGTTTAATCTTGTCGTGATTTCCAGAGATTCGGTCTCGTCGTGAAGGAGCTGGAACGGAAACTCCATAGTATAACGATCATGACTTGCGTTGTGTGTGTGTGTGTGTGTGTGTGTAACAGTAGCTGTGTTGGGAGCTTTTAAGTGTGTTTCGTTTGTGTCATTGCCATGTATTTTTTTTCGTACTTCGCATACGTGTATTCTGCGTTAATAGATTGTTAATTGTTTTAAGGTACCTTACACTTGACTCCTGGACCCCTATTGACCTGTAAACTGTGACCAACGATGTGTGTGCGCTTGTGAGTGTGTGTGTGAATGTATTTGTACCGATAAATTTTGATGCCATATTGATATTTGGTATTTAGTGATTTAATCAGCTTATCCAACAAACTACAACTATATCAAATATAGTTTTACAACAATAAGGTTAAGTTTTTTTTAGTTTTGCTGCTATTGCTGATTGATGAATAGAACTGAATTCACAACATTTAAATTCTATTGGTGCAAAATGCATAATTTAAATTGGATTATCGCTTGTCATGCACTTTTTTGTGTCTGTTTTTATTCTTTTTTTTTTTGTAAGGACTTTGCTGGTAAATTTACTGATAAAACTGTTGGATTCATCATGTGTCTTGTTTTTTTCTCGTCGTGACTATTTGTTGGTTGGAAGATTTGAAATAAGAGCAAGCTGAAAGTAAAGACAGGAAGTGACAGTTGGAAGGATGGCGAGGCGGGGAACGATTGCTGCGTGTTGAAATCTGCACTGAGACTCTGAAAGACAAAAACAATCACACCTTTCTCTCTTTACCTTGCCAGGAAAAATAAAACGATTTTTTACCAAGCTGAAGAAGTGTTTTCTGTCTTTTGTTAGTTCTTGATTTCTTTCGATCACATCACACCTGCGCACTTGGCTCGGCGTTCGTGGTTCGACTGCTTGAGACTAGGGACTTTAAGCAACAGCCTCTGGTGGAACGGCAACGGCATTCTGGCGTTCTATTGCGCATGCGCGACATTAACTGCTACTTCTTGACGTTCTACTGTAACCGTCTACTACGGGAGAACAGCAGATTTGCCGTAGTCGTTACTACGTGACAGATTAAGACAGTTAATGTTATGTTTTAGGTTATGTGGCATTGAAATCGTTTCTGTATATAAGTGCTAAAATTAACCCTTCTCTTTCTTTTTAAAACCACTTTCTTTTTGTATTTTGTCTGATGATTAAATTATTCCCTATGCCGTCCTCTTTACTGTTGCTTAGTGATTTTTGCTCTTTAACTACGGCAGTTAACTGTTTATTTCCGGCTGCCGTCGCCGTTCTATCAGCAGCTGTTGCAAAGTCCCTGTTTTCGCGAAGTGGACTGTCTTTATTAAATATCTTCTTATTAAACGGTCTGTACACTTACGCCGCCTTCAAACTTTTTTTTTTTTTTTTTTTTTTTATTGAAACAATTTCAAAAACAATTTCAAAGACAATCACAATATAGTACGCCGCCTTCAAACTGGCAGTTGAAATCAGCTCTGTAATACGCAATACATTCCCAACGGACGTCATACACATTGAAAAGACGCGGGTAGAACAAAATGGCGGAGAGATTAGAAAGGTTGATTCTGTCCGATCTCTCTGATTAGGGTTAACTTGTTATATATTAATAGGAAGGCTGCTGCGTGAGGAAAGTTGCTCAGGACGTCGACTAAAAATGTGGTAGGTATAGTGGTCAATAGTTCAATGTCTGCCTACAATTTAATTGAATTAACTGCCCTAATAACGTTAGAAAGTCATGAAAATAAAAAAATGACATGACAACTTACCGTTATAAAATCATTATTTATTTTATTAAACGTTAAGAATTCAGGTTTGTTTATAAGTACCATAGCAACGCTCAACTTCCTGGAATTTTCGGATAGTAACCGTCTGTAGATTTTCGCAAGAGTTCGCATCCGGATGACCAACGGACACGATTTTCTTCACACCGCACTCGGTCGGACCCGTTTCGGACCCATTCGCATGCGGTCTGCGAATCTCCATAGGAAATTAATGACTTCCGGTCGTTTCGCAGCCGCATTGGAGCTGATTTTGCATGTATGGACCATGATTATGCTACAGTGCTAGTGTGGGGCTATTTTGAGCCTTGTTGGTATTAACTAGCGATTTTTATTTTCATTACTCTATGCCCTATATACTAGCGTTATAAGCTAAACAGTTTTTAGAGATAAAACTCTTTACATTCGATAATCACGAAAACTCAGAGAACGGTTGACAATGTGTTATTAGACCAAAGGTTCATTTTGCGCTGGAGTTCTCCTTTAAAAACTGCTGTCAAAATTAACACGCTGTGGCTTTTATTTAATATTTGTACATTTTGAGATCATCTATATGCACAAAAAACAAAAATTTTAAATTTAAATTCTCCATGTAAAACACTAAAATGTTGATGACATCATGGGTGTGTCAGTTTCTGAAAGAATGAGAATAATTGAATAATTAAATGTTTTATATATATATATATACATATAGTTGATTAGACATGTGGTGTTCATAATATCTGGTTTGGTTGGATGGAAAGTGGCCGTGATTTGAGTTCAGGATGTAAAAAAAAAACAAGTCATAATGAACTAAAGTGTTTGAGAAGACTAGCATCTGTTGTTCATGCTAATTCGAATCAAATAGTCATTTGTTGTCCTGATGAAAATTACTTGAATGAACAGTTTTGAAGTTTGAGATTCTGTAGATTTGAATCTCTGGCTGTCCATCTTTCTGAAAGAAATATGACATGATCTTCAGAGGAATTAAAGGGTCATTCCACCTCTGGAAAGATGAATGTGTATTTAAAATGGGTAATTTATGTATTAGAAATGTGAAATTATTTTTTAATTTGGAGCTTTATAGACTGAGAAAAGCCAGGAAATGTATTTTTGGCTCATGTGGATGAAAGACAACAACTCCCAGAATCCACTTGCTTCGCTGCCGTAAGAGGCTACGCCTACCGGTAACAAAGCGCAGTAGTTAAACAATACTACTAGTGAGTCTCCATGATGACTATAAAAATGTGTTTCGAGATCGCCCAAAATATACGGGATTCGGCTTTTGCATTCGCCATTCATCATGTTTACTGTGGCGAGCGGGACGAGCGAGGGCCGCGGGAGAACGGCGCGAGTCATGTTTACTGTGGGGAGCGGGACGAGTGAGGGCCGCAGGAGAACGGCGCGAGTCATGTTTACTGTAGCGAGCGGGACGAGTAAGGGCCGCGGGAGAACGGCGCGAGTCATGTTTACTGTGGCGAGCGGGACGAGTGAGGGCCGCGGGAGAACGGCGCGAGTCATGTTTACTGTGGGGAGCGGGACGAGTGAGGGCCGCAGGAGAACGGCGCGAGTCATGTTTACTGTAGCGAGCGGGACGAGTAAGGGCCGCGGGAGAACGGCGCGAGTCATGTTTACTGTGGCGAGCGGACGAGTGAGGGCGCGGGAGAACGGCGCGAGTCATGTTTACTGTGGCGAGCGAGACGAGTGAGGGCCGCGGGACAACGGCGCGAGTCATGTTTACTGTGGCGAGCGGGACGAGGGAGGGCCGCGGGAGAACGGCGCGAGTCATGTTTACTGTGGCGAGCGGGACGAGTAAGGGCCGCGGGAGAACGGCGCGAGTCATGTTTACTGTGGCGAGCGGGACGAGGGAGGGCCGCGGGAGAACGGCGCGAGTCATGTTTACTGTGGCGAGCGGGACGAGTAAGGGCCGCGGGAGAACGGCGCGAGTCATGTTTACTGTGGCGAGCGGGACGAGTGAGGGCCGCGGGAGAACGGCGCGAGTCATGTTTACTGTGGCGAGCGAGACGAGTGAGGGCCGCGGGACAACGGCGCGAGTCATGTTTACTGTGGCGAGCGGGACAAGTGAGGGCCGCGGAGAACGGCGCGAGTCATGTTTACTGTGGCGAGCGGACGAGTGAGGGCCGCGGGAGAACGGCGCGAGTCATGTTTACTGTGGCGAGCGAGACGAGTGAGGGCCGCGGGAGAACGGCGCAAGTCATGTTTACTGTGGCGAGCGGGACGAGTGAGGGCCGCGGGAGAACGGCGCGAGTCATGTTTACTGTGGCGAGCGGGACGAGTGAGGGCCGCGGGAGAACGGCGCGAGTCATGTTTACTGTGGCGAGCGGGACGAGTGAGAGCCGCGGGAGAACGGCGCGAGTCATGTTTACTGTGGCGAGCGAGACGAGTGAGGGCCGCGGGAGAACGGCGCGAGTCATGTTTACTGTGGCGAGCGGGACGAGTGAGGGCCGCGGGAGAACGGCGCGAGTCATGTTTACTGTGGCGAGCGGGACGAGTGAGGGCCGCTGGAGAACGCCGCGAGGCCGGTGGTGTGATTACCGATGAGCGACACCTGTGAGACGCACAGGTCTCGTATCTCTCACGGAGGAGCAGGAATTTTCTTAGCGATGTTAAAACGCACATCAACCGATCACTTGTTTAGCGTTCATGTAAACACTACATTCAGATTCACCAATCGGGATTAATTCAGTTAGATTGAAACAAAAGCTGTGCATGTAAACAATGAATGGCGACTGCAGAAAGCAAAAGCTGAACCCGGACATCGACGGCCGGACATGGTAACCCTGACTACTCAGCTTTCTCCACAGAAAAAGAGCCTGCTAGCTTAGCTTCCAAAACAAGATGGCCGACACCGTGTGTAATCCCAATCCTCCATAATGCATCCGTCTGCGTATTCAGTGCCTTCGTATTTTCAAAAGGCTTCTGCTGGTGAAATCAAACGCACTGGCACTGATCTGTGATTGGTCTGTTAGCGCATTAGGTCCAACCCCCTATGGGCGGGTTTGAAAGGGTGGGATCTAGTGCTTGTAGTCTTTACAGAAATCCCCCTCTCTTACACTTCCTCCTCCAATAACGTAAATGACGATTTTACCAAAATGACCAAAAAAAAAAAAAAAAAACGATTTTTGTGTCATTGTAGGAGGAAGTGAAAAAGGTAAATAGCAGATGTCTTTCATCTCAGGGGAAAACGAGAGTGTTGTTGCACGACCATTCAATAGTACAACTGGGTTTCTAACAATGGAAAGCTTAATGCAAATGGGTGGAGTGTCCCTTTAAACCACACAACCACGCAAATAAGCTTTTTTTACAATATAATAATGGAGATCATTTACAGTAGACTCACCTTTTATAATGAAATCCAACTATTCTGCATCTGAAAAGAGTTTGCGAGGCACCAGACGTGTTGATCACACACTCCCTTTGTGTGTTTTGACAGTCTCTGAGATGATGACCCAGCCTTATCTATGTGTGTGTGTGTGTGAAACAGCTGCAGCCCATAACTACTAACCCATATCCAGGAAACAGATGAGCAATGGCAGGAAGTTTAGGTTTGACGTATCTGATCATTTTTACTGTGCAAACGCTGTGCATCGGCCGTACACTCAAATGATGAGATGACTAACAGAAGATATTCAAATAGTTTCAGGAACTCCGATACGCACGCGGTGTTGTGTGTAAACCCTGTGTATTGATGTTTCCACTCAGAAATCGTGTTTCATCAACATTTGCATTTGCATCAAATTGAGGATAGGAACGAGAACAAACTCAAGTGAGAAATAAACATGTCTGGTGGACTTTCAGAGGGGCTGATCTTTTACAGAGTTTGTTTCGCTGTAACGGGTATTTTGCGATGAGACCCGAGCTGTAATCTCGTGCGTGTGTGTGTGGGTGTGTGTGTGTGCAGTAGGAGAGGGCGAGATGTTGAAGTGTGTGTGGTGTGACAGTAGTCGTTATTAAAGTGAAACCCAGGAGGGCTGGAGCTAACTAAACCACTATAAAGAGGAAGAAACTATGATCACACGCAAGACAAACAACAGATCACACGAGAAACAGCAGTTTGTGTGTGTGTGTGTGTGTGTGTGCTATTAATATATAAACAATATTCTTGATTAAACTATTTAAAAGATACGGTTAACCCCCAAATAAAAATGTACTTTATATCTTTAATTGAACATTTATGTCTGAACACCTAGGGTATCAAAGACCACTACACAGATTTGTGCCTGAAATATGCATAATTTTTGTTTAATAGTCTACCAAGGTTTTATGATAACAATTTCTGTGGTCCTTGTGCTCTGAAAATAAACAAAAATTTAGACAAAAAACAAAAAAACATTTTAACCCTCTGGCGCTGTCTCGTTTTTTGACAGAAAATGTTGAAGTTTTTTTTTTAAAGACTTTTTTACTTCATCGGAATGATACGAAACTTGGTTTATGAACACACACACACACAAATCATGGAACTTATTTGAAAAGGTTAAATGGTCCTGAAAAAATTAGTCACACTTAAAGATGATTGCATTGGAAACTAATGTGAAACAAATAGTATCTAGTGGAAACTTCTGGTACTGCGCCCAAACAAAATTTTTGAGATATCAACCTCAAATTTAGAACTTGTTTCAATTTATCGCTTTGACTTTCTCACAGTTTTAGAGTAAAACATTTTTTTTTTAAATATGGTATATTTCATATAAAATGTAAAAATAGTATTTTTATCATAGACTGTGGAAAAATATTGACACGTGACGTCACCCGTACATTTCTGAAGAGCATTTTTGAAGCCAAAAGTCAGTGTGAGGAGCCAGCCGTCGGTATCTTGGCCACCCGTCACTCCGAGCGGTTTGTGTGAGAAAACGAACAGTATTTATTATCGTTTTTACCTCTTGTAGCCATAGCAATGTCCAAGTGATCTGAGGGCCCAAGCGCGGGAAGTGATCTTTCGCGCGGAATGCGAAAAAAAAATCAACGTTGTATGTTGATATATCGAAATCGTCTTCAATTTCCTGTATATCTAAACATGTTTAGATCTTCACAGTGAAGGGTAACACTTCTGAAATCTCTGTGTAAACAATGAGTGACGTACAGGCGCGAGAGATCACTTCCGGCGCTTTCTAGCGCTTACCGAAACAGCTGTGCCCTCAGATCACTTGGATGTGGCTGTGGTTACAAGAGGTAAAAACGATATAAATACTCTTCGTTTTCTCACACAAACCGCTCGTTTCGTGTCTTAGGCCATCAATGTGTACTTACATTTACGAGTCATTAAATCATGTTTAATCTGGACTTCTCTGTGCATGCTCTTTGAGGTGGTGACCATAGACCTCCACTATATGACTGAAGACAAGAACAGTTTGACCTAAAAATATCAAAATTGAAAATACTGTGGAAACAAAGACACCTACATCTTGGATGCCTGTGAGGTAAGCTAAAACATACCAAAAATGAATTTCAAAGTGAACTATCCCCTTAATCTTTAGAATAAGAACTTGGAATTGCAGTTTAAGTCAATTCCGTTGGATTCTAGAGAGAGAGAGAGAGACCATAAGGTTGCAGCATGATTTTTATGCATTTTTAAAAACAATAATAAACTTAAAGTTCTATAACTTTTTTTAGGTTCACTTTTTTCACTGAAGCAATAATCTGCCAAATGTCTTCTTTTGGCAGATCAAATTTAAGATTTACGACAATTCACAGATAGTTCACCCAAAAATGAACACTGCCATTTAAACCTGTGTTTGCTGAGTTTCTCAAAAAAGATGAGAAACTCATAAAAGTAAAAAGTTTTAATAAACACAAAAAAGATGTTTTGAAAAATGTTGGTAACCAGACGGTAGCCATTAACTTCTTCTATGGGAATCAATGGGGCCCAAGTTTGGTTACCGTTACCGACATGCTTCAAATTATCGTCTTTTGTGTTTAACAGATGAAAGAAATGCATACAGGTTTGGAACAACTCAAGGGTGAGTAAATGACTAAAGTTGACTAAATGTTTGGGTAAATTAATAATTTCCAGATCTATGCTCAAAAGGTGATTAGCCTAACAGGTAAGAAGGTAAAAAAAAAAAGATTTAAAAAAATGATGATTTAGTTCAGGAAAATCCCATTTATTTTAAACGAATCTGTTTGATTCAAAGAATCGGTTCAAACAGAATCAGTAGTTCTAATATGGGTATGTTGTACTATTCAGAAGGATTATTTCTAAAATTATTGATATTATTCATGTAAATATAAACAATTTTAATCATTTAATCAACAATATTGATCTAACTTCACAGTTTTACTCCTACTCAAAGTCCCTAACGGTCGAGTTTACAGCTTTAGTTTGCGAATCGTTTCTTCTGATTCAGCTCAAAATAACGGTTATATGACGTAACGGGATTTATAACTGTCTCTGCATTGTGCTGTTTAAAACTTAAATAAATAATTATGAGTTAAATACGGATTAGACCTTGATTTTTTTATTTATGTTTTAGACCTATTGCTTGCTTACAACAGCTGTGAAGAGTTTCCCACTCGGACACAATTCGTCATCAGTGAGAGTGAGCTGAATTCACACTCGGTGTAACTCAGTAAAACTCATCTAAAATGGAAGTGGAAGAGAATAGAAAGATGAAGAGATCATAAGAGGTGAGAGAAGACGACGGGAAAGAAGTGTAAACGAGATGCAAAGACACACACTTACTGAGATTAGCAGAGGAAACCGTTTTTTTTCTATTTCTAAAACACGAACCCATTACTGTTGAGAAACATGAATCTGTCTGCAAACATAACAGCTATAATATACATCCTAAATGCTTTGAAGGTGTTGTAGAAAGTTATCAGATGGATTAGTGCTGGTTTTCATTTCTTCTTGCTTTCCCCTCATGAACTGTGTGTCTCTAGCGGGCGACAGAAGAACTGCGGCCGGCGGAGAGACCGTGAAGTTGCACCATCAAATCAAGACCACTTCTCTCTAAAATACTCCGTTTATTTTTGTTTATAAGTGTGTGAAAATTGACATACATCAGATGAGAACAATTTATATACATTAACAAGAAACAAAATCGACTTAATATCACATTAATACATGCCCTCAGATCAAAATATAAGGACTCCCCCCCAGTAATCAGTTGCATTACTTTCAGTTTTCAGAAAAGCCATTGTTTCACTTTTGATTGTGAAATCCGTGTAGATTGAGGTAAAAAACAAACAACAGAAGTTCACCGCTCAAACAGCCTGGTTAATATTAATGTATACAAGCTAATTTATGGTTTATAAAGGTAAATACTCTGGAGTGATAATATAATAAACCATCAGTATCACATGGAAAAATAAAACCAGCATTTCTGAGGGGGAAAAAAAACAAGAAAACAAACAAATAAATATTAGTTTAGTGTTGGAGGAGCTTATTTATTATTATTATTATTATTATTATTTTAAAGCTCCTGATTGTCATTGATATTTTTGGATCTGTTTCCTCAAGAAAAAAGATTTTGTCTGTTAATAATGTTCTTTTTTCTTTTTCCTTTTTTAGGTTTTAGCAAATAGATGAACTCAATTCAGATCTCCTAGTCACAAGTGTTTACTGAAGTCTAGTGTGAAGATCTCTGACTGAACCTTCTCTCGTCTACTGTTATTTCTTCTCATCATCCTTTCAAAACACACTTACTGTACACATTCGCTGATGGCGCTAGATTATAGCTTTTTCTTCAGGGGCTTGAACCAGCAACCTTCGGCTTCCCAGCTCGATGTTCATGTTAGAGTTAGGGATCCCATCTTTTGTTCACTTTCACTATCACAATGATACTTTCTTTTCACACTGCCTTTTCTTCTTCCCGTTTCTGCCTTGTAACTACGTTTTCTCACCCATTTTGTCAATGTGGAAACTACTGACCAGTAGAATTGCGTTGGCGGTCTGAGTGACTCAATGTCAGTTAAACACTTACTAGCCACAAAATGCCAAATGAAGCTCAGTTAAACACACAGCATGATGTCAGTCCTTTCAGGAAGTGGATCTAATCCGAGATGCATGTCTTTGCTCTGAGGTTTCAGGTGTGTGCGCTCCTCAGAAGTTGCTGAAGATTTCCTGTTTCTTGCTCCAGTCCATAGGGGGCGCTCTCTTGTTGGCCCGCTTGGCCCGGGCTTTCTGCTTGGCCTCGGCCGCGGTCAGGCTCAGTTGCAGACCGCTCTGCCAGAACGGATCAGATTTGGCATCTCGGTTTGGTTTGCGGGCGTCATCGCTGGACTGATGGTCAGAATCTGTGAGCTATGAAAAGATACAACACGCTTTAAAACACACATGCATGATTGCGGAGAATAAAATATATTGTGCATTTTACTTAAAAAATAATCTCAGCTAACATGAGCAACATTACAGTAAATATTTCCTTACGTACATAATTTGCACATTTTAACGCTTATATTCAAATTGATAAACTCTGCATTCAAGTTATAGATATTTTGTGTTTTTCACCACAAAGTACTGTGAGTCACAGTGAAGCACATAATAATAATGATCTAATTCTTATTTTAATTGATTCATTTAATAATACATTGTATTATTAAATTAATATTAAACCAGATTAATTTATTATTATTATTGTAACAGAAGTTCCTTTATCCGAGACACATTTCTGCCATGGGAGACATTTAAAATTAATTTAATAATAATTATTATAATAATGTATAATTATCAAATTATTATTGTTACCACTATACTAATTATGTATTCTAATGATATATACATTTATAAATATATAAATTGTTAAATTATTTTTAGTGTTACCAAAAACAATGCAAATTATTTACTATTACATTTAGTAATAATATTCAATATTAAAAAATAATATTGAATTATGATTATGATGATGATTAATACAATGTATAATAACAACAATAATCATCATATTATATTATTATTATTATTAAAGTACTATTATTATAATTATTGTTAATCAACAATAAATAATAGTTATTAAATTGATTAATAATATATCAATAAACTATTATTAAAATCAACAACAACTATGATAATAATAATTCTTATTCTATTTAATTAATTAATAAATAATATATTGTATTATTATTATAACAGAATTTCATTTATCCAAGACAAATTCTGCCATGGGAAAAATTAAAACAACATTTTTTTAATTTGTTAATTAAAATTTGAATAATAACCAATTTAATTGGTACCAATAATAATAATACTATATCATATCCATCAGTTATTACTATAAATCAACAATAACAACTATACTAATAATATATGTTAATTTAATAATATTTCATACTGTTAAACGATTATTGTTACCAACAACAACACTATATTCACTATTAAATTAATCTACCATATTAGAACAACAATAATATATCATCATAAAAATGTTACCAACAATAATTATGGCAACTATAATAATAAGGATAATAATGTGTTAAAAGTTCTGAAGGCTAAACACATTTGTTTTGAAGAATTGTTCATTCTGAAAGCACAAAATGGAGACGTATATATTGTATTATGTTGCAAATATTGTTTGAACTGTGTGTGGTCCAGTGTTCCTCACACACACACACCCTGTTGCTGTTGTCGAAGCTGCTGAGTTCGGCGCTGGTCTCGGAGAGAGTGGAGCGAGACGAGGAGCTCCTGTGACTCTGGTGTCTCGGAGAGCCGTCTGTGATTGGTGGATCTGTCAGTGTGATGTTGACGATTGGCGGAGAGATCCCGGGGTTGTCAGATACAGGGCTTTCTGTGCCTTCCATGATCGGCCCGTCCACACAGTCCTCTGTTAAACAGAAAAATAATTACAGTCATCATAACTGATTGTACAATACATACATATGACACGCAAGTGTTTGCCCTGAACATTAGTAATATTTGCGTAGGGCATCGCCATGTTTTGCATAAACTTTCCTTCTAATGAACAGTCCCAGTCAGGTGATCTTTCCAGTTTAGTTTCCAGTTTTATGAGCACGTTTATAGCATTATTATCACATGTTTTATGAACATTTCATTTAACATTCAGCAATATTTTTGCTCTGGACGATGACA
Source organism: Pimephales promelas (assembly GCF_016745375.1). The sequence continues at coordinate 2,592,536 of NW_024121100.1, read as the reverse complement.
TCACGGTTTACTCCAGAGGGCCTATATCCATAAATACTTTTCTACAACAAAAATGAACCATCACTGAACTTACTTAAGCTGAACTGTGACGCCATTTTCTTCTATTTATTTTGGTTATTTGGTTATTTTGGTAAAGCTGTGTTGTAAAAGGTGACTTGACTTGACAAACACACACTGTATTGTTACTCTGATGTGTTCATGTGTGTGTTTGTGTTGCAGATGAAGCCAGAGCTGAGCTCATGATCACGGTTTCCACACACACTTCAAATCATAATATTAGAGTGATTTCTGAAGGACCATGTGACACATGTGATAAAGAAAGCCCGTGGTGTACCTTTGAGATGAGTAGATGTGGGCACGATGCCCAGGCGACTGAAGAGCTCATCTGTGTCCGGATCGACCACCAGCAGACGCGTCTCTGTCCCGCCGGCCTTGACCAGCGCCACCACCTCAGCGTGACGCAGACCCTCAATGCTGCAGCCGTTCACCTGGAGACACACACCTCAGGTCAGTTTGGCTTCACACTATATGTGGCTGAGATACGACAACATTTTAAAGTTGTCCGTTCATGTTCGCGATTGTGATCCACTCACATATATATTTATGGTAGGAAATTTAAACAATACCTTCATGGAACATGATCTTTACTTAATATCCTAATGATTTTTTGGCATAAAAGAAAAATCGAGAGTTTTGACCCATTCAGTGTGTATTGCTATTGCCACAAAGACTGGTTTTGTGGTCCAGGGTCACGTACAATATACCAGATTACGAATCCCAATGCATTCAATTCCAGCGTCACATGATCAAAACACGACAGAGAGAGACCGAACCTGTGCGTTTCTGCTTATACACATGCACACTATATTACTTATTCATTATATTCTTTTTATAAACTATATCATATAATATTATATATAAAAGAATTAAATATATTATAATATACTATAAATAATATAAAATTATTTTGATATAACATAATTTCATATAATATAATATTAAATTAAATGATGTATAATACATAATTGGTCTCAATATTTTAAAACAACTTATTATACGGAACTATATTATTTATAATATTGTTTATTATATAATTTAATATAGTCTATTTTACGAAATACTTTCTAAAAATCTTAAAGTTTAATAAAATATATCACAAAATATAATATTAGTATTTTAAATTAATATATTATAATATTATGATAATTAATTATATTTATTTGTTTATAATATATTTTATTATAATATACTAAATATATTATTTTATAACATCATATTATTAAATTGAATTATGTATGTATCATTTGACGTTGTACATATCGATTATATACATAATATATTAGTGCTGTCAAATCAATTAATATATATATATATGAAGAGTTCAGATGCAAAAGCCTCTAAATGCCATTTGAAATTTTCTTCTAAAATGATCATTTTTATCAAGCTTGTATATTTAAGTTCAGTAGTTTCACTTAAATGACAATTAATAGGTAATCTTGATTGCCATTTAAGTGAAATTACTGAACTTAAATATACAAGCTTGATAAAAATCATCATTTTAGAAGAAAATTTCAAATGGCACTTAGAGGCTTTTGCATCTGAACTCTTCATATATATATATATATATATATATATATATATATGTACATATACAAACGTTTATGTTAGATGTGATTGATCGTGTCAATAACATTCAATCACAAATTGATTAATCACATCTAACATAAAAGTTTGTAAATATATAATATGTGTTATACAATAAAACAAACTTTTATGTTAGACGTGATTAATCGTGATTTGACAGCACTAATATATCCATTTATACATAATCTGTTAATACTATTACACATAAATATTATTTATATTGTAATCTACTAAATATAATATAATTATTTATATTGCATAATATAATATAATATAATATAATATAATATAATATAATATAATATAATATAATATAATATAATATAATATAATATAATATAATATAATATAATATAATATAATCGTGTCACACACACAGGGCTCGTCCAGCAGGTGGAGAGAGAGAGGCTGTGTCACTTCCTCTTCCTCTTCCTCTATTTGAAGAAGTCTTACGTAACTCACAAACTTTCATCTGGCATTTGTTTTCCAGCTGTCTCTGCCTGATAATAGTGTTTGGGGTGTGTGTGTTCCTGTGGATGGTGAGACACATAAAAAAACTGATGCAAATGTGAAAGTCGCCCACACAGGAGGAAGGGTGTTTTACCGTGGAAATTGTGGAATAATAATACGCGGTTTGTCAATGGCTTATTAATAAAGCAAACACACACGCAGGGTGTCCACCGCCATGTCACAAGACATCGGATGAATCCAGTCCAGAAAGTGTCACGTCTAAAATCCATGATGCTTATTCTCCTATTGTTGCTTTGAACAGCATTTTTAAGTTTCTATGAGATGAATTAATGCTGAATGAAATTTTACGACGCCCCACACCAGTAGTGATCAAAGAAACGTACAACTCTAGTTGGAAAGCTTCATTAATTCATTAAAGAAAGAAACATTAATTCATGATGATTTTGTGAATTACTGACTATAAATAAGTGTTTTGCTATTTATACTCGAATGCAGTCTGGGACGAACACAGCTGACTGGATTATACGCTGCTCGTCAGTCATAATTACTGATCTGTCTGTGATAATTACAGAAAACGGCTGCAAATTAAATCCATTAGGAGGGATTTGCTCTCTCTGACGATCACGGTGTCTCACACACACACACACACACAAGTATGATTTATACGCTGTTTTCCTCATGGGGACCATTGGCTGGACCCCACAATGTACTGTAGGTGATTTCAGGTTTTACTATACTTGTGGGGACACACAATGTAATATAAACATGAACAAGCACGTACACACACACACACACATAAAAGCAAACTAACTCCCTGCTCTAAAACGGGATCCTCCCTTCACAAAGTGAACAAACCGATCAGACAAACTTCCAGGCGTTTCTCTTGGATTGGCTAATCTGTCTCCCCAGAAGCGGTTTAATCTAATCCAGTGCTGCTAATCTGAGCTCGTGTAATCCCTTCCGATCACCTCGATGAGCCGGTCTCTCGGCCTCAGTCCCGCGCGCTCCGCTGGAGAGTCGGGGTCCACCGAGCGGATGTGCTGACCCGGGTGGGACTTTTTGCAGTGCAGGTTGAAGCCGTAGCCCTGCTCGCCCAGGGTCATGTGACACAGTCGAGGACGCAGGTCTTTCGTTACCGCGTCCACCTCCGATAATGCCTCCTCCTGGAGAGAGAGAGAGAGAAACAACAGATCAGAAATGAAATGGAGAGGAAATATAATGCTCCGTTAAGTCAACAAAACTGGAAAATTGACTGTTTCAGGCTAATAATTAGCTAATGAAACCCGATTCATAAATCAATCAGAGGAATACCGTTAAAGTGTTTACCGCTACAGGTTTTGTCTGGATGTGCAATCAGTCCACATTAACACTATTTTCTGTATTTTTATTTACTTAATACCTATTAATAGGTATTTTCCAATCCTAGGGTGTCATATAGTGACGCTTTTGACATTGCGTCTAAATCCGACACACATGGCACCCTTGAGCGTCAATATAACACGCTTCGGTTATGGGTAGGTTTAGGTTTGGGGTAGTGTTAGGGTTAGACCACTAGGAGGCGCCTTCTGGCCCATATATATCTGCGTCTCATATTGACGCTAAAGGGTGCCATGTGCGTCCGATGTAGACGCGATGTCAAAAGCGTCACTATATGACACCCTAGGATTGGAAAATACCTAATAATAGCTATTAAGTAAATAAAAATACAGAAAATAGTGTTAATTATATATAGTGTGCAGTGTATATTCTGTATTTTTATTTACTTAATACCTATTATTAGGTATGAACATTCCAATCCTAGGGCGTCATATAGTGACGCTTTTGACATTGCGTCTAAATCCGACACACATTCGGTTAATCATCACACACACTTCGGTTATGGGTAGGTTTAGGTTTGGGGTAGTGTTAGGGTTAGACCACTAGGAGGCGCCTTCTGGCCCATATATTTCTGCGTCTCATGTTGACGCTAAAGGGTGCCATGTGCGTCGGATGTAGACGCGATGTCAAAAGCGTCAGTATATGACGTCTGGGATGAGAACGAGCTGGTGTTTTCTGTTAAGAAATTAATATTTGATCATTTTACATGTTGTTCAGATGATCACTTCCTGTCTAAGGCTATGTTTACATGGAAACGATTCTGAAGAGAAAACGCAAAAGTGGCGTTGCGTTATCACTTTTTATTCTTCGTTTAGACGAGCGTTTTTGGTGGGAAATCCGCTTGCAAATGGTGTGAAATTCAATGTAGTATGCACTACAGGTGGCTTGGTGGCAATGTAGAGCACTGCCAGACAACAACCCCAAGTCCGCGCGCCTGCGTACAACCAGAGAATGTCTAATTGAAGAGAATTGGCACTGGCTGGTTACTTCCGGGTTCTGGACTGGCTGCAGTAACGCGTCTCTGTCCATGCGGGGGCGCTCGCGGTCGACTGCAGAATGAATGGGAGTCAATGGGGTTTCACCCCCAGAAATCCACTTTTCTCAGGATGTAATTTTTTGTCAAGTAATTTGAAAGTTGCATTCAAAAGGGAGGGCTAAGAAAATACACTCAGCTGAAAATTGCATTTTTAAGTTCACTTATCTGTTCTAAAAATCCGTTCAAAACTGTGATGACGTCACACAATAGCAGAATGCTAGCGTGTTCCGGCCAACAACGGCCTAACCTGTAAGAAATCAAAAGGGCATAAGTACTCGCTCATTCGACTTCTGGCCTATAATCTATATTGAACTTGCGGAATCAACAATAAAATCTATTTTGATTTAACGACAAGCAGGTGAAAGAGACACATTTAGCCGTTTAGCCCCATAGACTCCCATTCATTCTGCACTTGCCCGCGATCACCCCCAGTGGAATTCTAATGGAACTGCAACCAAGGTGATGCACAACGGGGCTAATAGGAAGTGCCAAGGCTCTCCGTTAGACGGGCTCTGGTACAACCTTCAGTTTCAAGCAGACTTTTGCGTTTTTACCCTTTATTTGTGAACACGACGGTGGAGCGTTTTTAAGATTTCCACTCTTTAGGGTGGTTTCACTTTTTTGCGTTTTTAAGCCCCCAAAACGCCATCGCCGTATAAACGAAAGGCACATCCGATAAAATATTTTTACGTTTTCACCCGCGAGCGTTCTCGTGTAAACAGGGCCTAAATGGGCGAACTCGCACCACTAAATTTTCAGGACTCGCAACCGTATTCTCGGTAAACCCGCGCCGTGTGCACTGCACAACTACTTTTCAGTCACGTCTAGCTAGTCTCAGACGCCGCGACCAGGGACCTACGGCTGAACGTCTGATGCAAACGGCACACTGATTGGTTGAATTCTACGGGACGTGTGTGTCGCGTTCTTTAACGATCCGCCAGGAAACAAAGATGCCGTGATGCCAAACCCCCTTATGGAAAATATTCAACGGTCCAACTGTCTTTAATCCCATTATACATTTTTTGTGCAATCATTTAGGCTTATTTATCTCTCTAAAATAAATTAAAATGAACGCCAACGTAAAAATCATAATATGCCAAATTGCATTTTGTTCATTTAATTAATATTCTATATTCAGCAATATTATGATTATGCTCTCACTAATGTTTAGGTGGGGAGCCAGTTTTCTCATTCAGAGGTGCGTTTCCTAGATCCGTCATTATTACCAATAGAGTTCAATGGAGCTTCTGGTTTAATGACAGACACTGGATGAAAACTACAGCTATATGTGTCTCAGTCACCCCTAGTCACATGTCTTCCTTTGTCCTGTTTTCCCGCCACTCATCTGTTTCTATGGTAACTGTCATTTAGTTCATTATCTGTACTGTGTACTTAAGCCCTGTGTTGTTGCTGATGTTTGGTTGTTCTGTTCATGTTTCTTTTGTTCCAGTTTGCGAGTATTCAAGTTTGTTTGAATAAACACTGGTGCATTTAAGATCCTGCATCCTTCCCTGCTTCAACTGCAGGACCCTGGACCTCCACGAGGACGTGCGAGTGCGTGACCAGTGGCTCGTTTCCTTACAGAAGTGAAAGACGCCCAGAAGGAATAAGGGACATTCTGTGAGACACCATGTCACTTCCTGTTCTAAGACAATACCAGGGTGGTGTCTGTTTGTGTCCCATGGGGAAGAGTGACTACAGAACCTCGCCTTACAAACACACACATGTGCTCTACCTCCTGAGGGTGAGACCGCTTAATCTAATCTTACACACACACACACACATAAAACAACGCTCTCACTGAATTCTGGGAAAATTTCCCAGAAATCAGACACCCCGGACCAGAGAGTGTGTGAACAAAGCAGGTAAATGAGAATTAAGGTCACTGAGAGAGAGAAAGAGAGAGGATGAGGACAGCGAATGAATGAGAGACACAGAGAGATGGACATATAGTTTCACTTAAAGGGGACAGATCTGTTTTTACAGCAAAAAATTCAAATGTGATGCCTTAAAGAGCTATTTGTACCTTAACTTATTTTAGTGTATAATGCAAGTCATGGTTTCTTGCGTGATTAACAGTCATAATTACAGTCTGATTTTGTTACTGTACCTTTAAGGCTTCCGTATATAAAGTGTACCTACCATATGCACTACTGTTCAAAAGTTAGGGCTCATAAGACACATTTTTGTTTATCATTATTTCATTTCAAGTCCCCCTGTGGTGAAAATCAAGCTTTTAGTGTTGTTTATGTGTCTATGTGGTGTTTTAATATGCTTTACGACAAATCATGTGTAAATAAGTCGACGGCATTGCTGAGTTTTTTCTCAAAAACTGAGTTTCTGACATCACACACTACCTAGTAACCAATCAGGTCAACAAGTGGAGGCGGAGCTCATTTGCATATTCATAGAATCACGTATACTAAATGAGGCACGGGTGTCGAGTTACATTCAAGCTATTTTAAGGAAAAAAACAAGCTATTTTTCGGTGATCAAAGATGAGTTTTAAAGGATAAAATGATTGACTACGGGAGACTTTAAGAACAAATTATAAAGAAATTAATATTTTAATTGAGCAAGGATGCATTATTAGTACTCACATAGTTCTTTTGGGTTTTCTGATTTCAGGATTTTATGTACAAACACCTACCAATGCTACTACGAATCGTGTTGAAAAGGACTTCACAGATCCACACAATAAAGACACTGCTGCTTTCACACAGACTGTACCTGCGTGCTGGTCTGCGATGTGCTGAGGTCAGTGATGAGGTCACAGACGGGGTCAGGCTCGGGCGTGGTGCTGGATTCGACAGTGAGTTCGGTGAAGGGTTCAGTCTTGGGTTCACGGGGGGACGCCAGACGGGCACAAGCTCTGTAGAGCGGGGAGCCGTTCATCACTCTTCCAGGGCTGCTGGGACTCTGAGAGAAATACCAGAAGACAAGACAGTCTGTGGTCGGTTCTGTACTCGGTAGTTTCACTGGTCAGGTGTGTGAATGCCAGCATTGTTTGTGTTGTGAGAGGTCAGATGCTAGTGTTTGGGGAAGCTGCTTTTAAACTGCTGTTTGCCAAGACACAACCTACTCATAATTTAAATCACAGTCAAACTAGCCTCTTGAAGATATGATTCATTTCTATAATCATAAAGATCTATATAAAATTATAAGATAACCCATTTTTTATTGTTTTTGAAGCCCTTCCTGTAGGGTTATCTCTAAAAATTCATCACTGATCACCTAAATGACATATTTAAATGTTTTTACCTTGAAAAAAATTCTTCATGTCTTAAAATAGCTTGAATGTAACTCGACACCGTTGCCTCATTTAGTATACAGGGTTCTATGAATATGCAAATGAGTGCCAACTCCACTCCAACTCCACTCACTCGTTGATCTGATTGGTTAGTGTGTGACGTGTTTATGAGACTGTCTTTGGTTCGCTGCAGTTTTAAGCAGAAAATACTCTGTCGACTTGTGAATTTACACATGGATTGTCTTAAAGCAAATTAAAAACACCACATAAACAACTTTAAAACGTTGATTTTCACCAAAGGGGGACTTTAACTGGTAAAAACACAGTAACATGAGACCTCAGATGGCTTATTTTGTATACAAACGCTCTTAGAAGAAAAGGTTCTATATAGAACCTTAAAAGGTTCTATCAGCGCAACGTATTTGGAACCCCTAAAAGGTTCTATACACTCTTAAAAAAAGGGTTCCTCTGGGTTCTATATAGAACCCTGGGGTTCTATACTTGGCCAATAGAACCTTTTACCAAAAAAAATGGTTCTATATAGAACCATTTTGGAGTTCCATATATGAAGCGGGGGATGGAACCATTTCTGGTTCTAAATAGAACCATTTCTTCTAAGAGTGTAATGACAACAACAGCAATTTGTAGCAAGTTACATGAATAGATTAATTCGGATTAGTTAGTAATACCAATAAGACTCAACAATTCTTCCACCAAGTAATTCAGTTAATTAGGTCAATTACAGGCTGTTCATGGTTGCCAAGCAACTTAGCTAATTAATATGGCTCATCTAATCAGAATTAAGAGTCAGATTTATTACAAAAGCTTCAAATCAGATCAATATTTACATGAAGCGAAGTCAGGAAGAGTTCAGTGAGGCTCACAGCATCAAACTTGAACACTTATTATAACTACCGGCTGAAATACACTACATGACTTTTAATATATTAAGTTAAAAACCCTTTAAAGTGAAATTTGTCAGCTCTGATTGGCCAAAATCTGCAGACAGCTAGGCATTGAGTCGCCCAGACTGTAAATTGGGGCAAAAATATGTGCCAAAGTGTAGGAATACCAGCCTTAATGAAACTAGAAAACACTCTAATTTCTATAAAAGAAATTAGAAATAGTACAGAAATGGCTTGTTACTGGAAAAGCAACACTTTTTAGTTGGTTTAGTCACTTTTAGTTTCTCTCAAACACTGGTAGACGGTTGTTGGATTGAATCCCATTGCAGATGGCGTTCAGAAAGTCTGCAGCTAAAAATAAAACCAACAATAACATGATTGCATGTTGACTATCAGTGGATTTGGGCTTACAGGACTCTTGCTGTGTTGATCCTATACCTGTCTGCTGTCAACACACCTCACCTGACCTGGACACATCAAGGCGCAGAAAGTGTCTTCGGGTGGATTAAATGTATCCCTCGTTTCTATGTAATTTTAGGCTTGGCTGATTTCACATCTGCGCAAATCAAAAGGTCTGATTGTCCTCAAAATCAAATATTGCAACGTTTAATAATCATAATTTTTTTAAAACATATACACTCTTTAGAAAGAGGGTTTTCCCAGCGATGTCATTAAAGGGGTGATTAATGTGTTCTTTGAGGTCCACTTATACTGTATCCAGTGTAGACAGCGTCGTTGATTATAATGCGTTCTTTTAGCTTTTGACGCACTGCAATGCTCACAATACAGTGTAACCAAATGTTAGCCGTTATTAAGTGACTGAATGCCAGTGGGCGGGGCCTATGGTCCAATAATGTAAAACTATTGGTCGATGTATTGCTCTGAAGGCAGTCATATGCAAATGTATTTGCCTGTGTGACGCCACAGATCCCGCAATATCCAAACAAGCCGTTTTTGGAGTTTGATTAAATAAATGCTTTGTTTATAATGAGGATGATATTTTAAGCTATGAAATTTAAAGGTTGTTTTAATGGTACTAAGACCTCTTACATTGATTTCTCATGTCTCGACCCCTTTAAAGAACCATTTTTGATTCCCCAACAATTCTTAAAATAACCATTTTTTTATCAGTGTGAATTTTGTTTTTTAATAATCTAAACTAAAGAACCCTTTTCCACTATAAAGAACCCTCTGTGGAATTGAAAGGTTCCATTGGTGTTAAAGGTTCTTCTTCTAAAGAACCTTAAGAGTGTTCTTAAGAGTCTATATGGTTTTTATTAGGTTTTAGTTTATATTATATATATTTCATTTCAATTTGAGTGATGAAAAAAAATTCATGTTTTTTATTTAGCATTAGTCAACAATAATAACAACCCTGCTTTGCAAAAATGTCACGTAACCTGACATGTTCACACACCTAATTTGACTAGCTTCTATCAAGTGACACATTCATTTCCTCCCGTTTTACATTGAGGGTTGGATTAGACCAAAAACTTGGTATTCCCCTGAAGAGCACATGCAAACACAAGCACTTCTGGAGCATATAAAGGTCCGGAATTAACTAAATGTGGCACATGGAATTGAATGAACCATTTCCCAACCCTATCCTTCATACAGTATGATCTAAACATAGCACACAGCTCCTCTCTGGGCTGGATTTCCCCTAGACTTCCTCTCAAAGAGTCTCCCACAACAAGAGGAAGGTGCATGTACGGAGAAGGAGAAGGTATGGCATGTTGCTTCCAAGTCCACCTATTTTATGAAAATAATACCTTGTTGATGAAGATGCCCTCTGAGCTGTGTCTGCTGTAGATAGGCGTGGCGGGGTCCCGCGGGGAGGCGCGCGGAGAAGACGCCGCAGAGGAACGAGCAGACAGAGAGCCCATCTCAATCGCCCTCTCCTCCGTACACGGTAGCCCGTGGAACTTCAGGAACTCGTCGGTGACCCGGTCCACCACCAGCAGTCTGGTGCGGTGCTCCACCTCCAGGATCCGCTCGACAACCTGAGAGAAGAGGAACCACTGAAACGTATCACACAGACATTACCACTGACAATTTAATCATAGTATTTTATTCTTTGAGGTACTGTGCATACTCTCTTTTGCGTACTCTCCCAAAGGTATTGCGTTCCTAGAGAAATGTTGCATTCTCTTGGAAAATCACTGAAACTGAAAGTTTTTCCTCCCACCTCGTGTTATTTCCATTACAAACATTTAGCAAATAAACGCAAAATTTCTCGGGGGAACGTGATGTTTCTCGTGGGAGCGCAAAAGTTTCTCGCGAGTGCGCAGATGTTTCACTAGCGAACGTAAAGTGTCTCACGGGAGCGCAAAAGTTTCACAATCGAATGCAAAGTTTCTTGCGGGAGTGCAAAAGTTTCACTAGTGTATGCAAAAGTTTCTCTAGTGAACGCAAAAGTTTCTCGTGGGAGCACAAAAGTTTCTCCAGCCAACGCAAAGTTTCTCGCGGGAGCACAAAAGTTTCACCAGCGAACACAAAGTTTCTCGCGGGAGCGCAAAATTTTCACTAGTGAACGCAAAGTTTCTCACGGGAACACAAAAGTTTCACTAGCGAACGCAAAGTTCCTCGAGGGAGCACAAAAGTTTCACTAGCGAACGTAAAGTTTCTCGCGGGAGCACAAAAGTTTCACTAGCGAACGCAAAGTTTCTCACGGGAACACAAAAGTTTCACTAGCGAACGCAAAGTTCCTCGAGGGAACACAAAAGTTTCACTAGCGAACGTAAAGTTCCTCGCGGGAGCACAAAAGTTTCACTAGCGAACACAAAGTTTCTCACGGGAGCACAAAAGTTTCACTAGCGAACGCAAAGTTTCTCACATGAGCACAAAAGTTTCACTAGCGAACGTAAAGTTTCTCGGGGAGCACAAAAGTTTCACTAGCGAACACAAAGTTTCTCACGGGAGCACAAAAGTTTCACTAGCGAATGCAAAGTTCCTCGAGGGAGCACAAAAGTTTCACTAGCGAACGCAAAGTTTCTCGCGGGAGCACAAAAGTTTTTCTAGTGAACACAAAGTTTCTCGCGGGAGCGCAAAAGTTTCACCAGCGAACACAAAGTTTCTCGCGGGAGCGCAAAAGTTTCACTAGCGAATGCAAAGTTGCTCACGGGAGCGCAAAAGTTTCACTAGCGAATGCAAAGTTTCTCGCGGGAGCGCAAAAGTTTCTCTAGTGAACGCAAAGTTTCTCGCGGGAGCGCAAAAGTTTCACTAGCGAACGCAAAGTTTCTCGCGGGAGCGAAAAAGTTTCACTAGCGAACGTAAAGTTTCTCGCGGGAGCGCAAAAGTTTCACTAGTGAACGCAAAGTTTCTCGCGGGAGCGCAAACGTTTCAAAAAAGTTTCATCAGCGAACGCAAAGTTTTTCGCAGGAGAAACGTTTTGCCAGACAAATCAAAGTTTCTCAGAGCAACACATATTTTTTACCATTAACCATGTCCCTTAGGGCAGTGGTTCTCAACTCCAGTCCTCGGGACCTACTGCTCTGCATACATGAAGATTATGTCATTCAGCATGGTAATAGCATTTTAAATATTTATTGTACCATGGATCACCATAATTGTTCAGATATAAAGACACTACAGTAAAAAGTAAAGAAAGACAAAAATCTATAAACTTATAAGGCGGTCCACTGTTTATAGTTTCCCCCAGTGAAGTAATAACTATGGTAAAATGTGATTACCACGGTAAATGTTTGTTAGGGTGGAGGCGAAAGTGTAAGTTTCGCAGAAGCGAGACTGAACTGTTTTCTTAACATCTACACACAATGATACAATCTTAAGCAAATATACATTAACTCTATTAGCCCTATTGGAATAGCCTACAACACGTCCGGTGTCTCAAAAACACACTCAGATCCCTATCTAGACAGCAGTGCGGGTCTCACGCGCGTTAGGAATGGCGTGTTTTACAGGATGATGCTGTCTAGGTAGGCATCTTACTAGGTTTTTTTTGGGACACGCCCCCAAGTGAAGTGGTCCAACAGGTTCTCCTCTCTCATTTACCTGGTGATGCGTCTCTTCCTCCACGTTCACCCCGTTCACCTCCACCACCCGATCGCCGGACCGGAGCCCGGACAGGTCTGACGGGGAGCCCGGCTCGATCTTGCGGATGAACTGCGCTCCACTGTTGCGCTCCCCGTGCAGATGAAACCCGTACCCACGATCCCCTTTGGTCAAATAACACAGCCGTGGACGAAGCTCCCGCTCCAGGATCTCTCTCTCCAGAGTGTTCGCCATATCCAACTGCACTCTTGTTCAGTCACAACATGAATAGGCCTATATATATGCTCCTATATGATGAGTTTTAAAGGTGCATTATTCCACATGCTGAGTCTGCAGCCGTTAAAATAAACAACATAGCCTACAAAACGGTGAGAAATAATAGGCTATTTTTTGTACTGATTTAATTTTAAAATATAAATAGCCGACTGTAGGCCTATATTAATAAATACCAATAAAAACTAAACAACACATAAAACACCGTACACGTCAGCGCTAAACGCGCTTAAAACCGTGTCCTCCGTTTGCTTAAATAAATCCCGCCGTGTTAAAAATATGTTTACTTCAATTTGTGGTGAAAAACAGATCTTTACTCGAGTGTATCGTCCACAAAATGACTCTCTTCATCACACTTACAGTCCGATAAGTTTTTTTCAGTAGGCGTTCCGTCAGTCGCGCGCATTCCACAAGCGTGCCAGTGATACACGGATGCGTATTCCTCTAAAATAATATAATCAATCAATAATAGTCTAAATGAGTCTCTGAGGCATCAGTGTGCGAGTGTGAGAACGGAACAGGTGGAAGAGGATGAGAGAAAAACTAAAGTGTGTGTGTGTAAAAGAGAGAGAGAGAGAGAGAGAGAGAGAGAGAGAGAGAGAGAGAGAGAGAGAGAGAGAGAGAGAGAGAGAGAGAGAGAGAGAGAGGAGGAGGAGGATTTGAGAGATCAAATGTTGGATAAGTCACAGATATCCATGCGGAACTCTTCCTCTTCATGTGTGCTTTTGGACAGATCTGGGATCAGCTCATCTAACCCACACTGATTCAATAACACATACATAACTGAGGAGCAGTGGTGATCAACTACTGTATAAGGTCCATTCTCACCCACTGCATTTAAAACAGGTCAGCTCGCCCACACGCTCAACACCAAAACACAACGAATAAATCATCCAGTTAGAAACCAGTAGATTTGCAATGCGTACAATGATGACGCTAGATGTACTGTATTTGGTAATCTGACGCTTTCCCACCTCATATTCATATCTGTAAATGTGTGTAGGTGCATTTTTTTGTGAAGTGATTTTTGACCAGTCTGCCCTCTAGTGTTGACAAAAACTGTTAAGGCTCAAATTAAATGTTCAAAATGAAATATATTGAATAATGAATGTTGCAAACAGTAGTGCGCTATTCACGTGACCTCATGACGTTGCACGTATAGTTCAGTGATTCGCGTCAACAACATATTTCAGAAGAAATGGTTATTTTATTAAATTGTGACACACCGTCATTAAAATGTTTGGGGTAATAAAAAATAAAATAATTCTATTCCGCAAGGTTGCATTAAATTGTACAGCAAAAACGTATTAAGTGTAACAAAATATTCCGATTTTAAATATGTTGTTCTTTTGAACTTTTTTATTCATTAAAGAATCCTGAAAATATGTATCCTGGTTTCCACAAAAATATGAAGCAGTTTAACTCTAATCAGCACTGATGATTATAAGAATTCAGCTTTGATCACAGGAATGAATTACATTTCACTATATTCTCATAGAAAACAGCTATTTAATTTTTTTTTTACTGCATTTTTGATCAACTAATGCTGCCTTAGTGATCAGAAGAGACTCTTTCAAAAACATTAATTATTCAGAACTTTTGACAATTTGCATATTGTACCTAATAAACACACTGCAAAAGTACACTAATATGCTGTTCTATACTGAATACTAATGCGCAGTGCTGCGCATTTATATCATGGGTTACAATGAGATGTTTAAGATGTCTGTGTTACAGTGCAATTATATAATAGTAATATTAGAGCAATATTAATTAAAAAAATGTTTTTACTATAGGATTAGGGTTTTGGTTGAGGGTTAGTTGCATGTAATTATGCCTAATTTACTGGTAAGTACATGTAACAAGGACACTGTAAAATAAAGTGTAACCACATCATTTATATGGAAAACTGACTCAATAGAAGGTTTACCGCAGTGCATTGTGGGATGCAAATTTTGGCCATTTTTATGATATTTTATGAAGGAAAATTTGAAATAAGAGTAGTATGCTGTTCTAACAATGTCCTTTAATCTAAAAGTACTATAAAACACGTTTTCCATTTAGTTACAATATTGATAACAAACGTAATCAGTTCAAGCTGAATGTAAGACAGAGGTCTGTCCTGATGGTGGCGCTCCTGCTTTCCCCTTCTGTCGGTTTCCTCTGGGCTCCTCATGTCCCAGGTTTCCTTTAACCTTTGGTGTTGGAGATGCTGGACTGGACTTGAGCCTCTTCCTGGGAGAGGATTGGTGTGCGGCGGGACAGGTGTGCTGATTCAAACACACGGAGCACAGCGGGCCGACAGGTAAACACACCTGCTGCCCGAAACCAACCAGCAGCCAGTTGATCTCGCTCCACAGATCTCTGCAACAAGGGGAAGGGCAGAAAAGAAAATTGCGGTACTTCAATGAAATTGTCTTTTGGAAATGAATGTTGGAAACAACAGGACGAAAATAGAGGTTACCGTGGTAACCACTCCTCGAGAGCTCTCCGTGTCTCCTCTGGTGTCTTGGTCTTTTTCCTGGTCCATCCGAGCCTGTTTGAGATTCGGTGGACGTGGGTGTCCACGCCTACACACACAAAATATTATAAATACAGTATCTACGACTAAAAAATTAAAACTTGTCAAAGTTTAAAGAAAGATTTGAAATTTTTAAGAATGTAGGGTGTCGTTTAAGAGATTGGTTGCTAAGCAGCTGTAAGAGTGTTCTGCTAGTTTAGAGGGCACTGCAAGGTGGTTGCCATGGTATTCCGAACGGTTGCTAGGCAATTACAAGGGTATATAGTTCTAGGTGTTCTAGTAGTTCTATACTGTTTAATACATAGGTGTTCTAGCTGTTTTACATGTAGTTGCTAGGGTGTTATGGCTAATATATAAGTAGTTGCTAGGGTATTCTGACTGTTTTATAGGTGGTTGCTAGGATGTTCGGACTGTTTTATAGGTGGTTGATAGGGTGTTCTGACTGTTGTATATGTAGTTGCTGTTTTTGAGGTAGTTGCTGTTTTTTTGTCTGTTTTACAGGTGGTTGCTAGGTTGTTCTGACTGTTTAATAGGTGGTTGCTAGGATGTTCGGACTGTTTTATAGGTGGTTGCTAGGGTGTTCTGACTGTTGTATATGTAGTTGCTACTAGGTTGTTCTGACTGTTTTATAGGTAGTTGCTGTTTTATAGGGTGTTCTGACTGTTTTAAATGTGGGTGCTAGGGTGTTCTGACTGTTTTATATGTGGTTGCTAGGGTGTTCTGACTGTTTATATGTTGTTTCTAGGGATTTTTGGCTGTTTTATAAGTAGTTGCTGTTTAATAGCTACCTATTAAACCCTATTGCTAGGGTGTTCTAGCTGTTTCATGGGTACTGTAGTTTTTAGGGAGGTTTGGCTGTTTTATAGGTAGTTTCTAGGGGGTTTTGGCTGTTTTGTACCTAGTTGCTAGGGTGTGCTGGATGTTTTATAGGTAGTTGCTGGTGTTTTGGATGTTTTATAGGTGGTTGCTAGGTTGTTCTGACTGTTAGGTGGTTGCTAGGGTGTTCGGGCTGTTTTATATGTAGTTGCTAGGGTGTTCAGACTGTTTTATAGGTAGTGTCTAGGGATTTTTGGCTGTTTTATAAGTTGTTGCTGTTTAATAGCTACCTATTAAACCCTATTGCTAGGGTCTTCTAGCTGTTTCATGGGTACTGTAGTTTCTAGGGAGGTTTGGCTGTTTCATAGGTAGTTTCTAGGGGGTTTTGGCTGTTTTGTACCTAGTTGCTAGGGCGTGCTGGATGTTTTATAGGTAGTTGCTGGTGTTTTGGATGTTTTATAGGTGGTTGCTAGGTTGTTCTGACTGTTACGTGGTTGCTAGGGTGTTCGGGCTGTTTTATATGTAGTTGCTAGGGTGTTCAGACTGTTTTATAGGTAGTTTCTAGGGGTTTTTGGCTGTTTTATTGGTTGTTGTTGTTTTATGGGTAGTTGTTAGGATGTTTTTGTGGTTTTATAGGTAGTTGCTAGGGTGTTCTGACAGTTTTACTGGTAGTTGCTAGGGTGTTCTGACTGTTTTATAGTTGCTGGTGTTTTGGATGTTTTATAGGTGGTTGATTGGTTGTTCTGACTATTAGATGGTTGCTAGGGTGTTCTGGCTGTCTTATATGTGGTTGCAAGAATATTCTGCGATGATTTTTCTCCGTTAACAGAACATAAAGAAACATCGTCAAGTCAAGATAATAAGTTAGCTTCCTCCCTACCGATGCCTGAAACCTGGTTCCAGGCGATGTCCATGGCCAAGTGGGCCATCTTAGGGCCGACGCCCGGCAGACGCATCAGACCCTCCAATGTGTCAGGAATGTCTCCGCCAAACTCCTGCTGGATCAGAGCCGTGGCCTGCTTGATGTACTTCACCTTTGTCTGAGAGGACACTAGTGAGTTTTTGACTCTTGAAATCTGTTGCCCTAATTATATACACATGTATTTGAACACTTATGTGACATTTACCCTCCAGAAGCCCACAGGGTAGATGAGTTTGCCCAGAGTTTCCTCATCCATGTTGAGTATTGCGTCCACGCTGAGGTCATGCTCACGTAACCTCTGCATAGCGCCAGCCGTCACAAGATCTTTCGTTTGACTGGACAACATTAAAGAGATCAGCACGTGGTAACGACGCACCTGAGGAAGGAAGAGAGAAAGCTGATTGGCTGTCGATTACCTCCGGTGGTCTGCGATTGGTTCTCGCTCACCTCAGGTGGGGCCTCTGTGTCGTAGCATTTTTCCGCTCCCATTTGGTCCACAGGAGCGTTCCGTTTGCTCCTCATCTCCCTGATAAATGACAGCTGTGTTCTCCAATCACACGGTTCCCTCTTAAGCCCTGCCCCTTCCTCTTCATACTCCACCTTTAAACTGCCCCGCCTTGTTTTCCTAGATGACATCACAATGGCTTGATTATCCACTGCTTCTTCCTTCACTTTTATGGTTGTCTTTTTGCAATTTGACACAGTTTCTGTGCAAAAAAAGGAAATATGCATGAATAATGATATAATATATTTAGAATAGCATTGTTTAAAATAGTTTTAGCACTACCTGTGCAGTTCATCTGACCTGTAGGAGGCTGTGCGTGCGTCTGCAGTGAAATACTCTGCTCGAGTACTTCTGCTTTCACTTTTGGAGGATCATCTTCTGATTTGAGCCCTTGAGCCATTCTGGATCTCAATCTACGGATTCCTCCTTTATTTACAGCACTTTCCCCCATCCTATCATTTGAAGAAGTGTCTAACCCAGATGTTGAATCGGTGAAATATGGAGAGTTCATTCTTACAGTCAAACTACGAAACATATACACACATAAGCTCCGGACTGGCGCCAACATTAGTTGACACTTTACGTCACAAATATAACATTAGTTTTATTAAACACATCTCCTAAACCCAACATCAGTATCCATACTGTCGAAAGAACGCGATGCCAGACTCCTGAGTGAATCATTCATTTGAGCCGAATCTTTAGAATGAATTCGTTCGCAATCACAACACCTCTCTGAGCGAATCGTTTAGAAATCGGATTGAATGGATCCGAGTGGAATGACACAAAGGACTCACTGAAACGACTGTTTGATCGGGTTCATTGAAAATGAAATGATTCTCGGATTACACGGTTTCATAAGCGTAAATAATTTGTAGTTTCTTAACACAGCATGCGTGTGTAAAGTGAACGAGCACTCGCTGCTCTCGGAACTACAATTCCCGGCCGTTGGCAGTCACTGACTTGTTTTTGTAGGAAGTCCATGTCAGTGTAATAAACATGACTTCCGGGGGGCAGTAAAGGGGGCTGGTGTGAGAGCTGGGGCAGTTTCTGCTGGGTGAGACACTGTGTCACATATAAATGCATAAATCTGGAGCGATTCGGCTATATCTTTTAATTTATATCTTCTCAATATCAGCCCACTTCTATCATCCGCAGACGGTAAATAACAGTGTTTGTTTGTTGCCTTGGCTTGTTTGTGTATTGAGACTGTTTTATTTATTTATTTCGCCTTGTTTATTTGTCCACAGCGGGTATCTGCGTGTATTTAAACGGTTTATTTGTCTTGTTTATTTTCAGGTATTGTTCTCTGTGACAGCCAGAGAAATATTCAATATTAAATGCACGCTTTTTGTGAGCTTGGACTGAACTGAACTGTCACGAGGTGTCAGACGTTTGACTTCTGTGTATTGTTTTTCTGCCCTGTTTTCATGACAAAAGAGGCAATATTTCACTGGAATATACATTTATTTATGTCGCAAAATGAGTTATGACTTAATTTATGACGTCTCAAGGGGTCTTAAAACCGTTACGTGCACGCGCAGGTCTCCTGAGGTCAAATGTACTTGAAATGACATGTCAGAAATCACACATGTAAGATTGTTTGAAGGATTTTTCTGACTCTGGGACTACACTACCAGACTATTTAATATATGTGTGATATCTTTCATTAACAACATAAAAATCATTTATTCGTAATTCTTAAGATATATTACAAAGAAAGAAAAATAATATATATAGGTGTAAACTAAAGTATCTCTCATTCCATCTCGTTCAGGGTCTGTCACAGGTGTGAAGATGAATAAACAGCCCAGTAAAGAGTCTCTGCGGGACCGGCTGAAGGGAGTGTTTGGCCTCGGCCCGCCACGGCCCCACAGCAAGCAGACGGAGAGCAAACCCTCAGAGTTTATCATCACACTGGAAATCCTCATGGTCAGAGATGCTCTAACTGAACGTTCACATCTTCTGTACTTCTTGTGTTCCTCATATAATCTCTCTTATCCCATCGTTCAGGAGCTCACTTCAGAGTTCAGCCTAAACCACCGGATCAGAGTCATCCACCAAGTGTGTGAGCTCGCCAAATCCAAGAAGTTTGAGGAGGTGAGATCGTAGAGGTGCAGCTGAATGTATATGTGCGGATAAGTGGATCTAAAGTGTGTGTGTGTTTCAGCACGCGGTGGAGGCGTTATGGAAGGCCGTGGAGGATATGATGCACCCCGATCAACCGCCTGAAGCCCATCATGCAGTGCTGGTGCTGCTGAGAGCCATTATACAAGGACAGGTGTGCATTTTCAACACTTTAGGAACAACAGTGCTGTGCCCTGCGAACAGAGCTCACGTTCTCTTCATGCTCTTCTTGTGTAGGGTGAGCGGTTGGGTCCATTGAGAGCGTACTTCTTCAAGATCATTCTGGACTATCAGCCCTCTAATGAAGATATGGCCGAGAGACTGGAGGTGTTCAAGGCCCTCACGGAGAACGGGAAAGACATCACTTACCTAGAGGAGGAGATCGGTATGTTGTTTATACATATGTATTTATCAGTCCCTCCAGAAAAACGCGATTATGCGATCGCTGAATTCAATGCAAAATCAGCCAAAGTCCGCATATTTATGCGGGGGCCGCATTTTTTCAAATACGCTGCACTTTCGCCGCATAAATTGCCGATTTCCGTGCAAAATATGCGGGGTTTGCATAATTTCATAATCCTCGCATTTTCGTTGCAAAAAAAGTCACATGTATCTTAGCAGAAAGTTGAAAAATGTTGCGTTTGCTTCACACAAGAGCAGCCATTTCCCCCTGTTTCCATGGGAACGTTATGAAGTGACGCAATTACGCGACGCCAGACAGACTCACGGAGGCGATTGACATCTCACAAATCGAACTCGTATAACTGTCTGTCGAACGTTCTACTGTCACATCGTTACTTAATAAACAACATAAGATAAAAGAAGTAGCATCAAACAGAAATTACCCGTACACATGGGGTGTTCGAGGCGCACATATAACACTGCAGAGAGTTCAACAGGGAGCGCGCAGCTCTTAAAGGGGCCACACCTTATTTACACTCGTTACAGTATGAAATAAAACAAGATGAGAAATTAAATATTCCCAGCACTTTCTATGATGTAGTATGCTTGTTTATCAAAGGAAGTAATAAGAAATGACTCTTATATTAACAGGATGTTGGGGGAATCACTTTTTTTCTCTTTTTCATCAAACCGCAATTTTTGCAAGTTCCCTCAATTTTTGCAAATTCCAGCAATTTCATCGCATAAAATTGCATAAATATCCCACATATTCCATCGCATTTTTAAAGAAAACTGGCCGCATAATCAATCAATTTTTGCCCGCAACAATCACAAAAAAACTCCGCGTTTTTCTGGAAGGACTGAATACTATTATGGTAAATATTAAATATAAATCGCAAATTTTTTCACAAATTTTTGGAAATTACCACCACAAAATCAGTCATTTTGATCGCAAAAAATCACAAAAAAAAAATCGTGAAATCCTGGAGGGACTATATGGGGCTGTTTACACCTGTTATTAAGATGTGTTTTCGTCAATCTGATTACAAGGTGTAAATACAGGTGTAAACAGGGTTTTGAGCTCGTCCACTTTGCAAAATGTGTTAAACACATTTGTCCGGATTGCTTTCATAGTGTAAACGCCCATGTGGTCGACTGTGTTCAAACAGCCACAAAAGACCCTCTTCTCTCCGTCTACTGATCTAATGCGTGACATTATGAAGAGCGGGGTTTAAAGTATCGGCTGGAGACTCAAGTTTGGTTTGAAGATGAAAAATGTGTCAAGCACAATGTTATCTCATCATTCCTGATTTTTAACACGCACTCGCAGCGTTCGGCTGATCTTGCGTCTGTCAGAGCGGAAACTAAAGCTGATGCTCACTGTGTTTTTCCGTCGTCTCCGGTCCCTGTCCATTAGATCGAAAAGATCTGAAAACACACACTTTTACCCGCCAAAACACATCTTAAAGGAGTAGTTCACTTTTAAAACAAAACTTTTGCTGATAATTTACTCGCCCCCATGTCATCCAAGATGTCCACGTCTTTCTTTCTTCAGTCGAAAAGAAATTAAGGTTTTTGATGAAAACATTCCAGGATTTTCTCCATATAATGGACTTCAATGGGAACCAAACAGTTCAAGGTCCAAAAGACACTTTCAGTGCAAACTGCAATATGTTCAAAGGGCTTTAAACGACACCAGACGATGAATAAGGGTCTTATCAAGCGAAACGATCACTCAAATGCTTAAATTTGAAATCAAATGCTCGCTCAAATGCTCGCCTTGCTCTGTTCTGTGTGACTCTCCTGTTCGAACTCATTCATCAAAATTAACGAATCTTTTTCCGAGTTATATGGTTCATTCAACGAACGAAACAAACGAATTGACTCGGAAAAAGATTCGTTCATTTTGATGAACGAGTTCGAACAGGAGAGTTACGAACGCTCATCACAGAAACAGAGCAAGGCGACCATTTGAGCTTATAAAACTTAAACTTTGTTATTTATTTATTAAATGAGCGATCGTTTCGCTTGATAAGACCCTTATTCATCGTCTGGAATCGTTTAAAGCCCTTTGAACAGTTTGCAGTTTGCACTGAAACTCTCATTTGGACCTTGAACCGTTTGGTTCCCATTGAAGTCCATTATATGGAGAAAATCCTGGAATGTTTTCATCAAAATTTTTTATTTCTTTTAAACTAAATGAAAGAATGACATGGACATCTTGGATGACATGGGGGTGAGTAAATTATCAGCAAAAGTTTTTTTAAAAGTGAACCACTTTTAACACCAGGAGTAAACAGGGCCTAAAACTCATTTACTCACCCTCATGTTCTCCCAAACCTGTGTGATTTTCTCTCTCTCTCTCCGGTGTCCGTCTGAGCCGCTGTTTTCCGAATAATGACTGTGAATGGTGTTTGTGTGTCTTTCAGCTCGGTTCGTCCTGCTGTGGATGGAAATCGGTCTGTCCTCTGATTTCCTGCATGTCCTCGTGAACCTGGTCAAATTCAACTCGTGCTACCTGGATGAGAACGTCTCCCTCATGGTCCAGTAAGAAAACACTCGCACATCAATCTCAACAAGTATCATAATGGATGATGAAGTATCCAGCACACATGCTCCTCCTCCTGTAGATTTCTAAAAGTGGATAATGAATATGCAGAAAATCGAAATGTTAGAAGGTTTTCATCTTTGTTTCTCACAGGAAAATCTGCTTTCTGTGTAACCGGACGACTTCCTCCACCGATATTGAGGTACGTCAGATCCATTATTTCAGGATTACCATCAAGCCAGTGATTGCTGATCCTTTATCTGTGTGTGTGTGTGTAGGTTGCGCTGCAGGTGTTAGACGCTGTGGTGTGTTATAACTGTCTGCCCTCGGACTCTCTGACGATGTTCATCATCACGCTGTGCCGAACTGTTAATGTGAAGGAGTTCTGTGAATCCTGCTGGAAGGTACCCGGAAAAACCCAGTCCATTTGATGCATTCAGCCGGTTTTAAGAAATCATTGATGCTCAATGTGTTTAACGTGTCTGTTTTAAGCATGCTTTGACTTCCTCTCGCTTGATCTTTTTGTCTCATTGTGTGTGTAGTTGATGCGTAAAGTGTTGGGGACTCACCTGGGTCACAGTGCCATATACACCATGTGCCGTATCATGGAGGAGAGGTACGGAGTGACTTATACGGATGTCCACACAAGTTGGTTTTTATGAATATTACAGTGAAAAACCATCAAAAAGCATTTTTTTCCTCCATTTTCTTTTAATACCACACATAACCACATTTTTTAGTAATTAAAAGAGTCTATATTTAAGAAATGATGTTCAGCTTTTTGTGACTATAATAAATGTAGGCTGTTGTATGTGCCAATTAATAATATGTGACTATTTTGAGTTTGACGGTTTGTTAATACAATAATTTCAGTTGTTTGATTACTTTTGTTTTTTTCGTTATCTGAATGTTTACTTGAATACTCGATATTAATATTAGACACCTGGAAAAATACTTAATTTTTATCTTATGATTTTCATCTATATTGCTTAGTTTTTTTTTAGGAGAGCTGTCAGTCCATGAATAGGAAAACAAAGTAACTTTAGTTACCTATTTGGAAAAAGTACATTTAAAAGTAATGCGTTACTTACAAGTTACTTGAAAAAAGTAATCTGATTACTTGTAATGCGTTACCGTAACACTGTTCTTGATACATATCATATTTTTATATTATTACGACTATTTGTAATACCTTATTTAGTATAAATCAATGAATGTGCTAAAAACTGTGATGTTGGCAGCACTGGTGATCTCAGTGTGTGTGTGTGTGTGTGTGTGTGTGTGGTGTAGGGTGTACTCGGAGGACGCCGCTCTCCTCAGGGGTGCAGTGTTTTTTGTTGGGATGGCGCTGTGGGGGGCTCACAGACTACCGGCCCTCAAAAACACCCCGACTCTGGTCCTGCCTTCCTTCTACAAGGTATCTATCTATTTGCCATCAGACTATCTATCTATCTATCTATCTATCTATCTATCTATCTATCTATCTATCTATCTATCTATCTATCTATCTATCTATCTATCTATCTATCTATCTATCTATCTATCTATCTATCTATCTATCTATCTATCTATCTGCCATCAGACTATCTATCTAATCTATCTATCTATCTATCTATCTATCTATCTATCTATCTATCTATCTATCTATCTATCTATCTATCTATCTATCTATCTATCTATCTATCTATCTATCTATCTATCTATCTGCCATCAGACTATCTATCTAATCTATCTATCTATCTATCTATCTATCTATCTATCTATCTATCTATCTATCTATCTATCTATCTATCTATCTATCTATCTATCTATCTATCTATCTATCTATCTATCTATCTATCTATTTGCCATCAGACTATCTATCTATCTATCTATCTATCTATCTATCTATCTATCTATCTATCTATCTATCTATCTATCTATTTGCCATCAGACTGACTATCTATCTATCTATCTATCTATCTATCTATCTATCTATCTATCTATCTATCTATCTATCTATCTATCTATCTATCTATCTATCTATCTATCTATCTATCTATCTATCTATCTGCCATCAGACTATCTATCTAATCTATCTATCTATCTATCTATCTATCTATCTATCTATCTATCTATCTATCTATCTATCTATCTATCTATCTATCTATCTATCTATCTATCTATCTATCTATCTATCTATCTATCTATTTGCCATCAGACTATCTATCTATCTATCTATCTATCTATCTATCTATCTATCTATCTATCTATCTATCTATCTATCTATCTATCTATCTATCTATCTATCTATCTATCTATCTATCTATCTATCTATTTGCCATCAGACTGACTATCTATCTATCTATCTATCTATCTATCTATCTATCTATCTATCTATCTATCTATCTATCTATCTATCTATCTATCTATCTATCTATCTATCTATCTATCTATCTATCTATCTATCTATCTATCTACCTATCTATTTGCCATCAGACTATCTATCTATCTATCTATCTATCTATCTATCTATCTATCTATCTATCTATCTATCTATCTATCTATCTATCTATCTATTTGCCATCAGACTATCTATCTATCTATCTATCTATCTATCTATCTATCTATCTATCTATCTATCTATCTATCTATCTATCTATCTACCTATCTATTTGCCATCAGACTATCTATCTATCTATCTATCTATCTATCTATCTATCTATCTATCTATCTATCTATCTATCTATCTATCTATCTATCTATCTATCTATCTATCTATCTATCTATCTATCTATCTCTTTGCCATCAGACTATCTATCTATCTATCTATCTATCTATCTATCTATCTATCTATCTATCTATCTATCTATCTATCTATCTATCTATCTATCTATCTATCTATCTATCTATCTCTTTGCCATCAGACTATCTATCTATCTATCTATCTATCTATCTATCTATCTATCTATCTATCTATCTATCTATCTATCTATCTATCTATCTATCTATCTATCTATCTATCTATCTATCTATTTGCCATCAGACTATCTATCTATCTATCTATCTATCTATCTATCTATCTATCTATCTATCTATCTATCTATCTATCTATCTATCTATCTATCTATCTATCTATCTATCTATCTATCTATCTATCTGTTTAAACCTACTACTGTTTGACCTCTGACCTTTGTGCCCAGGCCATGAGCTGCTCTAATGAGGTGGTGTCCTATGAGATCGTGCTGTCGATCACACGGCTCATCAAGAAGTACGGGCGAGAGCTGCAGGTGGTGACGTGGGACATCCTGCTGTCCGTTATAGAGAAACTCCTGCAGCAGATACAGGTACTCACACACACTTTTTTTTTTTTGTTCTGAAACACGGGTTAAAGTTATTGCAATGTTGCAATTTCTTCTTGGTTTTGGTTCGCTTTTACAAGGCAATAATTCTAGTCGAACCATAGTTTGGGAATAGTTTGAGCAGGAATCAAGGCTTCACTGGGACAACATTTGTATCATGAACATATTTCGGAAAAGAGCAATTAGGTGGCGTTTTAACCCTCTGATGCATGTAAAATGAACTAAAGGAGAAAACGCTCCAATTGAGTAATTTAGATGTCGGGTGTTTAATATCTCCTGTGTGCAGACGATGGGCAGTCCTGATCTGAAGGTGATCGTTTATGAGCTACTGAGCACCGTCGAGGAGCTGTACGAGCAGAACGACTTCCACGGGTCCTCGGAGAGATTCTTCAGCCTGGTGGAGAAGTGTTCTGACAAACGTCCCGTGAGTTCATCTATCTCTCTACCTCTCTCTCTCTATCTTGACCTCTCTCTACCTCTCTCTTTCTCCATCTGTCCTCTTCTGACGCCGTCTGGTTCGATTGACTGTCGGTGACTCTTCTCTGGCAGGACGCGTCCGTGTTGACGCTGATTTCCTACAGAGCTCAGTCCATCCAGCCGGCTAAAGACGGGTGGCTGCAGAACCTCCTGAAACTCATGGAGAAGTTCTTCAGGTCTGGAAACTTCAAGTCAACATTTATTTATTTATTTAGCGCTTTAGACAACACAGATCGTTTCAGAGCAGCTCCACAGGGAGTAAAACGAGAAAATTACAATGTCAATGTTGTAAAATTAATTTCAATTGAAGCTGTTCTAACGAATCCCCAATCTCTCTCTCGGTCAGGAACGAGAGCCGTACTATGATCAGGATCAAGGTTCTGCACATCCTGTCCTTCGTGCTCAGCACAAACCGTCAGCTCTATGAAGTCAGTCCTCATCCACACACACGGATCTCTCCATACGTTGGTGAGAGCCGCATTATTCTTGACCATCTGTTCTCTCTCTCTCGGACAGGAGGAGCTGATCGAGGTGGTGGTGATTCCTCAGCTGGGTCAGATCGCCGAGGATCGAGACCTGTCCGTCAGGAAGCAAGCCACGCAGCTGCTGGTGGACCTCGCCGAGGGCTGTAACACACATCACTTCAGCAGCCTGCTGGACATCATAGAGAAGGTGCTCGCTGATCATCATGATGACGTCACTAACGGAACTCCATGTGTTCCGTTTTTCTCCTGTTTGAAATTTAAATTTAAAAATTCCATTTTTTTAAATGTGTTCTATTCACGTCATTTAAACAAGCACGTCACAATTAATACGAGGTTATTTAATGTGATAATTCTCAATAATTTAATTAGATTTTTACTTATAATAATTATATAATTCATTCGTTTTCAATTACATTTAAATGTAGATTTATTATATATTTATTAAAGTTGCCTATTAAATTTAACATTAGTATAGATTTATGTAATTGTATTAATACATGTATATTACATTTAAATTAGTCGTTTAAAAAACGCATGTTTACTCGTGATCGACAGCTATTAACTGGAGCAAAATTATTCAGTCATATATTTTTTTAAAGCTAAGAAGTCCTCCTACCACACAATCACTATTAAGCGTTTATAAATTTTTTTCATTCATGTTTTGGAAATTTTATGTTGATTCTTTTTGTTATGTAGCATCTCAGAATTGGCACAGCAATATGTGGATGAAGCTCATCTCTCCTCTGCTCCTGTAGGTTGCCAGCCGTCCGTTATCATGCTCTGTGGAGGGAGAACGGGAGCTGTGTGTGGAGTCGCCCATGGAGGACGTCCGGACCGCCATACTGGGTCTGCTAGACATACTGCAGGTACAGCCACACCTCGCCGCTTTAACAGAGGGATCATGAATATTCTCCGTAACAGCTCCAGTGACTGTGTTTCTACGCTTCTCTAGAGTAAACTGTACAGTCTGCCCGCCAGTCACGCCAGTCGAGTGTTCGAGCTGCTGATTTCCCATCTGCAGCTTCACTATAAGAACAAATACTGCAGCGCTATCGGAAGCTCCATACGGCTAAAGGTCAGAGTTTGTAAAGCAGCACCACAGCTAATAACTGACATAGCTAATGACTAGCATAGCTAATAACTGACATAGCTAATGACTAACATAGCTAATAACTGACATAGCTAATAACTATCATAGCTAACAAATAAGATAGCTAATAACTATCATAGCTAATAACTAACATAGCTAATAACTGACATAGCTAATGACTAACATAGTTAATGGCTAACATAGCTAATAACTGACATAGCTAATGACTAGCATAGCTAATAACTGACATAGCTAATGACTAACATAGCTAATAACTGACATAGCTAATAACTAACATAGCTAATGACTAACATAGATAATAACTAAACTAACATAGCTAATTAAAGCTGCAAGCAGCATTTAGCGGGGTTCAAGCAGTTTAGGCCTTTAAGGCCTTTAAGCACAAAAGCATCAAAAGACATTAAGGTTTAAGTTTCAATAATGGCAATTTACCATAGGGAATACATTGTTTTTAACATCTTTAACAGTTATAGCGCCACCTATAGTCCGATCTCCATGAAACTTTGCATGCTTGTTGAATAAGTTATGACACATGTGCTCATCAATTTTTGTGAAGTTCTGACTTTTCCTTTAGGATTTATAGGCTTTTGGGTGCATTTTGTCATGCCCCCTTTTATAAATGACCCTGTTATAGCAAAACAAATGACAAAGTTCAACTTTTTTTTGATAATTATTGATTTAGAGAGTCCAAAGAATTATCCTAGACTGGTCTGGTTCCGATCGGGCAAAAAACCAGGGACTAGTTTGCAAAAGTACGTTTTTAACATATTCGTGAATATTTAACGAACAATTTGATTGACAGCAATGGTTCTTGAGGCAAAGTTGTTCAGCATGAGGAGATCTATCAATTGATATACATATTGTGGGGGGGTGTGCAACACCACGTGATAACAGAGCCATTAAACTCGTTAGCGCCAACTAGTGGCCGATTTCTTTCAAAATTCTTACAGACCTCTAGGGCCATGAGTCAAACATGCCCAATGAGTTTCGTTCCGATCGGCCTTCGTTAACCTTGTTTCATAGATGCTCAAACTTCATTGGCCGATGGCGGCCATGTTTTTTTAGATACGCCAATGTCCTCATAGATATACATGGGGCCTTGGTCCAAGACACTGCATACCAATTTTCAAGTCAATCGGACTAACGGTCATGTGGTCATAGCCCTTTTTATGTTTTTTTCATGTTATAGCGCCACCTAGTGTTCAATCGTCGCTATTTTTTTACTGTGACCTCAAATTGAACTCTTACAGATGTGTACCGAGTTTGGTGAAGATATCTCATTTACTTCTCGAGTTATAGCCATTTTAGTAAAATAGGCTCCTCCCACAACGTTTATTTTGCTTCCCCTAGCGACCGGAACGAGAAATTTCAACATTTTTTTGATAATTATTGATCTTCAGACTCCAGAGAACATTTCTGCACTGGTTTGGTTCCAATCGGGTAAAAAACCAGGGACTAGTTCGCAAAAGTAGTTTTTCGACAAAATTCAAAATGACGGAAAATCTATCATGACGGAAATGAAATCGGAGATATACATTTTTTTCATCAGGTGACCAGCTTTCCAATGATATAAGACACTTCAGTGTACGACTTACGGTCTAGGAGTTATGAGCAGTTTCGCGCAATTGGTCGCTATAGCGCCACCTATGGGCCAATCGGGGTCATAATTTGATAACCTCTCCTCGATTTTTGTACTACCATCTGACAAAGTTTCAGAGCTCCAGCACTTACGGTTTGGGCTGCACGATGCGTTTTAGGGGAGAATAATAATAATAATAATAATTAAAGCTGCAAGCAGCATTTAGCGGGGTTCAAGCAGTTTAGGCCTTGAAGGCCTTTAAGCACAAAAGCATCAAAAGACATTAAGTTTTAAGTTTCAATAATGGCAATTTACCATAGGGTATATATTGTTTTTAACATTTTTAACAATTATAGCGCCACCTATAGTCCGATCTCCATTAAACTTTGCATGCTTGTTGAATAAGCTATGACACATGTGCTCATCAATTTTTGTGAAGTTCTGACTTTTCCTTTAGGATTTATAGGCTTTTGGGTGCATTTTGTCATGTCCCCTTTTGTAAATGACCCTGTTATAGCAAAACAAAAGACAAAGTTCAACTTTATTTGATAATTATTGATCTAGAGAGTCCAGAGAATTATCCTAGACTGGTCTGGTTCCGATCGAGCAAAAAACCAGGGACTAGTTTGCAAAAGTAGGTTTTTAACATATTCGTGAATATTTAACGAACGATTTGATTGACAGCAATGGTTCTTGAGGCAAAGTTGTTCATCATGAGGAGATCTATCAATTGATATACATTTTGTGGGGGTGTGTGCAACACCACGTGATTACAGAGCAATAAAACTCGTTAGCGCCAACTAGTGGCCGATTTCTTTCAAAATTCTTACAGACCTCTAGGGCCATGAGTCGAACATTCCCAACGAGTTTCGTTCCGATCGGCCTTCGTTAACCTTGTTTCATAGATGCTCAAACTTCATTGGCCGATGGCGGCCATGTTTTTTGAGATACACCAATGTCCTCATACACATACATGGGGCCTTGGACCAAGACACTGCATACCAATTTTCAAGTGAATCGGACTGACGGTCAGGTGTTTATCTGTTTTTTTCATTTTATAGCGCCACCTAGTGTTCAATCGTCGCGATTTTTTTACTGTCACCTCAAATTGAACTCTTACACATGTGTACCGAGTTTGGTGAAGATATCTTATTTACTTCTCGAGCTATAGCCATTTTAGTAAAATAGGCTCCTCCAACAACGTTTATTTTGCTTCCCCTAGCGACCGGAACGAGAAATTTCAACATTTTTTTGATAATTATTGATCTTCAGACTCCAGAGAACATTTCTGCACTGGTTTGGTTCCGATCGGGCAAAAATCCAGGGACTAGTTTGCAAAAGTAGTTTTTCGACAAAATTCAAAATGGCGGAAAATCTATCATGGCGGAAATGAAATCGGAGATATACGTTTTTTTCGTCAGGTGACCAGCTTTCCAACGATATAAGACACTTGAGTGTACGACTTACGGTCTAGGAGTTATGAGCAGTTTCGCGCAATTGGTCGCTATAGCGCCACCTATGGGCCAATCGGGGTCATAATTTGATAACCTCTCCTCGATTTTTGTACTACCATCTGACAAAGTTTCAGAGCTCCAGCACTTACGGTTTGGGCTGCACGATGCGTTTTAGGGGAGAATAATAATAATAATAAAAATCAGTACAAAAACAATAGGGTTTCAGCACTTCGTGCTTGAACCCCTAATAATAATAATAATAAAAATCAGTACAAAAACAATAGGGTTTCAGCACTTCGTGCTTGAACCCCTAATAACTATCATAGCTAATAACTAACATTAGTTAATGACTAACATAGCTAATAACTGACATAGCTAATAACTGACATAGCTAATGACTAACATAGAATGACTATTTTAGCTAATGACTAACATAGCTAATAACTAGCATGGCTAATAACTGACATAGCTAATGACTAACATAGCTAATGACTAACATAGAATGACTATTTTAGCTAATGACTAACATAGTTAATGGCTAACATAGCTAATAACTGACATAGCTAATGACTAGCATAGCTAATAACTGACAAAGCTAATGACTAACATAGCTAATAACTGACATAGCTAATGACTAACATAGCTAATAACTGACATAGCTAATAACTAACATAGCTAATGACTAACATAGATAATAACTAAACTAACATAGCTAATAACTATCATAGCTAATAACTAACATTAGTTAATGACTAACATAGCTAATAACTGACATAGCTAATAACTGACATAGCTAATGACTAACATAGAATGACTATTTTAGCTAATGACTAACATAGCTAATAACTAGCATGGCTAATAACTGACATAGCTAATGACTAACATAGCTAATGACTGACATAGAATGACTATTTTAGCTAATGACTAACATAGTTAATGGCTAACATAGCTAATAACTGACATAGCTAATGACTAGCATAGCTAATAACTGACAAAGCTAATGACTAACATAGCTAATAACTGACATAGCTAATGACTAACATAGCTAATAACTGACATAGCTAATAACTAACATAGCTAATGACTAACATAGATAATAACTAAACTAACATAGCTAATAACTATAGCTAATAACTAACATTAGTTAATGACTAACATAGCTAATAACTGACATAGCTAATGACTGACATAGAATGACTATTTTAGCTAATGACTAACATAGCTAATAACTAGCATAGTTAATGGCTAACATAGCTAAAGACTAACATAGTTAACATAGCTAATGAACATAGCTAATGACTAGCATAGCTAATGACTAGCATAGCTAATAATAAGGTCAGACTTTTGACTTGAGTTAGTAAAGAATTACCATAGCTAACTAACATAGCTAATAACTAACAATTCATGGAAACACCTCGACTTCAGAAAAGGTTAAAGTGTAAAGTGTCTTCTCTTGTTGTTTCTGTGTCAGGTCTTTGATTTCTTATTGCTGATGAGGGCGGACTCTCTTCATCGCCTGGGCGTTCCCAATAAAGATGGAGTCCTGAGATTCAGCCCATATTGTCACTGTGACGTGGGGTAAGAACACAAACATGCCTGTTTGTTGCCGTTTTCTCACACACACTTATTAAAGAGGATATTTACCAGAGTTATTATTAATTTTAAATTAATATATTTATTTTAATTAATTAATTAATACATTTATGTAAATTAACTTAAAATGTATTATTAAATTCAATTACAATACAAATAAAATGTATTTATAGAATTAAATGAATTATAAACCATTAGGAGGGTATTTCGATTATTTAAGATTATATCATATTATTTTAGATTATATAGACAATATTCAAAGGTAATAATTAAAGTATAAATGCATTTTAACATATTTTTAAATCCAATTAAAATGATTTAAATTTAATTAATAATACATTTATTTAAATGTATTGGTAAAATTAAATTAAGTATAGAATATTAAGAGTGGTGCTTAGAGTAACTCAATTTAAATTATTTTTAATTATTATTATTATTATTATTATTATTATTAAATTAATTATACATTTATTTTACTTAATTGTTAAAATTAAAATGTTTCATTAAATGAAGTATACAAATGTATTATTAATTCATTATTTATTATTAAACTAAATTAAGGAGGATATTCAGGTTGACTAAATGTGAAAATTAACAATTATTTGTATATTTAAATTGTATTACAAGTTATTAATATAAATATAAAATATATGCATTTTTAAATGGTTAATTTTTTATTTATTTATTGATTTTAAATTACATAAAAAACGATTAAATCCAAATGAAGTATACATTTATTTAAATGTATAAATTATTAAGGAGCATATTCTAATATTATTCATTTTAAATAAAGTATTAACTTGTTTAAATTTATTATTAAAATTAAACTAAGTATAAATGATTAAGGGGGCATTCAGGTGGATCAAATCAAACATCTGATGATGATGATGATGATGATGATTTATTTGTCCTCGAGAGGAAATTGGTTTACCGTACATAATACAAACACACATTTATTACATAATAAGAGCATGAACATATAAACATCTACAAAAAAAATAACAACAAGAGAGCATACGTGACGTATCACAGGCCGATTTCCTGTACTTAGAGCTCATGTAGATACAGGAACACAACTCTTACTAAACTTGGCCTTCCTGCACATCGGTAACCCAGAAGGATAAAATACTTTTAACTCATTTTTTTTGTCTTTCGCAACGTGAATGTCGCGACACTATCCGATAAACTGGGGGTAGGGATACCAATAATTTTACTCTCTAAATGAGTCATCTTTAAGAATGTGTTTTTCAGTGAGTCGGAGAAGAGGGTGTCGGATAAGAAGCCGGCGGGAACGGTCTCTCCCCCGGCTGGGAGTCCAACACCAGCGGCTCCGCCCTCATCCATCCGCACCGCAAATCTGCCCTACAACCTGGCCTTCAACGTGCTGCTGCAGTGCCTGAAGATGGTACACACACACACACACACGCGTGCCAGAGATATTCCACCATAAAATACAGTTTTAATACTATTGCAACACATTTTTCGGGGTAAAAAGTAGCACTTGAATGTGAGTTGCACCTGGTCACATTATGTTAAACACACTACATACATGTATATCCATGCATATACCGTCATAAACAGCCCTTTGTAAGTGCCGATCTTGTGTAGGAGACTGACTGGAAGGTCCTGAAGCTGGTTCTGGATAAGATGTCGTGCACGATCCAGTATAAAGTGCTGATCTTGTCGTCTCCGTGCAGCATCGATCAGCTCTGCTCCACCCTATGCTCCATGGTACCGTACACACACTTACAAAACATAAACAGTGACTAGATGAGATGAACCTGATGGGAACTCGCTGATTTGAGAGTGTGTGTTTGTCTGCAGGTCACGGACCGGCTAATATCGGAGCGTTTAAAGAAGACTCCCGATGGATTCTCCCTCACGGATGTTCAGCTGGCTGTGGTTCCTGTCCTCACTGCCCTCACCTCCTACCACAGCTACCTAGAACAGTCCCGACAGGTGACACACACACACACAGTATATTATTACAGAAGTTTATAGTTTGGATATAAACACTGATCTCTGTATAACAATAAATATAGAGCAAATCACCTTTGTAAAGTAACTTGACGCATCTTAGCTTGCAACGTCAAGGTCACAGGTTCGATTCTCAGGGAAAGCAAGAGCTGATAAGAATGTAAATGTGTACCTTGGCATTTCTTTGGATAAAAGCATCTGCCAAATGCATAAATGTAAATACCAATTGTATCAATTACATCATTACGCCAGTAGGTGGCGACAAGTGACTTAAAAAGTGTATTCAATCATTAATTCAAGAGATTTATTCAAAAACGCTGAAACAAATTAACTACTTCATGCATTCAACCCCGAATAATTATTTTATTTGAAATAGATTGCAGCAATTAATATTTTGTCAGGACCTCCAGTAATTCACATGTTGTCTGAGAATCGTGATCTTTGTTTGAAACATTAAATTGTGATTCTCGGTTGATTTAGAGTCGTGCAGCTTTACCACACAGCCTATTGGTTTTATAAATAGCTAATAATCAGAGTTTCAAACCAGTTTTTGTCATTAACAAAAACGAAAACTACTAAAAATTTGGGCTGTAAAACGATTAATCACGATTAAACGCATCCAAAATAAAAGTTTGTGTTTCCATAATATATGTGGGTGCATTGTGTATAATTATTTTATATATAAATACACACACATGCTTGCATATATTTAAGAAATATTTTCGTGTATATACTGTATATAGATTTATATATAATTATTTTATATATAAATATAGATATTTTATATATAAATAGTATTTTTTTCTTAAATATACATGCATTTGTGTGCACCCACATATATTATGGAAACACAAACTTTTATTTTGGAATGCGATTAATCGTGATTAATCGTTTGACAGCCCTACTAAAAACATTAATGTTAGTTGAAATAAAATAAATTTGAATAAGGTAATTGATATTTCAGGTTATCACCAAGGCAACATTTCTAAATTTTGTTTAGTTGAAGTACTAAAAGTGAAAATAACAAAAAACTGAAACCAATAAATTCCATACAACTTTTTATCATCATATTTTTTATATTAAACTGAGAATAAAAACAAATGGAGGTCCAAACCTGGAAAAAAATAAGAGATAAATAAATAAATAAATAAATGTATTAATTGGAAAATTAATAATTAAATAAATGACTATTATTCTATTTATTTATTCCAAAAATATATATATATTTGTGATACTATAGTAAAATAAAGCATTACTTGCTGTATTTATGAGTCATTTTTAATATTGAGAAGGTTTAGTCAGATCTAGGAATTTTAAAGTGAAATCCAAACGTAATATTTTTTTTGTGTTAGTACATTTCAATTAAATATAAATTTATTCACATTTATTATGACATACAAGTGTATTATTCAGTTCTGAGTTGAGAGCAGGCAGTCATCTGAGCGAATGATCCAGTCACATGACTCATGTTGGATTTGCTTTGTTAGAGGTGTTCTCCATATATGTGTGTGTGTGTTTCAGAGGGAGCTGGTCCAGTGTTTGGAGAAAGGCCTGATTTACCGCTGCGCTAAGCAGTGTGTGGTGGCTCTGACCATGTGCACCGTGGAGATGCCTGACATCATGATCAAACTCCTGCCCGCCCTCATCGTCAAGCTCACACACATCTCTGCCACCGTGGCCATGGCGTCTCCCATGCTGGAGTTCCTGTCCAGTGAGCCCTCGCCTTTCTTTCTAAATCCCGCCCGTTCTCACCCGCTGACCAATCAGAATAAAGCACAGTTTGTCTTTTTCGTCTGCAGCATTGGTGCGGCTCCCGCGTCTCTATGCTAACTTCGTAGCTGAGCAGTACGTTAGCGTGTTTGCTATATCCCTGCCGTACACCAACCCTTCAAAGTGAGTATCGTCACACACAGACGTTACAAATAATGTTACAAACACAAATAACTTTCTGTTCATCAAAGAATCCTGAATTAAAGTGAATTAAACTGTTTGTTTAAAACTGATAATAATCATAAATGTTTATCATCATATTAGAGTGATTTCTGAAGGGACTGGAGTAATGACGCTGGAAACTCAGCTTTGATCTCAGGAATAAATTACATAGTAACATAGATTTTAAAATATAATAATATTTCACAATATTACTGTTTTTACTGTATTTTCAATCAAATAAATTCCGCCTCTGTGAGCTTTTTTTGTCTATTTTAACCCTCTGGGGTTGTTCGTTTCAGAGTCACACTCGGGGTGTTCGGGTCCAAATGGACCCAAAGGGCGGGATTCATATTTAAAAAAAAAAAAAAAAAAAATCATGATTTATTTTTTTTAACTCGTTTTTTATAATATTTTTTTTTCTTTTTTTGGTGTTTTGAGAAAATTTCAAAAATAAAAAAAATTATAATTGGTATTAATGCAATAATTATGACAAAATTTCCCCCCATTGAACATAATAGAAAAAATATTTTAAAATATATTTTTTAATTTTTTTAAAAGCTGTATTTCATTTTAGAGTCAAGCCTAGGCCTCATAAAAGCAATTTTTGAAATGAGATGGATGCCATCTGGTGGACAAATATGTCACATGTATAATCTGAATTTTTTGGTGTGTTTGTGTATAAAAGTGTGTTTGTGTGTGTCTGGATGTGTCTGTTTTGCACTCTTGATGTTTTATAGATTCACCCCTTCACTGTTGTGTGCTTTTTTTCAAGATCGTGGCTGATTTGTAGATTGTACGCACAAAAAAAAAATCAGTATTTTCACATTTTTGCCAATTTCCCATTAATTTTCCATGCGGGTCCATTTGGACCCGAACACCCCAAGTGTGACTATTTTTTTTTACTATTCACATCCTGTCCCCAATTTTTTTGGGTGTTCAACCAAATACCAACAAAGTCACCAAATTTCGGACCATTCCGAGGAAGCTGTGATTTTTAAAACATTTTTATTTAAATTCTTCGGGTCCATTTGGGCCGAACAACCCCAAAGGGTAAAGGGCAAATTGGTTTTAAATGACATATATTTGTGTTTTTCTTCCATCCTCTGTAGGTTTAATCAGTACATCGTGTCTCTGGCGCATCATGTGATCGCCATGTGGTTCATCCGCTGCAGGCTGCCGTTCAGGAAAGACTTTGTGCAGTACATCACCAAGGTGTGTGGCGGGACTCGTGCGTTCCCAGTTTCAGACTCATCGGTTTGTGTTGACTCGTTGTTTTTGTGTCGTCAGGGTCTCCGTTCGAACGCTCTTCTGCCGTTCGACGACACACACGAGCAGAGCAGCTTCAGAGCGCGCAGCACCAGCCTGAACGAGAGACCCAAGAGGTACACACACGCACACACACACACTCTCACGATCATGTCAGGTTTCGCCGGTGGACTCAGTCATTCAGGCGCCTCATTGGTTCATTTTTTGATGGTAGTGCCGTTGGCTTTGTGTCCGATTACGTCACATGCGACTCCCGGATGCCAGTCTGACTCGTCTCTTTCTCTCTGTCTGTTCTTATCAGTTTCCTTTCTTTCTCTCTGTTTCTCTCTTTCTCTCATCATCTGCCGAAGCGGTGACTATCACATTAAAACCATTAACGCATTCATTTATGAGTGTTTCTTCAACTGCGGACGTTTAATGTCTCAGGGACTGATTTTTATCCAGACTAATAGATTTTGACTTCTGAATATTTGTTACTTGAAGGTCACATTAAAACTGATCTGGAGTTGTTGTTTTTTTTTAGCAATGCTTTTTAGTTTTGATACTATTCATGCCCTTTTAGTTTTGATGCCTTTTATGCAATTCAATCTTAAAATAAAAAATTATTAAACTAATCTAAGGAAAGACATATATGTATAAAAAAAAATATATGAAAAAATAAAAAATACCTTAAATAATAATTAACATTTATATATATATATATATATATATAAATGTTAATTGTTATTTAAGGTATTATATTTTATATATATATATATATATATGTGTAAATTTTAATTATTATTTAAGGTTTTTTTATTTTTTCATTTAAATACACTAAATTTTGATGTAAGGCTGCATAAAATGCTGTCTATGATTTTGGTCATTTTATTCCCCAAAAATATAAATCTTCATAAAAGAAATGTGTTTATACAGTGTTGGGTGTTGCTAGTAGATTCATTAATTTAGTAAGTTTAAAAAGTTTGTGTTAATAGAGTTTAATTTCTAAAAGGACTTAAAATGGCCATAGTCGAAGAAAGACCTGAGTATAAAGTACACACGGCTCTAAATCTTGTGTTGATGTGTAATGAGCCATCCTGTAATACTCTGGTCTGAATAACTAGTCACATGATGTCTAAGAAAGGGACCCGTAAACTACAGGCTAACCGTAACGTGTGGATTTGAACTCGATCCTATTTATATTATTTTTGCATTAAGCAGACTCTTTTCTACTTCATTCATTCTGTGTCTCCCCCTTTCTTCATTTAAAAACCGAAAGTATCTCATAAACCATTTTAATTTGACAGGAAATTTCCATGGTTATGACTTAATAAACCATTGTATCCAGACTTATCACTAACAAAGTCCATGATCAACTATTTCCAGAGCCACAAAACCATCTAATCTCACTGTCATGACAAATTCCAGGTTCATTTTCAGTGTTTTTATTGTTTTCCTGTGTCTTGTCCTGACGCTGAAGCTGGAACTTTGAATTACAAGCCTCAAAAAGAGAAAGATCAACCAATGCGTTTACATGCACACAAATATTGAGATATGAATGAGAACTTGATCATATTCTGATTATGTAGGATTCATTAAAACGCAATAACCTGATTGTCAAATTAAGACCGAATTATAGTCTCTTAATACATTTCTGTGAATATTATAATACTTATTCTTGTATTAATCAGACTTTTGGGTCATGTAAGACTGAACATTTGTTTATATATGTACATGTTCACACAAAGGTAATTCTGGGTATTCAAAGGTAATTCAAAGGTAATTTTTGAGTGACGAGGAGATTTTTTTTATTTTTGTTTATTACTTGCATTTTCAAACATCATAACCATAATAACATGAATAGTCGATACATGTGCTGCACATAATTAATTTAATGCAGTGTAGTATGTTGATAAAAAACTTGTGGGATTGGGCAAACAATTACATTTATAAAAAAAGGCAAATTAAATAAATAACTTTCAAATAAATCATAAAACACTTACTAAAAATATTATTTATTTTATTATTGCACTGTAAAAATGAATATGCTTTATCTAATCAATAAAATTGTGGCAACAGATTACAAGCAATATTATTTATTAAATTGAACAAATTAGAATTGAGTAATAGTTAATTAAATTAACATTCTAATTAATTCTAATTTGTACAATTTAATTAATAATATTGCATTTATAAAAAATAAATTAATTATGTTGCCACAATTTTATTGATTAGATAAAGCATATTATTTTTTTTTAGTGTGGGCTGTCAAGCATCCAAAATAAAAGTTTGTGTTTACATAATATATGTGTGTGTAGTGTGTATAACTATTTTGTATATATATATATAAATACATACACATGTATGTATATTTAAGAAAAAAAAATTATTTATATATAAAATACTTATATATATAATATAAATCATATTTAAATCTATATACAGTATACACATGAAAATATTTCTTAAATATACATGCATGTGTGTGGATTTATATATCTAAAATAATTACACGCAGTGCACCCACATATATTATTTAAACACAAACTTTTATTTTGGATGCGATTAATCGCGATTAATCATTTGACAGCCCTATTTTATTCGTGAAAATTAAATGTGAAAATGCATATGCGACGTTAAATTATTGATGTAAACATTAAGGCTTCACCAGAAAATCAACCTTAATCTGAAAATATGCATGTAAATGTATTTCAAAAATATATTTTCAATGCCAGGCATCACATTCTCCATTCCAGCTTCTAGTTTAACTTCATCCCGTCATTCATCTGTGTGTTTATTTGCTGTATTAATTCACATACACATGATCACATCACTGTTTTCCTATTGCTATTAATTTCCAGTATAATGATCATTGCAGTGTCTTGAGTGCTTTTTTTCTTCCCCTGTACCAGTATGTTTGTGCTCTCTGATGAGTGTATTCTTTGTTTTCTCCAACTCTTTCATTTTTTTGGTAGAATGCTGAGAGTATATTGCTTACTTTATGCCTTGTCATGTGACTGTTGATCTTTTATATGCTGTCTCTCCTTCCAGTTTTCAGTTTCCTCCTCTGTTATTGTTTCGTTTTTTAAATGTCGTCCCTGTTTTCCGGTTCTCAGTGTGCACTGCTGACCAAGTTACCTTTTGTTTTCCTTTCACTTCCTTATTTGACCCCTCCCCCCCTCCTCTGATTGGGTGTGGTTTGGGGGGGTGCCGACACTTCGGATCCGTCACCTGTGATTGGTCGCTGGCCCCTTTCGTGACACTCCACAACCAATCGCACTCCCCCATCCACCCATGCCGACGTGGTTAAAATATTCCCCAAATTCCCCCCAACTCTCCCTGGTCACGACCTTACCCTGACGCACGCCCTCGGGGCAGTTTGCGGACGACCAAAGTGGCGAAGCAAGGCCCCAGCGCAAACTCTCCCGTTAAAGACCTGAAAGATCTGTCGGCCATGGACGCCTTCCGCTCCCGAAGCATCAGTGTGTCCGAACATGCGGTGCGCAGGTAGACCATTTTTGGTAACATCAGCAACCGATTTATATCCCTACTTTTCCTTTTCTGTATGCAGGGACGGTGGGCGGGGCTTGGGCATTGGGGGCGGGCGATGCGGGCTGGGCGTGGAGATCTGGTTTGGGCTAATTCTGATTGGGCAGGAAAGGGTGCATGCTGGAGGGGGGGGTTTGTCTTTTTCTTTCGTGTCATTGGTGGAAATGTTGACCGCATGCGCTGAGCCTGGCCACTGACTTGCGTGCACCCGTTTTGATTTGAACCTAACCCCGTTTTGTATTTGCTTTTACCGTGCTTTATTGTGCTGTTTGTGATGGTGTTCATTCGAATGTTGTTGTTTTTTTTTTAACCATGAACAAATGGTGGTATTACGGAGGCCCTAAAGGGATATGATGATGAGAAGAAAAAAATGAGATGGGAGGAAAAGTGATATTTCAATGCTTTTGCTATATTTCGCGAAAAATTTTTTGTTCGGACGAGAAGCTTTGCGTTTACTCTCCAAATTTTGTATTCTCTCACAAAATATTTACGTTCCCTCACAAAAAAGTTTTACGTTCTCTTGCAAAACTGTGCGTTGCATTGCAGAAACTTTGCGTTCAGTCTCAAAACTTTTACGTTCTCTCGCAAAACTTTGCGTTTCTTTGCAGAAACATTGCGTTCAATCTCAAAACTTTTACGTTCTCTCGCAAAACTTTGCAGAAACTTTGCGTTCAATCTCAAACCTTTTACGTTCTAGCGCAAAACTTTTTTATTCGGCCGAGAAGCTTTGCGTTTACTCTCCAAACTTTGTATTCCCTCACAAAATATTTACGTTCCCTCACAAAAAACTTTTACGTTCTCTTGC
Source organism: Pimephales promelas (assembly GCF_016745375.1). The sequence continues at coordinate 2,550,177 of NW_024121100.1, read as the reverse complement.
AAAACTTTGCAGAAACTTTGCGTTCAATCTCAAAACTTTTACGTTCTCTCGCAAAACTTTGCGTTTCTTTGCAGAAACTTTGCGAGCAATCTCAAACCTTTTACGTTCTAGCGCAAAACTTTTTTATTCAGCTGAGAAACTTTGCGTTCAATCTCCAAACTTTTACGTTCTAGCGCAAAACTTTTTTAATCGGCCGAGAAGCTTTGCGTTTACTCTCCAAACTTTGTATTTTCTCACAAAATATTTACGTTCCCTCACAAAAAAGTTTTATGTTTTCTCGCGAAACTTTGCGTTCAATCTCAAAATGTTTACGTTCTCTCGGAAAACTTTGCGTTTCTTTGCAGAAACTTTGCGTTCAATCTCAAAACTTTTACGTTCTAGCGCAAAACTTTTTTAATCGGCCGAGAAGCTTTGCGTTTACTCTCCAAACTTTGTATTTTCTCACAAAATATTTACGTTCCCTCACAAAAAAGTTTTATGTTTTCTCGCGAAACTTTGCGTTCAATCTCAAAATGTTTACGTTCTAGCGCAAAGCTTTTTTGTTCGCCCGAGAAGCTTCGCGTTTACTCTCAAAACTGTCGTTTTCCATCAATAATATTCTCTCGCAAACTTTTTCTTTCCCCTCAGAAACTTTGCGTTCAATCGCAAAACTTTATTTTTTTTACGCAGAAATTTTACGTTTACTCAAAACTTTTACGTTCTCTTGCAAAACTTTTGTGTTCCCTTGACAAACTTTGGTATTCACTCACAAAGCATTAACCTCACAAAAACTTTTACGTTCATACGCAAAACTTTGCGCTTTGTTGGTTGCGTTTTGCATTCCCTTGAGAAACTTGGCGTTTGCTCACAAAACATTTGTGTTCCCACAAGAAAAGTTGCATTCACTCACAAGTAGTTTGTGATGAAAATAATACGAGGTGAGAGGAAAATCTACGTATATTTCAGCTCTTGCAAAAAAGTTGTACGTTCTCTCGCAAAACTTTGCGTTCAGTCGCAAAACTTTTACGCTCTAGTGCAAAACTTTTGTGTTTGCCCGAGATGCTTTGCGTTTACTCTCAAAACTTTTACGCTCTCTTGCAAATCTTTTACGTTTACTCGCAAAACTTTAGTATCCCCCTGACAAACTTTGGTATTCACTCACAAAGCTTTAACCTCACTTTTAAACTTTTACGTTCTCTCGCACAACTTAGTGCTTTGTGGTTGCGTTTTGCGTCCCCTTGAGAACTTTTTTTTTCTCGTTGTTTTTGCTCGCAAAAACTTTTGTGTTCCACCAAGAAAAGTTGTATTCTGTCGCAAATAATTTGTTCCCTCTCAAAAAAGTTGTACGTTCTCTCGCAAAACTTTGCGTTTCTTTGCAGAAACTTTGCGTTCAATCGGAAATCTTTTTCATTCTAGTGCAAAACTTTTCCGTTTCCCTGAGAAACTCAAAAAATGTACTTTCTCGTAACTCAAAACTTTTGCGTTCGAACGAGATGCTTCGCGTTTAATGTTACGCTCTCTAGCAAAACCTTTGCGTTCCACTGAGAAAATTTGCATTAATTCGCAAAACGTTTGTGACGGAAATAATAGTTGAGAGGAAAAACTCTTTTGCCAGTGAACGCAGTTTTTCGGGAAACACAGTGTTTCTGTGAGACAATACAAAAGTTTTGCGAGCAAGCGCACAAGCATTGAAATGTAGCATTTCTTCCCAACTGTTTATTTCCCCTTCTCCATGTCCCTTCAAGGGCTCCATACTGTACACAGGAAGCATGTGATATTGAAAAAGCGTAAGTAGACAGACAGTCACACAATCTAGCGTCCAGCTTTTCTGTCTTTGCCGTTTCTTGAGCGAAATGAACAGCAGAAATTCAGCTCCCAAACACTAGGGGGCGCACTCAACTTTCACAGCCTGCCGCCTGTTTTAACCTTCACTTACTCACATCATATTATTCACACTCTCTTTACACACGATCCAGGTAAGTATCCATCCATGCTTCATCAAAGTGGATTTTGAACCATGAACATAGAGCAAAAAACGCTGCAAACACACTGAAAATGCTACACTGACGCCCTGTTTTTACCCAATTTAACAAGTATGGAAATTCTGAAATGTCATTCCAAACCCATATGAATCATATCTGTGGTCTTTCCACTACACACTGGTCATAATCAGCCTCATTTTCATTCGCACACATTTAAATATGAAGTGCTCCTGCTACTCAATAACTCATAACCAGCAGAGGGCAGCGTAGCATCAGACGAGAGACTCGCAGTAACGTCTGTTTTATTAACCCAGTGCATCTAATTACCATTAAATCTATTAATTAGTTCAGTGTCTACAAGTTAAAGGATGTTTAGAGAATAGAAAGTCCTTTATTATAGCAAGCACAGGGATTTCATACGGCATATTTGTTTTATTATCTAGATTACCCTGTCATTGCTTTCCTAAGTATTTCTGTGCCAAGGGGTTTTGTGTTTGGACCGTTCCAAGGTTGCTCTTTATGATTTAATGACATTTTTGGCAAGCTAATTATTCTTGGATGGATTTAAATCGCAAGCCTGAGTTGAAAGTCAACATGAAGAAACTGTACCGCTTTGGTTTTGTCGCATAAATCAACTGGGAAATGAAACTTTTTCTGTGTTTCCCCTCTAAATGAATCAAATATTAATTGCTCACTAGATATCTAGTGAAGAAATGAATATACTCTGAACGCATTTATATTCAGCGGCTTAATGCATCTTATTATCATCATCTAGTCAACACTCATCAACAATCATCCGCTAATGGAGGGGCTTGATGAACAGTGCAATGTTTTCAGTGTGTGACACAGCCGAGAAAAGATGTTTATGTTGGAATTTGATTCACTTGGATCATGATACCAAAGGAAGGGTTTGATATTATGATCAGCTGTACTGGACGCCCACGATTCAGAGACTTGATGGAGGTTTCATGAATCTTATCTTGGTTTTATTTGGGTTTTTCTAATCTGGGATGTGCAAACAGATATGCTGAGGACATTAAAGCATTGTAGTTCAACTCTGAGATGAGGCGTCCACTTCAGCTGGACACAAACTGGGACAAACTCTCTCTCTCTCTCTCTTTCACTCTCGCTCTGTCTGTGTGTGTGTGTGTGTGGGACCTGATTGCACAGACTCATTGGACTCGTGTCACTTAAATTGAGGTCTCCATGGGTTAACACGCTTATAAATCATACAGAATTATTATTTTTTTAAATGTATAAATGCAAAATGTGTCCTGTTATGGGTAGGGTTAGTGTCAGGGGGTAAAATGTACTGTATAAAAACCATTACGTCTATGGAGAGTCATCACAAAGATGATAAACCAGACTGTGTGTGTGTGTGTTGGATGGACGCTCCAGTGATTTGCTATGGTGTGCTACACCAGAAGGTTGTTGGATCGATCCCGGTGAGGAAAAAGTCAATTGTGTCCTTGAGCAAAAGCACCGAAGGAATGCTCTCGATTCAGCGTAATCTTTTATCTACAGCATCGAGTCAATTACTACGGAAAATAGCGTTGACCCTTCCATCAGGTTGAGTTTGTTTACATAAACACATTTATAATGGGAGTAAAGGGCTTAAATGCTTGATTTCTTTTGTTTCTGCACAAAAATTGTTGCTATTTAAGCTGAAAACGTATTGGTGTTAGTATTGTTTAGTGGTTTTATGACAAGGAAAGCAAGTGATTTCAGCACACTGATCTCATTTTAAAATAAATATTACGTTTTTAGTACCTTAAATGTATTACTTTTCCCCGTTTACTTCTATTTTATGTGCATTATTATAACCGTGAAAAGCTGATTTTAAGTCTTCGTCCTTCATGAAATTAGTTCAATTGACTAAAAATGTGCATTTAATTAGCTGGAAATTACCTTTAAAAATGTGCATTTAAGTTTGATGCATAATTATGTATTCATTTATTTTAGAAAATTATTTGAAATATTTATATACACACACACACACACACGCATAAATAAGAATATTTTACACTTAAAATAATTAACATATGTGTATATATAATTTATTTAAGAATCAGATATAATTATTATTTACTAACTTTAATAATATGAAATAATAAAAATTATATATATAAATTTATATATATATATGTGTGTGTGTGTGTATAGTAAATACAAATATTTTATATGTAAAATAATTAATGTTATTGACTATATCAAAATATAATTAGTACCTACTTTATAATCAAATAAAAAATGTGTATGTATATTTTGCTATATTAAAATATAATTATTTACGTTTTATAATGAATTAAAGACAATTTATTAAAGACAACGTAAACTTAATTATTTTAGAGGATTATTTCAATATATATTATATATAAATATACACACACACACACGAGAGTAAATAAAGTAAATAGTACGTAATAAGTAAAATAAGTAGATAAAAATATTTAATACTTAAAATAATTAAAATGTGTAAATTTAATTTACATCCTATTAAGATATAATTATTATTTACTGATAAAATAATTAAATATATATTTATAAATAAGTAAATACAAATATTTTATAATTAAAATAATTAATGTTATTAACGATTAAAATATAGTTATTACTTTATAATTTAATAAAGTGGATGTATATTTTACTTTATATTAAAATATTTTTTATAGTCTAATAAAGACAATTTATCAAAGACAAAATAAATAACAAATATGAATATTTGAATATGCAATTTTTGAAATAAATATTTAGTATATTTTTATTGCTGTCTTTATTGAATAGGGTAGTGTAGAGGAGACATTTCTTTGCACACCAGAGATGATCTGCGTCACAACCTTATCCGTGGGAAATATTGACCTTCAAGTCCAGGTTGCTGAAGGTGAAGTATAGTTATAGTTTTTATTTTGATAGTTTGATAGTTTATAAAAGTTTGACATCAGATGACGCAGGTCACACTGAAACTCCTTTATTATGTCGAGTGCGCTTGACGCCCACATGGACTCGTTTCCTTTGTTCCCTATTGAGATACAATGAAAATGGCCTTAAGTTGATTACATGCGTAGACTTGTGCATGTGTGTGTTTTGTCATTGTCATCCTGACTCAGGCTTGTTGTGAAGGTGTTGCTATCGGAGGCGGTTCTGGATGGTTTTGTGCAGTTGCTAAGGACATCTCTAGTTGGTTCATCACTCACACACTCATTAGAGTGGATCTAATACGGGAGGAAAACGTCGTCACTTCCACGTCTCCTTAGCCAGATGTCTGGAGCTTAGGGTCTGTTGGTGATAAATGGCTGCTGTTTACTCCTCGCCAGTATTGTTACACACACACACACATCAAATTTGTGATTTCTGGATGAGGAGTTCACCTGTTCCTGATGTAAATGTCAAAAGTGTGTCGTGTGTGTCGTCTTGCATGGAGATGATGTGGACTCTGTTGATTTCCCCTGGGATGCGGTTGCCGTGGTTACAGAAAGGCAGGATGCTGATGGCGGTCTCAGATTAATGTGATCATCTAGATAATCACACAAGTGTGTGTGTGTGTGTGTGTGTGTGTGTGGCAGCTGAACGTGTCTGGTGTGGTTTCGTCTTGTTATGCCCTCTCTCTCTCTTGCTCAAAGTTTGTCCCTGTTACAGACCTAGTTTTGTGTCACTTTAGAGAGAAGTAGAAAGGACGTCAACTAAACAAAATGATAAAAGGAATCGTTCACCCAAAAATTAAGATTATTTAAAAAAAAAAAACACACACAACACGATTAGTCAATGCACAACGGTGTAAAGCACAAATGAGATTTACAGTGAATAATTACTGAAATTTGGATCTGTTCCTTGCAAAAAAAAATTCATAAATATCTTCTAAAGACTTTGAATGTAGTGCACGAGTCATATGGGCCACTTTTAGGAAACTTTAAATGTTTTACGACAGTTTTGAAGCTAGTCAAGTGGTTTTAGAATGACATGCGAGTGAAAGTGTTATTTTAGTATTATTTATATACTATTTTAGTATTAATATTCTGAATGAACTTTTATTTTAAGTTTAAATAAAGTTTTAGTAATTATGTTCGATGTGATGAATCAATTTGACCGCACAAATTTCTATACAAATCTATTTTTATATCAGTTTTTAGAATCATTTTATTTTCGTTAGTTGCCAAGGCAACATTTCTAATTGAAATTTAATTGGTTCACCTACATGGTTTCAATTAACGATTGAAATAAAATGACTCTTATTATTCTCCGGGTTAGATAACACTGGCGAGTGAGTCCTTTTTTTTTTTTTTTTTTGGGTGAGCTGTTCCTTTAAGCAAAGATGAACAAACATAATATGTTTAATTTGATTCATGGAGTGTGAGTCTGTGTGGAGTTTTAACTGCATGTGTGTGTGTTTTCAGTGGGTCACTCCAGCTTCAATCATCATCTGAATCTGACTCTCTGGCTTCACACGGTGTCCTAAACAGCCGTGACTCCATGGCAAGCAAAAAAAGACAGTGTAGCTCCGCCCACACTGTGATGTCATAATCGGAATCAAGTGAATCGGAACTGGAATCAGTTATTAGTTGAACATTCCGTTGGCATCATGTCTGGTTAGGACACTGTGAAGCAATGACTCCTCAAGTACCAGTTTGTGAATCTGACCTCTGACCTTATGCGTGTGTGTGACCCCTGACCCCCGTCCTGTGCAGGATGCAGACGTCCACCACCACCTGCAGCCTGGGCTCGGCCGACGAGAACGCGGTGATGCAGGCAGACGACGCGCTGAAGACGGTCCACCTGGAGCTGACCGAGACCTGCCTGGACATGATGGCCCGATACGTCTTCTCCAACTTCTCTGCGCTGCCCAAGAGGTGCCCAGCTGGACTTCACAATCACAGCACTAGTTTAATCACATTTAATTCAATTAATCACGATTCAATGCGTCAATATTTGCAGTTGAATATCAGTGTTTGATGAGAAACACCATTGAGTGAAGTGAAGATAATTAAATGTGTTACATTCTCATGTTAGATAATTGCGTTGAGCATTTTAATTAATATTTTTAATGCGTGTATATTTTATATTATATTAATTATATTATTTAAAAAAACATAATAATAATATATAGTAATAAAAAATGCACTAAATTAACACATCAATTTTTATCAGGTTTAAAAAAAGGATAAAATATTAATTAATTAATTATAATAATTTCCCTAATTAATTTCCTATTTCCCTAAACTGAAACTGATTAACTGTTAATTTTTTTTTAGCATTTATTTAAGTTTAATATTTTTCAAATGTAATGCATAATAATAATAATTAATTAATTATAATAATTTCCCTAATTAATTTCCTATTTCCCTAAACTGAAACTGATTAACTGTTAATTTTCTAGCATTTATTTAAATTCAATATTTTTCAAACGTAATGGATGATAATAGAAATAATAATAGCATTAATAACAATTGCTCAACTTTACACCGACACATTTATTAGTTATTCATTTGTATTGTTTAAATTGTATAAAATAAAATAAAACTACCTTAAAGTGGTTGGTAAATATTAAGTGGTAAACTTAAATAACGAAGTATTGTGAACATTTGTTTAAAATATATTTTAAAAAATATTAAAAACAACTGAATCAATAACATTTTAATTTCTAGAAGTCAGTATTCGTGTTTGAATGTTTGAATCTCACTGGCCAATAAAGTATAATCTTTTATCTCGCGCATCAATGCACTAAAAGCTCTTTTACCGTCGGATTTTAAACGAAAGGAATTGTTTTCAAAGTGAGTTACAAATGAATGAAATTACAAAGTGTCAGCTAATTGAACGAATGCATTGAAGATGCACGCGGAGCTGCTGCTGATTCGGCTTTTCTTCTTTTCTTTAGGTTAGTTTACACACTTTTAGGCAGAGCTGTAATTGCTTGACCTTCATCCTTTTGTTTGCTTTCTAATCTTCAAATAATATTAGTTTTTCACCTGTGCCGAAGCAGACCGGCTGAACGCGCCCTTGATCCACCTTTTGTTCCAGAGCAAACTTATTTCTCAGTCAGTCTTGCAATAGTTGTTTTGGTCTCTATGTGAATATTCAAATGAACCGATATCCTCATTCGGCCGATTGTTGGGGAAAGTGTAGATCTACTTTTAGTGTGAGAACAGAAAACTCGTGTCTTGAATGTGTTTTTCCTCACAATAGCATCTCCAGTGTCTTGTGAGACGAGTTATCGACTCTCTGTCTCTCTCAGGTCTCCCATTGCCGAGTTCCTGTTATCCGGTGGACCCAGTATGACTTGGCTGGTTGGGAATAAGTTAGTCACTATAACAACCAGTGGCGGTTCGCGGACCCAAGCCCTTCTCGGTCTGGACATGGTAGAAAGACCCGGAGGAGGAGAAAAGACCAGGTTACAAACATTTAACTCTTTCCCCGCCAGCGTTTTAAAAAAAAAAAAGAAAAAAAGAAGTTGAATGGCCAATTTTCATGGCCCCCAGAATATTTTGTTGTATGTATATCTGAACATGCATATATAGACCATTTTGCAAGATGTAAACAACACTGGTCCAGAAGCACTTCCTGTTTCAGTTTTTTAACACTACATAAAAGCTGGGATAAAATACAACCAACAGAAAATATAAAACTGAATCAAAAAGTTAAACAAACAT